>CM053503.1:107504990-107583361 GCA_028627145.1 Eidolon dupreanum | reverse complement strand
ACCCTGCTGTTAAGAAAAACACTTGTTTCTTTGCTGAGGACCTTTCTTTCCTTCACATCCTAGAATCCCAGAGTTCAAACTGACCTCTTTTATAGCTGGTCATTCCACAGCACTTAATTAGAGAGAAAAATTCCCAAGTTTAAATAAAGTGTGCTTAATGCAGTAAGCACAAACCCTTCAAAATATGTAAAGACTTAAGTTTTGTTTTCTTACCTGTTATGGTTTAATTATGCTCCAAAGAAAACATGTTAAAGTCTAACCCCTAGGACCTCAGAATGTGACTTTACTTGGAAGGGGGTCTTTTTAGAAGTAACCAAGTTAATATGAGGTCATTGGGGTGGGTCCTGATCTAATATGACTGGTGTCCTTATAGAAAGGGGAAATTTGGACATAGAGACAAACAGAAGAAAGATGATATAAAGACACATAGGGAGAAAGCCATATGAAGATGGAATATTGGAACAATGCATCTATAAGCCAAGAAATAGCTGGCAAACCGCCAGAAGCTAGGAAGAGGCAAGGAAAGATCCCCCTATGGGTTTCAGAAGGAGTGTGGCCTTCAGACACTTTGATTTCAGCCTTCTAGCTTATAGAACTGTGAGACAAAAAGTTTCTGTTGTTCTCAGCCATCCACTAAAACTGTTATTTTGTTATAGCGGCCCAAGCAAATTAACACATTAACCAAACCGTTTTCTGGGTTCCTTTTTATTCCCCATTATTATTTTCTGAGTTTAACTAGCTGCAGCTAAATAGCTGTTCTGATTTTCTCTTTTAGTAAATTATCTATTCTTCAGAGATGGAATTTAATCTTTAGTTCCATTGCTGCTGCAAACGAGTCTGTAAAAAAGGGTTTTACTATTAAAGGAGGTCCTTGCTTTATGTCACAGGACCTAAATTTAGTGGTAAGATCTACAGACTCTGGTTCAAGGAATAACTTGTCATTATAGCTTTAGCACAAAAGGCAATTCTCCCTCACCCACCCTCCAAAAGAATGAGAGTTTGAATGACAAAGGGCTTATCGTCATTATCCACTTGACAGTTCAACCTCTGCCAATACCATCTTGCATCTGCAGATCTGCTTGTCACTACATCCAGAGGAGAGCTAGGGGATATTTCTAGGCTTCAGGGATGCTTCCAGCAGCAATAAGATCCATCTCCACATCGTAAGCCATATGCCTGGAGGCTTCTCAGTGTTCCCAGCTACACATAAATCTAAGTCGATTAAAGATATGCAGCTCTGTTCCCATCATTTCTAATAATACTGGTGAAATTTAATCCTCCATGGGATAGGGGTTGAAGCTGATCTTATAGCCTTCAATTATAGTGAGATTTTTGAAAGTTTTCTGATTAGTTCAATACCTTTTTCTAGGTCAAAGTATTTACTCTAAGACCTGTCTTTCATAGAATGCTAACAAAATATTCATCTATTCATCTCTTTATTCAATAAGCAGATATTGATAAATAAAATAAACAGCACCCATTTTTTAAGAGCTTACTATGTACCAGGCACCATGCTGGGTGCTCTACCTTATCATCAACTCCTCATAACAACCACATAAGGCACATATTATTATTACCCCATTTGTCGATAAGAAGACTAAGAGTGACATTCTGACTAACCAAGGGTCCATACCCAAGTTTACAGAGTCATACTTTAAACCAAATCTCTGACTTCAAATTATATTCAGCTATTCTGCCTCAACTGAGGGCTCATCAGGTGTCAGCTATTATGAGAAGAACAAGGCAGAAGAGACTTTTAATAGCTATATGCCTTGTGGTTAAGAACTTAGTTTAGGGAGGAGAATTGATAAATAAGCATCTCATTATAATCGAGTCTGGCAATCACAGAATTGTAGTTGTTTACATTGTATATAGCTCATATCAAAACCTCTTAATACACAAAGCCAAGGACTCTCTCTATGTATAGTATTTCTTTGAAACAGGATCTTCAGAGGGAAAATTCTAAATGAGTAACAGGAAAAAATATAATTAAAGTATGTACATATGCTGGCTTGAAACTCAAGTTGAAATAATCTAGAAGTCCAGCCTATCTAGCCTGTAAACCTAAGCAGCAGTCATAAAGACAGTGGCAAGAGTGGCCTCCTTTCTCTCCTGCCCAAAGCTGCCTGTAGGAAGACTTGGTATCTTTTCTCTCTTGCCTTTTTATCTTTCAGGCAGATTCCAATCCCTGTCAGGAGTCCCCTTGCTCTTGTCACAAAGGAAAACATCTGCTGTAGCCCAGAACAGCTTGCATTCCCAACATACAAATTTTAATCAAATCTTTGCTTGTCTTTGGCCTGATTTCTTCCACCTCCCTAAAGCTGAGGGTTACTGGTAAGTGCTGCCTTATCCAATTATCAGTCGTATGCAACCTCGTGGCACTTTGTAGCTGGAACAGACCTTAGAGATCATTTCCTTTAACCTGCTCATTACTCTGTCACCCCTCGGCATTTATGCAATTAGTTTGCTCTGTTTAATTTGTATTTATACAGTTGCTGCTTCATAGGATACTTAAGAATTTTTCCTCCATGCATTTTCTCTCTCAACTAAATTACAAGACCCTCAAGAACAGGAAGTGTATGAGTACAAAGTGTCTTAGTTTTATTGGGATATTTTTTTAGCCCAATTTCTTTCCAATGGTTTTCATGTGCTGGGCGCTCAGTAAAAGTCATTGAGTGGAAAATCCAAAATATAAAAAGTGGAATAAACAGTACATTTAAACGTTCTTTTTCTTCATTTAGTTGAGCAGTCCACCTACTCCTCAACGCTTTTCTAAACTAATTAGAGCAGAATTTAAAACTGAGTTTGGACTTGAATTACTTTATCATACAGTCTTATGTATGATAAAGTAATTCAAGTCCAAGCTCAAGTCTTATGACATTAATTCACATTAAACATCTACCCTTAAGTTACTTTGCACATTTTGACTAACGATAACAGAAACCCATTCAAATAAGAAAAAATAAGATGAAAATTACTATGAGGCTACAAAGACAGGAAATAAGCTGTGCGTTAGGATAGGGCCTCTGCCACCATCAGAAAGACCACCCACCTTTCATTTCTGCTCCACTTTACACATATCCTTTATTGATCTCCAGCTCTATATTTCTATTTCTCTTTCAGATAACCACACAAAGAAATGCAAGGTGGCCAGAAAGTACCTAGTTTACATGTTGCAGGCACAGCCACACACAAAAAAACGACTGAATATTTTTTATATCAATTTCAAATTTCCGAAGGGACCCTGATAGACCCAACTTGAGTCTTTTGTCAACCTCTGTACTATAACTAGAGAAACGAGATCTTGTGAAATTTTGGTTATTTTCACTCCAATGAGAAGTTGATAAGAGATTTCCTAGAAAAAAAAAATCAAACCTAGACAAAAAGAAAAAAAAGAAAAAAAATCAACGGGAATCTACTATAATTTCTATTCCCATAATTCAGGTTCTCTAAATTCTGACTCAGAGAATAATGTCCCAATGACTTACATCTTGCACCTAGAAGGGCTTGATGTTAGCTATTATTAATATTTAGAAGTAACTACTTAGTAAACGTGTATAGGTGATGACAGCCATAATGAATGATCAGAAGATCTTTGACTTTTGTCTCAACATTTTATTTATTTATTTAAATATCTCTAAATCCCACTCCTAATTCAAAACTAGTTTATTACTTAATGAATAATTTCTCTGTAGAACTATAAAAATAAAGTCTATCTTGAGAAAATTACTAAATTCTCCAGATAATTAGAGGATTTCAGTGGTAGATATAGTCACAGAGCAAGATTCACAGATTGCTACCATGGTGTAACGTATCGAAACAACCATTGTGATATTTCAAGGCCCGATGAGCCAAGAGTTTTATAAATCCCCATGAAAATATCCTAAATCTAATGACCAATTCCAGGCAAATTTTAGAAATTTTTCTGACTTCATCCCACATATTTAACACAATAAATTCCACAAAGTGGCACAGAAAGGAAATGACAAATGCACAAGAGGCAATGTTCTTTGAGTGCGTAAAATTCTAGAATAAGAAATAAGCTATTTTTTGTGAGATCAGGACAATATGGACATATGGGAAACAGCTCAGTGTGACTTAGTGAGTGCTCTGCAACAAGATACTCACTGTGAAAAGCGTCACCAAAAACCTGAGTTCTAAATCTTCCTTCCCCATAGAGACTTGTATCTGTCCATTCATTATTTGGAGCAGGGATGACTGACTTGGGACTCTCAAATCATGCATAACATAAAGAGACTTACTTCCCTCAGGCTTCCAGATTGTCAGGTGAGGCCATACAGCCCATGATGGAATTAAAATCCAAATAGTCACTGAACAATAAAACGTGTTACAATTCGATCCACTTAAGGCGAGTGGAGGTCTCATTATACAAGCCCTCAGGGTTCAGAGGCAGAAGAACAATGATGGAAATGTGCGTTGCCATGGTGTCCCTGCTGCATCCCATAATCTCTCAGGAGTGGAACTGAGTCTCTTTGAACCAATTTGATGGCAAACATCCTCTGCTTCCCATTCACAGGAGTCAAATCAACAGTGAATGTTCCTGCACCCCACATGGATCATTAAAAACTCTTGCTATTCAGGTTTCCTAAGTGATCTTTTCCCAATTCTGGAATGGAGTTGCTTATTGTTGCTGGGAGAGAAAAGCAATTGTACCGTGAAACATATACAGTTGTGACATGTGATTATTAAGAGAATAAAGAGAGCATAATAGGAGTTCGGAGTCACATACTGGGAGTAAGGAGATCTCATCCTACCTCCATTACCAGATCATAGGGTGACCCTCAGAAAATCCCCAAATTAGCTGAGGCCTCAGTTTCTTCATCTTATCTAAGATATTTCTTTTAAAAATCACAACTATTTATAACCAAGAAAGAAAAGCCACAAATATTATAACTATAATATACCATTAATAATAAAATGCATTCTAATTGAAGATATGTTAAAATATGAAAAAAACGTACATTTTAGAATCAGTGATAAATAATATAACTGAGAGGCAGAAGTTTAGCAAAACTGATATTTCTGAAAGTGGCCCTCTCCAATTGCTTGTTCTTTTTAAGAAATGACTATTTTAATAGTTGACTTCCCTTCTTTTTGGAGTTGTACTGAAGCAACTGAAAATAGCTGCAGAAAAGAGAGGAACAGGGCTTTTAAGAAAAATGCACTTCTGTCTGGCAGTTGAAAAGTGATTTTCAATCAATTAGGGATTTGAAAGTTGAATTCCTCTCCTGTTCTAAACAAAACCCAAAGTCAGGAATTTGTAAAAGGTCAACTCTCACTCCCTGCTTACCAACCAGCTTTCAAAGCACTGGTCCTCCTCACACCAGAATCTCCTCACTTCAATATTCTTGATTAGTTATCTTTTCCTTCCCTCCCTTCCTTTCTCCCTTTCCTTTTTCTTTTTTTTCTTTTTCTTTTTCTTTTTCCCCTTTCTTCTTCCCATCCATTAATAACTATTAAGCACCTACTCTGTGCTTAATAAATAGCCAGGTCCTGTGCTAAGTGCTCAAATGCAGCAGTGAATAAAATAGGCACAGTCTGAGCCATCGTTGAGAAACCTACTCATCTTGAATGGGAGACAGTCATGGGGAAAGTAATTGCAATGAGCTGTAATAGGAGAACACACACAACCAGATTTGGAAAATAGGTGAAGACTTTTCCAGGAGGTAACATCAAAATTGAGACCTGAAGCATAATCAGGAGTGTGCCAATTTATACAATAAATTCCCTCATAACAGAGAGTTGAGTCCTATTGGTGACTGAATTCCAGTTAACTAAAATAACCCAAGAATGTTTGACCTACATGTTTTCTATTTTCTCTTATAATCTAACCTTATGTTGTACTCCTCTCCAGATTACCTTTTGCTCTAGCCAATCAGTAGCCTCATTTCTATCCACAAATCCTGTTCCTTTAAGGTGCTCCACACCTTTGCTCAGCTCTTGCAGTTGCCTAAAGTGCTTTCCACACTCTTCCACCCAATTAAGTCTATGACTTACTCAGCACTTATTATGCATCTTAGCCCAGTTTTCTCAAGAGAAAACTGAGACACAGAGAGGTTTAGCAACTAGTCTGAAGTCACACTGTAAGTAGCCAAGCAGAATTCAAACCAGGATGATCTGTTCCCAAAGTTCCTTCTCTTTATACTATGCCACACTGGCCCATTGTAGCCAGAACCCTTCTTTATTTCAAGGCCAAGCTCAAATCTTACCATCCCCATGAAGTTTCTCTCTGATAGTTGCAACCTGTAAAGATCTCACTTTCTCTAGTCTTTCTGTGTATATTCCCCATGTGACATTGTTTTTAAATGTATCAACATAAACAATTTTTTCAACAAAATTGTAAACAACTTGTGAGCAGGAATTGTACTTCACATCTCTGGGATTTGGGATTATCGATGCATGACAGGTAACAGGCTTTCCTTTATTGTAGATGTAGGTTGGAAGATTGAATTATTAGCTAAGAGACCTCCTAAGCTGGGTTTCAGGTAAGTGGCACTTTTGCTGATGCTGGGCTATAGAAGCTGTGAATAAAAAGAGAGCTATATAATAAACCTGACAAGCTCAGGGCGAGGCGGGTGGGTGAGGGGATCAGAGGGCAGGCCTGACAAGCTCAGTGACCAAAAGTAACCACACAGGATGGTGGGATCACAAATTCCTAACCGGGCAGATCATAGTAGGTAGTGACATCCCAGGACTATGGCTTCCTTAGCAAAGATCAGTCTTTACCTTAAGTGAGGTTTGTCCATTTTTCTTATGCACCTAGGATAAATACCTTTGATATGTCAAGTAATTTTCTTTTCCTACCCTTTAAGTGTACAACTCCTGGCACCAGAGCACAAGACCACAGAACCCCTCATTGTTATTTTGTTCCTTGCTTACCATCTCTATGTGCCACATATGTTAATTATTAACCATCCTGTACCCACCAATGTAAAAGAAGTATGTGTTTCTCCATTTTGCCTTTTATCCAATCCTATAGATTTCCCCCTTATGCTTTCTCCTGCCTCTTTAATCTACCACCAATGGATTTTATGCACCCTCCTCACGTCTTCTCTTTTGATTCTAATATATAAAATAAGCTGCAAAACTGCCATTTTGGGAGCATTTGAGATCTTGCTCCCCAGCATATGTTGCTAGTTTGGCTCAAAAATAAAAATCATAAAAATTCTCTATGGGTTTGGAAGTTTCTTACATCAACCAAGCTCTCAGAGGCACAACCAGGCCACTTTTGCTCTTAATTCAGCTTTCCTTCCAGGCAGCACCATGAACTTAGTGAGATTCACTGTAAATGAGAAATAAACAAAAGTTAAGGATATAAAAGTTTTCCTGAGCTTTGAACTACCTCTCAGAGCAACCAGACCAGAAAATTATCTTTTGAATGCAAATCAAATGCCTTTGTGGATGAGAAATTATAGTTTTTCCATCGAAATTTCTCAGGACACGAATTCTCAAGTGGATCAGAGCTGACATATATTATTGGTTTTTATTCTTCCCCATCCCTAAGTCACTCCCAGAGTGTTCATGAGGCACTTAGAGAAGTGCATCCACCCCACCAGGCTGCCAATTGATCATTTAGTACATTATTACATAACTTATTACCAGTAAATGACAAAAGCACAGAGAGGAATTTGATTCCTTATCATTATTTGCATGACATATGTAGCACTTTTCTACAGGCTCTGTGCAGAGAATATTTAACAAGCTACATTAACTTCCAGGCTTCTAGAATTGTACAGTTAAAACAAAGGAAGCAGATTCAAGAGAACAGGAAAGGTAAAGGGTGGGGTAAGAGAAGATCTGACATAAAAAAATAAAAAAAAATAAAAAAAAGCAGATAAAAGCAAAATCAAGTCCCGAAGAGAATGAAAAAATGTGTTCTAGCTCTCTGAGATTAATCCAATAAACCACAAAACAAAACTACCTAAAGAGTTCCACTTGCCCCATGTTCTTTAGGCCACAGGTCAATGCGTTAAACTGAAGAAGGGACTATTTAGTCATAGGATATAAGAGCGAAAAATATTTCCATTTTTTCATGAATGTGTTAAAAGTTGAAGACGACGAGCATAAGGAAATCTTTATGTGGACCCCAAGTAGAGAGTCTGTTATCTGAGTATGCTGATATAAACCATCCAGCATACACAGCACAGACCCCTGAAACACTCTTTTTTCTTATTCTAAGAAGCACCAAGAGTGACTGTCCACATCTTCATTCACCCAGAAATTTCACTTTAATTATATTAGTCTTTTATCAGTTTTTACTAGGATAGACTCTTTTCTAAAACGTGTCCTTATTTTCAGCATTTTAATTGTCCTTTCACAGAAACACACACACACACACACACACACACACACACACACACACACACACACATGAATGTATGCACATACACTACCCAGTGGTCTAGTGAATGAGAAGCAGAGGATTATGATATCATACAGGGTTATAATTTCCAGGGAACTGGACACAAAACACACAATATGACTTTGCCTTGGATGTGTAGACCTAGTTTAAAGGTAGTACATTTTTCATTGATCACATTTAAATATATATTCTGGATATGTCTCAAAGACTCTGTCAACATCCAGTATCCCCCAAACCCCTAATTGTGGCCATGTAAGACCTGCAGCAGTTCATAAAAATCTCTTTAATCACATGCGATTCTCATTACCAGGATGTACTCTTTCCAAGAAAATGCCAAGAAAAAGGGACACCTTGAAGAGATCTGGTAAAACTTCTCTGGTTATTTGCAAGAGATAAAACGTTTCCTTTGCTTCATTAATTCACATATTTTGGCATAGAGAATGTGCATTATCCTTGCAGTTATCACCAGCCTCAAAAAACCCTGGGAATTTTGTGAAAAAGCTTAATGGCTCATGCTATAAATGGCAAGATTCCCCCCAGCTGGCATCTCCAACTTGCAACAGCCATTCATGAAATATTGCTTTCCAGATGAAAATTAAGCTGGAAGATAAAACAGGAAAAGCATCACAAAGTGCCTTGTAATCTCCAGATATATTTTGGAGCAGCTTAATTTCCATTTGTCTTGGCTTTCAGATGTTTACCACAGAGTTTTCATTTGGGAACGGGAAACCAGGCTTGCATGATAAATAATAGATATGTTGTCTCAAAGGATAGCACACATGATGTCCATTTTTTAACCATCCATGCATCCTTCAACAAATTCATGTGGAATATTTATTATTTGCTCTTCATATTTTGAAAGATATAAAAAAGGATAAATTATGTGATGTCCCAAGTAGTTTACAGTCTTCTTTGAAAAAGACACATATAGAAAAAAATCTGGTCATGATTAAAGACAAACAGGTAATAAGATATATATATATATATATATATATATATATATATATATATATATCTTCACTCAACATTTTTTTTCTCACCTATATTGGGAGACAGTTTAGAAACTGATATCAACTTTGGGTTCATGAATTCAACTCATATTGGTGAATCCACTGGTATCCATTTTTAAAATAATCTACTATTTACTATTTTTGCATGTCAGTTATAGCAGACAAGAATGCACAAAGCATATTCATGGAACCATGAGTGTCAGTTTTAACTGTACCATAGGGGATCTATGGAGTGTTTTAGAAGAATAAGCCTGAAAAGATATGGCATATCCACATTGTAGAGCATCTTAAAAGCAAGGATCTGGATAGGTTTAGTTTAATAGGCAATAGTTGCTACTGAAAGTTTTTAAAAAAAGACAAAATTTGAAAAATAATCTGTCAATACTAAATCTATCCACACATGTATGAATTATGAACTGGGAATCTGAGAGTTACAGCAACCAGTTAGGAAGTTATTGTATTCTTCATAACCAGTGATGAATGACTGAATTAAGTTAGTAATAGGGAGAATAAAGTGAGTTTAGTTTTGATCACACTGAGTTTGAGTTTGAGTCAACGGGTCATCTTTCAGGTAAAGATATGCAGCAAACAACTGGAAACACAGGCCTAAGACAGGTCATCACTGTGATAAAGTCACAGGCATACTTCATTTTATTGTGCTTCACTTTACTGCACTTCATAGATATTTCATTTTTTATAAATTGAAGGTTTATAGCAATGTCGACCAAGCCCAGCAAGTCTATTGGTGCCATTTTTCAACAGGCTCAGTCGATGGTTAGCATTTGTTTAGCAACAAAGTATTTTTTAAACAAGGTACATACATATTTTAGACATAATGCTATTGCACACTTAATAGACTACAGTATAGTGTAAACGTAAGTTTTATACGCACTAAGCAACCAAAAATTTGGTTATGACTCACCTTATTGCAACATGTGCTTTGTTTCAGTGGTCTGGAACTGAACCCACAATATCTCTGAAGTATCCCTGTTTAAAGTTTGGAAGCATTTTCCAAGAAGTGGTGTTTTATTTCATGTGAATAGGTGCAGTCACTTAGAGAAAGACTATAGCTAGGGAGAGAAACGAGAAGGACCAAGAAGGAGCATTTTCTCCCTTTAGGAAGAAGGGAGGGGACCAATGAGCAAGTCTTAATAGTAGTATGAAGAGTTGCAGGAGCACAGGAGAATGCAGTATCACAAAGTTTGGCTGAATTTTTAAGGTGTGTGCCTTAGTCTGTTTGGGCTGCTATAACAGAATGCTGTGGGTGATTTCAACAGCATTTACTTCTCACATTTCTAAAGGCTGGAAGTCTAAGATAAGGATGGCAGAATGAATAGGTTATTGGTGAAGGATCTCTTCTTCGTTTGCAGATAACTGCTTTCCAGTTGTATCTCACATAAGAGAAGGAAAGATCGATCATCTCTTTCATGTCTCGTCTTGCAAGGGCACCAATCCCATTCATGAGGGCTCCTCCCTCAAGATATTGAGGAGACCAGAGAGGACACCTCTTTCCCTGGGATTAGAAGACAAGAGTGGAAACCGTGTGAAGATGCTGAGAAATACTCAAGAAAGAAAAGCTTCCCTCACTCAAACAGTAAACTAGGCTCAAGATACCTCTAGGGTCACAGGATGGCTCAGAAAGCATGCAGAAAGTGAGCCAGTTTAGAATACAGGCTCAGCAGAATGTGAGAGGGAACTAAAAAGAGACAGTAAATGTACCACCATGCAGTATGGAAGGTCCCGTTGCAGATGAGCCAAAAACACTTTATTTAAAGCTCTGAGATTAGTTTTGTGACTTACTCTCTGGATTGCCAGCAGCCTGCAAACAAGAAGGGGAAAAAACCAAGGCAACAAGACAAAGCTATTAGCTATGTGTGCTGCTGTTTCCCAGTGTCCTTTGTAGCTGGTGGGAATAGCAGAAGGCCCGTGGGTCAGGGAGATCGAGCGTGATGGCAGAAGTGTTGTTGAAATTCTTACCACTGAGGTTCACACTGGATAAGGAAGTCACTAAGGTCTAAAGCACAGGAGCTGACAAGTCATCATTCTGAACACATGGTAATGGGAGAGGTGGGTGCACATAAGGCCAAGTCTTTGCACTTGGTCCTTCCTAGAGACAGAGCTATAGGCATGGGAACATTTCTCATTCCTTCTGAGGTAGATCCGCCCTTGGTATCTAAACTAGTCAGAGGGAGCGCTGCGCTATCTTCCAACACACAGCTCTGGAGGCTATATCCTGGCAGAAGCTTTCACATTAAACACTGATATTTGCTTCACAAAGACAGAGTAGGCATAAACACTAACTGTAGTTACTTAAGAGGCAATGCTCCACAGTCACTGGGAAACGGCAAAAAGCGGTAGTGAGTAACTCTTTTTAAAACATCTAAATCCAGTGTGAACAGGATTTTTGACCCTACAGGAAACTTCCCATGCTCTCTCTGTACATGTGATTTGCAGCATTGTCTACAATATCCTTTTAAGTGTGAGGGCCATGGTACATACTGCAATTAGATAAAGTTTCCACCAATAAAGAAATATCTTGTTTCATTAGCTTTGAGTTCATTCAGTTGCCAATAACATTTTGATTTTCAGCTGAATAAACAATAAATCCAGGAACCTCTTTAGATGTATGGTGTACTTGAAAGAAGCCTTTTAGGACACTAGCCAAAGATATTTACTCTAGCGTTAAAAAGATAATATAGCTGAGCTGAATTAACCCATTTAGGAATGCATTTCTTCCCAAGGGAAACTACTAAGTTATTCTTCACAAGCAGACATCAGCTGTCACCACACAATTAGATATTGGGGATCAGATAAAGTGTTACTGTACTTACCACTCTGAACTACAAAGCCTTCAGATAAATCCAATTACTCATTTAGATAACCAAAGAAATGGTCTTTTTAGGGCAAATAACCTATTTCATAGAAAAAATTACTGCATGTAAAGAATGCTGTATGAAAGAATGACATCAGAACGAGTTTCTCTTTCCTCTCCTCTTCCTGTCCTCCCACATGCCACCCTCCCTCCTTTCCTCTCTATCATATGGAGCTAGCTGTTGGCAGGGCTCTCTGGGGTGGTGGGGTCATGGGGCATGAGGATGGCTGCCTTCCAAAGGCAGCCCTCAGGGCATGCCGTGGACCGGAAGCCATATCAGGAATTGTACAAACAACACAAGAGCCAGTGGGGTCCAGCTCCTGCTCTGTAAGCATGAATGTTGGCTGAGTCTGAGGACAGTGGAGGCAGTTATGGCCCAGAATCTGCTGACAGCACTTTCTGATGATAAGAATTTTGGAGAAGAAAAATTGCTTGAAAATACTTCAAAAAAAAAAAGATAAACTGTATCTCACTGTGTCTGGGGAAAGACTGACTATATTACCAATTCTAATGGTCTGACTTATCAGTCACTTGTCCCCAATAAGCACTATCCAGTACAACTTTCCATCTTGGTCCATGCAGTTCTGTCCATCAAAAAGGGGCATTTTTCTCCACTCCCCATCACTTTTAATACTCAGTTCAGACCTTAACACTTCCAAAGAGTTTCCCTTGACAACACCAGCTCCCAGCCTTCTCTTCCCCTCTGAAACCTCCACCTATTGTCTACCATTTGTGTGTCCCACATTTATTTCATAAGGCACTGTAATGTTAGCATTTATATGTATATCTTGGCTCATTCATCACATTGTGGTTGTTTGGGATTACAGACTTTGGCACCACCCAGAAAGATGCCGGATGCTACCTTTGAAGTCACTGAGCAGAGAACTGAAACTCCTTTTAGTTAAGAAGCATACTTATGTAAATATCCACAGTCCAATAAGCACCTTCCTTGATACATGGATGAATCAGTCCAACCTCAGACTCAGTGTAGTGTAAAAAAACACAACAGAGTATAAAAGAAGCTACATGAGTCACTGCCCTTCTGTAAATGTTTGAATTTGGTTGTCCTAGAGATGCAAATCAAACTTAGCTCTGAACATAGCAGGACTTAGAAGGACATGTATTTGCTGAAGATGTCCATGATGTCAGATACAGAGGCCCAACGATAACTGGGGTCATCCTTGAGCAAGGTTCACACTTGTCAAAGGTTTGCTTTGTCTCAGCCTCACACTCACAGTGTTGCCATGTCAAAAAAGAAAAATAGAGCACTGGCTTGGCCACAGAGGTCTGGTGACCAGGTCTGTTGCTGGCCTGACAACTCTATGAGAAACAGAATACAGAAGTGTGGTTCCAGCAAGTTTCCCTACTCAAAACTCTAGATTCTGGGTTTTTCTCATGTGACAGATCCCTCTGCGTGAATGCTGAGCATGTCTTCATGAGTGACTGAGGGGACTGTTCACTCATTTATGTCCTCATTCATACATATACCCTTTACACCATTTCTGTGCTGGTCTCATAGTAAAAAGAAGCAAAACTAACCTTAACTAAATCTTGGTCATCACCTACAACAATCTTGGAAACTGGATTCATGATTCCCACCCAGCTCAGGGGCACAAGCTCACCCTTTAGACCAACTAAGTTCACTTGTACTGACCTTCCGTGGCCTTCAGCCTTGATCTTAGAGATTTGGTGGTCTTGTTTGCAATCACTAGGTACAGCTCAATGACTAGGGAAACTCAAATCCAAAGAAGATATCAGTCTGGATAGCACCAAATTTTATTCTAAGAGTCAAGTCCTTCATATGTGGCCCTCCTGTAAGTTATCTGACCACGTATTTGGAAGGTACCTAAAAATTCCTAATATGATGAAACCATCACAACTCTTATAAAACAGAAATCTTAAAAACCAAGGGAAACAGTTCTTTTATCTCAGTTTGCTTAAAGACATCAAACACAAGTAAGCACCATTCTCTTAAGTATTCCTTCTTAGATTTTATTTCTAATAAAATATTTGGTATCAAAACATATTTTAAAAGTCTAATGCACCATATCAGCAATTACTATTTTAAAAGGCAAAGCTTTTTCCCTCAAGAACCTAAAAACTTCAGTCCTCACATGGCAATAACCAGTTCTTTAAAGTTTACTAAAATAAATCTTAAGAGGTTTTCATGTATTATTTTGAACTCTCTGTTGACTTGGAAACACAGAGGATTTTTGTCCCTCTCATGTCTCCTCAGGATTGCTTCTCAAGGGCAAGGAGCTCTCTATCAGCAAGAAAAGGGAGAAAAGCCCTATTCATGCCCTGTAAACTTTACAAATGAATCTTTTTCTTGTCTAGTGAGATTTCTTGGCTTTTGTCTTCATTCAATCCCTAAAACGAAGCCCTGCCTAGCTGTCAGACAATGCTACCTGGGGCTATGTTTGAGGAAACCTCATTCTGGCCTTCCTCTAGCCACCCTCCTCCTCGCAGAGTAAAAGAGGCAGCATGGTCTCCTCATACCAACTTGTATTTCTAAGATGTCCCAGGCATGCAGGACTCCAGAATTCCCTGCCCGAATAGCCCACGATTGTTTCTGTGGCCATAGGATGCAGCCCTGTCTTGAAAGTCACCCAATGAGACAGGCACAATTAGAAGAACCAGTCTTGAGGTATGCTCCTTAATTTTGGGGGATAAGATTTATTCAAAAATTATCTCTGCTTATTTTCATAAATTCAATGACATTTTAAAGGTTGGGTGGACCTTCAAGACCAGTCAACTCTATCCCCTAGTTTTGTGATCTGGCACTGTGGGTAAGAGGAAAGGCCGGTCTTGGTTGGAACCTCATTTTCAACTGTTACTGGTCCACAACCCCCTTTCTGAAACCTCTGTGGCAAAATGTGTTTTGAAGTTTAGAATTCAGGGCATATTAGAAAGGTGATAGAGTACATATTACCTAAAACATCTCATCCCCAGTAAGGTCTGGGTCAGTACCCCATAATCAAACACAGTAATAATTCTGCAAGAAGTACATTAATATTCACACTGTTATGGGCTGAATTATGTCCCCCACACCAAAGTCATATGTTGATATTCTAACCTGCCAGCACCTCAGTATTTAGAGATAGAGTCTTTAGAGAGGTAAAGTTAAAATAAGTTTATTAGGGTAAGTCCTAATCCAATACGACTGTTATCCAGCTAAGAAGAAATTAAGACACAGACACATACAGAGGGAAGACCATGTAAAGACAGGAAAAGATGGACATCTGCAAGTCAAGAAGAGGCCTCAGAAGAAGCTAACCCTTTCAACACCTTGATCTCAGACTTCCAGCCTCCAGATTAGTGAGGAAAATTTTTCCATAAAAGCCGCACAAGCCTGTGGTACTTTGTTATGGCCACCCTAGCAAACTAACACACACATTAAGTAAAGATGATAAATAACCTCATGTCAGTTCAGGTCAGGCTCTACTCCCAAATGAGTTATGAAAAACTTCCTGTTTTCAGGGCTTTTTTGGTTTCCAAAAGAGAACAGAGTGTGGGCTGTCCTGTCCATGGACATGTGGACAAGTTGCTTAATCCATCCAAGAGCCTGGAGTCACAAACATTTCCAAGAGCACACAGAGCAATCTGTGAGTCCCTTCCATGCTGTGGAATTGCCTTTAGATTCTGGCTGCCCATGTTTCCAGGCTGCCCTATGAACAGATCTGGCCCACGAAATAACTCTTGTACAGGTCTCTTTGCAAGAAAATCCCAAATTAGCCTCACACCACGTCTTCTTAAATTGGCTGAATGCTTCAGATTGTTTGCATTCTGTAGCCTTATTACTCCTTCCATTTTTGCACCATTTGAGTAACTGACTTTTTCTCCCTCTTCATTCTACTAACATTTCAGTTTGATTTCTACACTGAATTAAAAGAAGGGGGGTCACTTCAGAGCTTCTGTCAAGTAATAAGGACATATATGTGTATGTAAGAGGAAAATGAAGCATTTGTAAATAGTTTTATTTAACGACCAGCTGTCCTTCCCCCACTTTTCCAAATCCTGGATTAGGGAAAGCAGCCAGTTGCAAATTTTGACAGTTTATTATTTAGCACTGAAAAACAAGATCAGTTACTAATCTCTTTAAAGGAATAGTAAGTATCATTTTCATTCCCAGAATTCCTTTTTTAGACACCAATGTATAAGAGTTTGAGACTGCTCTTTGAGTTTCTTGGTTTTTCCTAAACTGAATCATCATCCCTTATATAGCTATGTATCATAGTCACCCAAAATCCATAGTTAACCTGAGGTTCACTCTTGGTGTTGCATATTCTATGAGTTTGATCAAACCATATAATGACATATACTCATTTGTATGATATCATAACAATATCATACAAAGTATTTTCACTGCCCTAGAAATCCCCTGTGCTCTGCCTATTCTCTCCCCACCTCCCATCCCCACCCCTGGCAATAACTGATCTTTTTATTGTCTCCATAGTTTTGCTATTCTAGAATGTCACGTAGTTGGAATTATACAGTACGTAGCCTTTACAGATTGGCTTCTTTCACTTAGTAATATGCATTTAGCATTCTCCCATGTCTTTTCATGGCTTGATAGCTCATTTCTTTTTAGCCCTGAATAATGTTCCATTGTCTGAATGGAACCACAGTCTACTTATCCATTCACCTACTAAAAGACATTTTGGTTGCTTCAGAATTTTAGCAATTATAAGTAAAGTTGCCATAAACATCCATGTGCAAAAGTTTTCAATTCTTTTAGGCAAGGAGCATGATTGCTATAAAGGTACATTTAGTTTTACCAGAAATGATAAAAGTATCCTCCAAAATGGCTGTACCATTTTACATTCCTACCAGCAATGTATGAGAGTTTCTATTGCTCAACTTCCTCATCAGTATTTGATGTTGTCAGTATTCCAGATTTAGACCATTCTAGTAGGTATGTAGTGGTGTTTCATTAATGTACGTTCCCCCGATGATGATGATGTGGAACATCTCTTCATATGCTTACTTGCCACCTGTGTGTCTTTTTTGGTGAGGTATTTGTTAAGGTCTTTGGTCCATTTTTTAAATTGGGCTGTTTGTTTTTTTATTGTAGAGTCCCATTTAGTTTTTAAAGTAAAAATATGCTAATGGTATGGTTATTAAAAAGAACAGTGGATTGAAAAATTAAAATACCAAGGATCTGGTTCCACTGACTTGGGAAGTCATTTATATATACCAAAGAAGTTCAGCAAACATAAAGTCAGAAAAATCAAGGGTGTATTTTTTGGGTTGAGAGACACTGTTTAAAAACCCAAAATCTCTAGGCTATGAGTCAGAGATCTGTTACAATACAGAATCTCAATGCAAAAACTCTAAGGTCCATGTGGAGGTCTAAATAATGCCTCCCCTCCCCTCCCTTCTATACTTGTCCATGTTCTAAACCCTGGAACATGTGAATGTGACTTTATTTGGAAAAGGGCCTTTGTAGATGTAATTAAGGACCTCCACATGAGGATATCATCCTAATCATCCAGATGGGCCCTAAATCCTATGGCAATTGTCCTTATGAGAGACATACACAGGAGGCAGACAGAAGAGGAGGAGGCAATGTGACCACAGAGGCAGAGACTGGAGTGAAGTAGCCATAGCTGAGGAATGCCAACAGCCACCAGAAGCCAAAGGAGGCAAAAAAGAGAATCTCCCTTGTAGCCTCCAGATCCTTTGTAGCATGACCCTGCCCACACCTTGATTTCAGACCATTGGCCTCCAGAACTGTGAAAGAATAAATTTCTGTTATTTTAAGCCACGTAGTATGTGGTAATTTGACAACAGCCACAGGAAACTTATAATGCAACTGGTAATTGTAAGAACTGACCATCAAAGTGTTGGCAGTTACCACATGCACACATGCAATTTATCTTCATGTCTACATAAGTATGTATAGTCCCATTTTGGAGGAAAGAAAACTAAGTTTCAGAGAATTTGCCCTTCTGTTTACTTCAAAAACAGGAGTATGAAAATCAAATTAGATATTTATTCAAGACAGGTTTTTGGGAACCATAAAACACTGAATCATAAAAGTTGTGATGATGATGATGATGATTTTGATTATATAAGATAAAAAAAGCATATTTTTCTGAATCAAATATTGAAGATAATACACAGAAAATTCCTTAAATAAATATTTCTAGTTCTCAAAAATTACAATAAAATACATATAATAAAAATATAATTAATTTTTAATGATCCAGAAGAACCAAGAAGTACCTAGGTCTTCAGTATGAGTATCATTATTGCATTGACAAAGCAATGAAAGAGAGTTCCATTTGGATTTGAAGAAACATATATCACCAGTGCTTTCATCGACATTATCTGAAACAAACTTCTAATTCTTTTCCTTTTAACTCTCAATATATGGTTGACAGGACAGCAGCTCAAATGGGCAATGCCTCTTTCTAAATATTGGTATTCTTCCATAATCTAACCAGAGTCTGTTATTCAAGCACCAGTAGGTATACAATTATAAGGAGTCTTGGGAAGACATTATTTAGGCACCTCATTCAATACATCTCAGACTGTGGCAAGTGGTGAATCAAGTCTCTTCTGGAATTTCCTTTTATTAATGGGTACATTTCCATTCACGCATTACTAAGAATGTTTTTACGGTGATTTAGACCTTCTTAAATATTCTCACTCTAATCAGTATGGACACAGTGAAATCAGCCTAGAGTATCTCTTCATATTCATCCTTTGAAACATTCATCTAAGTTGTATTTCTTTCCTTAAGATGTTGACATTTGAACAAAGAAGCATTCCAAAGACAGGTTGTTTGGCTTAAGGTTCTGCCCCTTTAACCACTTCTTCAGAGACAACAGCCATTTAGGATTGCCAGCTCCCTCCCATATGCTCTTCGTGCATTACTTCATTTAATTCTCACAGCAACAGAAGTAGGGACAATATTCCAGTCGAGGGACAACATTAAGCAAAGATATGGAGATGGGGGTGTCGTGAGGAAAGACAGCATATACTGGGAGTTCAGTGTTCTGAATGTAAAAAGCCTGAAACAAATAGGATTAGCCATGAGGCTGGGTGACATCCTGGAGGGATATGCAAAAATGTCTTGGACTGTGTCCTGTCCACAGTAGGGAACAACTGACCGGTTTTCAGTAGGAGAATGAAACGGTTAGACTTCATTCTGGATGAGTTACTCTATGATGAAGTAGAGGACCAGTTAGAAACTCATTCTGGTAGCCCACCTGAGAAATGATAAAGGATGCTGGTCATAAGAGGGAACAGTTGGAAGGCTGCATGGCCACAGTTTGGCAACTGACTGGATGGAAGAGATTATGGAAATGGATGGACTGTGAATGAATCTTTCAGCCTGGGGCCTAGGTGGCTGAGGTGGGAGTCACCAACTACAATGGAAAGCCCCGGAAGAAAGCAAGGGGGCTGGCACAGGCTTCATAAGCACATACTAGGCACTCGCGTTATTCCTTTTTTGAGAAAGTTACTAAGATATAATTGGAGACAATACACAGAGTTTATTTGATCTTGAAAAACTCTCAAAGCCTCCTTGAATACACAAACACACTATCTCCTCAGGGTCCTATAAATGCTGTTCTCACCACTCAGAAAATGCTTCCTAGAGAAATGCACATGGCTGGTTCCTCATCTCATTCCACTTTACTTAAAACAAGTTTTCCCTTAATGCCCTATATAAAAGAGCAGTCACCCCCGCCCCCGCCACACACTCCCACTTCCCCACTATTTCAATTATCTTGCTTGGTTGATTTTTCTTATTTAACAAAACATGTTAATTTGTTTCTTATCTTCCTGATCCTGAATATAATCATATGAAAGCAATGACTTGTTTTACTCCTTGCTATAACCATAGAGCCTAGAATAGTGCCTGGCACATAGTAGATGCTTAATAAATAGTTACTGAATAAATAAGTAAAATGACTAATATAGGAGTTAAGAAGTAGAAATTGGTAGCTACAAAATAGTTATGGGGATGTGAAATACAGCATAAGGAATTTAGTCAATAAAATTATAATAACTATATATAGTGCCAGGTGGGTACTAGAATTATCAGAAGGGATCACTTTGTAAATTATATAACTGTCTAACCACTATGCTGTACACCTGAAACTAATATAAAATAATATTGAATGTCAACTGTAATTGAAAATTTAAAAAAAAACATTAAAAAATAAATTTAAAAAATAATGAATGAGATCTTTAAAAACAAAATTGTATATGCGAATGAGGGGATGGTATTTAGGTAGACCCAAAGGGCGTTCATTAATAGATCCGCACCAAAATGAGGAGAGGTCTCCAGTGGCAAATAACTGGCTACTACCCTTTCCTGACACAGTACCAATCGATGTTTCTATAACAACTTATACCAAATTAAGAAGGCATGCTTTCTCAACTTACTTATATAATAACTAGAGGAATATTGATAGAATTATTTTTAATCTTAAATGATAAAACAAGCAGAGAGCAAATATCAGATCCTACATTTAGAGTTCATAAATTTATAAAAACCAGCATAACAATGGTATGTGAAAAAGGTGTGAGAAATCACAAATTTGAGTATTTTCAGTGCTTATTACCTCACTTACCAATTAAGTTCAGCCCAGTCCTTTAAATATTTATTCTTTCCGGGTGCCAAATACCATCCATGCTGGGCCAACACAGATGAATAAAGTATGGTCACTGCTTTCAAGGAAATTCCAGTCTATTTACAAACACATTAAGTTGATAAATTTTATATAAGGTAGAAAATTTTGGACTTTTAGTACAAAAAGGCTAATATTGCAGATGGAGGGAGAGCAGTTACTTTAACCCTAGGGTTCATTATCTCTTTGTAGAGATAATGCTTGAGCTTGGTCTTAAAGAACATGCCCATATATAGAAAGGTGAGGAATGGATTCCAGGCAGAGGCATTAAAATGAATAAATACAGGGACATAGCACAATTTAGGTATACTGCTGGCAACACAGTATTTCCAGAATATAGAATATCTGATAGGAATGATGGGGAAGCAGAACACATAGTTAGGAGCTTAGTAAGGAATCTGAACTCTTTCTGATAAGCATTGAAGAGTAACCGAAGGTCTTTGAGCAAGGTAAGTGTCCATGGAGAATATTTTTAAGGGGAGCAAACTGGAGACAGAGAGCATTCGGTAGAGTGTGGCAACAATCTAGAAAAGTGAAGCCGAGGTATGAATTAACATAATGGGAATAGGAATTGAGAGGAGAACACATAAAAGAATAAGTAAATTTCATGTGTAGAGATTGCTGATCATGGATAGGGAAGGGTCTAGTTTAATTCAAGGCTTCTAATACATCCAAATACCATCCTCAACAAAGTTCTATTTACTTCTAAAACATAGATTTTAAATCCATAATGTTTAACATTTATCTAATCGTGTATGCCATCAGTAAAATAACTTTGAGTATACCTCCAAACATGTATATTTATTCACTTATAAATATACATATGTACAACAAAATTGATATACTTATGGATTATAGTAATAATACAAAAATTAGGAATTATAAATATGAGATAAAAATATAAAGAATTAAATAAATACAAATAGAAGTTTTAATATCTTCTTCTATCATGCTAATGCCCTAGAATTAGGAAAAAAATAGTCTCATTTTATCTACACCAGTCAGACCATGTCTGGAAATTCTCACACTGCTCTAGACGCACTGACAAAATAGCTCATTCAGAAGAGAATGGTCAGGATGCTGAAAGATGTGGAGATCATATCAGATAACTATGGGCATTTAAGCCAAGCAAGCAAAACACAGGGAAGACAATAATGGCCACCTTCAAAATGGAGGTGGGTGTTGTTCTCAGTTCCTCTGCCATGTCTCTCTGTCCTCCCTATTCATAGGAGGTAATACTAGACTGATTAGTAAGAGGATATAATCCCAATTGGGGCATAATTGCTAGAAGGCAGTAATGTTGTGGTTTTAGAGGTTACTGTTTATATGTGGCTCTTTGTTCCTCATGCCTCCATGCTATCAAAGCTGTAAGTTCTGCAGGACCAGATGCAAGAAAACAAGCTTGGGTTCCTTTCTCTGTATTCTGTGTTGGTCTTCCAGCATTCTGAGTGGTGAAAACAATCAGCACCATCCTGCTCCCCAACACTGCCCTACCCCAGTTTTCCTTCCTTGCTCATGCTCTGGCACTCTCCTCTCCTCTAGCAATTGTTCAGTAGTTGTACGATTTGGATTTGGAGGTTGGGAGACAGTAAGGTTCCCCTTATGCCTTTGGACCAAATTATTAGGGCTTTTCACTGGTGTTTTTGCAAGAAGCCAAGCTAATAACAAGGTTGTTCTCTGTTCTCTTCTTCTGTGTGTTTATCTCTTCAGAGATTCCATAGGGAGGAGAGCTGACTGGCCCAAGGCTGGATTGGGGAGTTCCTGAATCCCCAAACCAAAGTCTGTCTAATGATACCCCAAACCTGCTGTTACTTTCACCATAAATATCTGAATGGCAGTTGTGTAAAAGAGGGAGAAAATGGACTTTAATGCTTTAAGAGATGGAAAGAGAATATTTGAGTTCTCACAGGCAGGTAAAATATACTGATAAAGTAAAACTTTCCAAAAGTCACAACTTATTCTAAAAATAACCACTCCAAAAACAGCTTTCTGCCACCAGAAATACTAAAATGGGTGTTGGAGAACAAGGACCAACAGAGCACTAGGTTAATAGTAAGAAGGCATAAATATTACCCTCAGCTTTGTCAATAATTAGCTATATGAATCATATTATATCTGCTTTTGGCAGTGCTTGCATTCAGTGACTACCGAGAACTCTTTGGCTCTGTATCACATTACTGTGTATCTAAGGCATGCCTGACACACAGCTCAGTCAGACACTTTTAACTTAGGCATGTTTTTATTTGCTTTCTTGAAAAACAGGCTTGCTAAATAATTCTCAAATCATTGTTTCCTTGATTAAATTTCCTTCTTTTTTAATTTAAAAAAGATGTTTTTTGTTTGCATGTCTGTTTCTGGGAGCTAAAGACCTAGAGCTGCCCTTGGCCCTTCCATATCTGCATTGTAAACAAATGTAAAAATAAACAGTTTTTAAAGAGTATTTCTTATAGTTTCTATGGGCGATAGACCCAGTTTCAATGGTTTTACTTTTGCCTTTGACATTCATATATGTTTTAATCCAAGAATGAGCATCAACTGGGAAATATTTTCTTTTCCTTATGTGGCTAGAGATCAAGATATATGTTTTTTATATGTTGCTAATGTTATGCATAAGATATATTTACAGTATTCTTTTCATAAAATGCTGGACTCTCATTTCCAGAAATTTTTTAATTCTGTGTGTTTCTTCAGAAGACAGGAATAAACAATCTTGTAATACATGATGGTTCAATACAATTAAAAGAGCTCTAGGCTATTTATAGCAATTAGACCACAAAGAAAGAAACAAACTATATGTACATTTATTATGTCCATAAAATGTAGCATATGAAAATAAATTCTGACAGTGATGGTGGAACTATTTGCATATCACATATCAGTGTACATCATTGGGATTAATAAAAAGGATTTGTCACAATGCTTTCTTTTTGGATCTAGAAGAGGCAAATTGCCATAATAAATATTAGCCGTGGCTAAAATTGGATGACATCTTAGAGACACCTTCCTTAGTCTCCAGTTCCTTCATGTTAATTCTAAGGGAATACAGAGTGCCACATCTCACTCAAGACGACTTGTTCCACATTCCAAGATGCCAGAAGCATCTGTTTCTAAGGGTCTCCTAAGTCAACAGAAGCAAACCCTATTCCTGGAGACCGATGCCCCAGCTATTTGTCAGTGGCAGAAACACCACTTAGTTGCAGCTCTTGCTTCACCTGACAGAGTGGTGCCTGAGCACTGTGGCTTTACCAGTGAAGGAAGACACTTTTCTTCACACAGCCTCCCATGCAGAGGGCTCCATAACAGATGCCAGCAAAGAAGAAATGCAGGGCAGCCAATGAACCAGAAGATGTGGTCCACCCCCTGAGTTAGAATGTAATTGAGAGATGGAACATGAACATAAAATAATCATAAGATGACTAAATGTTTTGTTTTTATAATCTCTCACTGAATTCAAAAGAGGGTGGATGCTGATAACAGTTGAATGTGGTAAAATCTTGACTCACAAAAACAGGCTTTGACAAATTTAACGTTAAGCAGTGAGTGAGAGCATTCACAGAAGATCAATGGTGCTTCATGAGAAGTGGGAACAGGGAAAAGCAGCAAGGAAAAGCTTCCAGCATGTGTAGGGGTGGGAGGCCAGAGTCAGTAGGCTCTCACATCAGATGGGAGCGCACCCTGAGAAGAGACCACCATCCTCCAGGCTGAGGAGACAGTGAAGGGGAATAGATAAAAGGAAGTGGTGGGACGAAGTGGTTGAAAGACGCTCTCTGAATGCATGATGTAAAACCCACCTCCTTCTTCTTTGTGTGGCTGTTGGTATAATCTTCACTTCTCAGACATGCTCTGCAGAAAGGGTTCTCTTTGGGGGAATTACAAAGACTTGCTGATTCCTCACTGATGATTTGAGTGAGGAAAAAGCTGATGCTACTCATGTGAATCTGATATCTAGTCTAGAAATATCTCTCTCTCTCTCTCACACACACACACACACACACACACACACACACTCACACACACACACACATACACACCAGTAAATGCAATAAAGTATTTGAATTCTATGTGCCCATTAAGACTCCATACAGATTACAACCTATTGTCAGAAGCCTCTGCTTAAAGTAGGTTCTCTTTCCCCTGAGCACCTGTATTGTTTCATCTGCACCTCTTTTGTGCTATTTATGACTACTGCCTGTGGCACTCATTACTACTACCAGATGTTTATAATCTCTCCTTCTAAGCTGTGCATTTTTGAGGATGTGTCTAAGGCATCTTTCATACTTCACATCAACTAGTAGAGAACTTCAATGTAGTAACTATTTGCTGAGTAAATAAGTAAATTTGTGAATATTGAAGTAATATAGTACATATGACATACATAAATATTGAAGGAGCTTTGTATACATAGGTCAACAAGCTGGAGTGGAATTGGTCAGGTAAGACATTCTGGCAGAAATAACTTTTGAGCTTGTTCATAAATAAAATGGTAGACTTGGATCAATGTGGATCATGAACAGCACTCTAGGACAGAAGAATAGTATCACTGGGAAAGGATTGACCACAGTGATCCAAGAATGTAGCTCTGTATTTATAATAATCCACTCTTCTTCCAAGAAGAGGGAAAACTAGGCTTTAGTCCTCTTGGATTGAAGCAGAATATGGTGGGACGAGGTTAAGGAGTAAAAAAAGTTACTAATCTGCCCACACACATATAATTTTTTTTAGGATAGGAGTGAAATCTATACTCAAAATGTAAGGCACAAACATTATTAAACAATTCCAGGAATATTATCTGATATCTTTTCAAAAGCACAGCTATCCATTCCCTATGTTAATATATTCTATTAATAGCTCGCATAATCCTAGGGCATTTATAGCAGCAGCAAAACCAGAAGCTACTCAGGTGTGAACAAATGATCTGCAGGACTAGACCAGTTTGTTAAAAAACCCATTCATTTATATATCTAATGTTTATTTATTCAAATATTCACTGAATCCCAAATGCACATAAAGCACGGTGCTAAGCAATTTGGAAAATGTAAACAAGTTTAAGACAAGAGCCTTGTCCTCACAGAAATTACAGTTTGAAAAATCAAAATTGTGTGAGGTACAACAAATAAAAGATTTATGTAATGTCTCTTACCTACGAAAATAAGTAAACCACTTAGGAAGAACTTTCAGAGAAAAAGCCAATCATTGATCTAAAGCACTTTGTGGAAGTGGTAGCCTTTAGTCTAAGACCTAAGGGAGGGTATGGCTACATGGAGTTGTAGAAAGGGCATTCTAGATCAACTGCAGGGCATTTTTAAAAATACACAGGGGTATTTAGTTTATTCCTAGAGGACTAACTATCTGAAACTTCAGACTCATTTGAATAGAAAGTAATTATGGAGAACAGAAAATAAAACTTAAAAAGAACAATGGGTTGTGCACAGATTGTATAAGGGATTTTCCTGCTCATCCCAAGGCCTGTTTAATGCACAAGACTTTTCCAACAGCTCAAGCAGTTATAGAGATTTTCCCATGACTGGAATTTACCTGTGTTATTAAAAACAGCTGTTTGGTTTCTCTTGGGTAACTTTCCAATTTATTACCTTGAAGTAGGGATTGTTTTCATTTTCAAAAAATTCGAAACCATACAACATTACATATCATGACATATTCCTTGAAGATTTTGATATTATCTTTCAGATATTCAAAAGCAAGGAAATTCCATGTAACCACACAAAGTTAATTTATTCTGTAGTTAGCATAATCATATAGCATTTACAGCAGCAAAACAAGAACTCTGAGGTTGATAAATGAAGGCTAGAGTACCAGCCATATTTTACATTTCCAGATTATAGCCACAGTAATGAAACCCTTTAGGATTATTAAAATGCATTTTGTACAGTATATTTATTACTTGACATTTCTTATTTATGACTCATAGAAAGACGAAGCTAAGTGAAATAAAACACAAACTAAACTTTCACTAGAATAATGAGATCCTATTCACTCTCTTAGCCAAATACACTTTTATTAGGTTTTAAATAGTTGTGTTGGTTTGATTCTTGGGAGCAATGCTGTTCACTTTACCTATCTTGGAGACCTTTCTTAAGCAAACTAATTTAGCATAAAGAAAACATTGTATGTAGATCTTGGAGTTAAACTATATTATTTAAAACACCTGGTGGGTAAAGGTTTATTTCTCGTGAAATCACAAGAAGCAAACAATTTAAAGTTTTTTTTCTGGTAGAATTATTAATGATATGCTAGGGCTAGCTGACTTGTTGGTTTGGCATTATCTTAATAATTAAGACGTGCCCTCACTTAAGTCAGAAGGAAGTCCCAGAGAAAAAGGAACCATGATCCTCCAGCCACATCATTGAATTATCACTATTTCCCACTTATAAAGGATAACAGAACCTCTGTTATAATTTTTCTACTCAGAAAATTGTTCTCATTCAAACTAGAAGAAGTGACTGAATGTGCCTTCCTTAAAGTGCCTCATTTATTGATGGTGTGGTCTTCTTGGCCATAGAGAGTAACAAACAACAGTGGGATCCTCTAAATCAGTCATTTCATTTTCAACAAGTGCTTCCTCATGCCACATCATCTTGGGACAGAGAGTGGCAATGGGATCATTTTATTAAGCTCTTTCCAGTTCTCTTACTGACAAGAGCTCAAAGTATGCAAAACTTCTCCACCTCTATGTCAAACACTGGCTCTTTCAAAAAATCCACAGGGCACCTTCTTGGAAAAGCAGCATTTCTTGAAATATGGCTGTTCTGACACCTCCTGCCATGGTCTGTGTATCTTCACTGTGATGAAATCACATCCACAGATGTGGGGTGGGCCCTGGAGTTTTTGTATTGTGGTTTATGCCCCCACTTCATCATTCCCAGCATATGATAGTAATGAGCACATTTTTTAAAACTTCTCTGTACCTCAGATTTCTCATCTGAAAAATGGGTACAAATGTAATAATTGTCATCATTATATAATTCATATAAAGTCATAATAAATGAGAATTATTAATGTCATTGTTTTATAAGGACTCTACTCCCCAGTCAGGCATCAGCTATGAAGATAAGTCACAGAGCAATCCAGTTACTTGACCCAATAACTCCTCAAAATAGTCCTTCCCTGACAGTCACCAGCTTTGGACCAAACTCATGATCCATGAATGCCCCAGCATTTCTTCTTTCAACAGAATGATAAATTCCTTCTGTTTGCTAAGAGAATTCTGGCACAGCCTCCCCACCAACTTTGCTTACTTGGCTTCAGCTCTCACACTGGAACCCTTACCACACTGGACTGAAGCCATACTTAGGAAAGACTTCTGAAAAATAAAGTGTCGGGTCATAAAATGGGATGAACATAGTGATTGAGAAGACTACATAGTAGTGGCTAAGAATCTACAGATGGTTCATTCATCACTGTCACCAGGAATTTAGAACAAGCTACTTAATCTCTCTGGGCCTTGGTTCCTCTATCTTCAAAAGTAGATAATGGTAATATTTTAACAATCTCATAGGGCTGATATGACTATAAAAGAGGTTAATATAATTCAAGTGCTTAGAATAGTACTCAGCAGGTATTTTAAGAACTCAATATAAAATGTGAGTCTTGATTACCTGTTATCTTTATTATAAAACGCAATCATTCATAAGCTTGAAAGTTAAGTCTGGATTTGAATTCCAGCTGCGCCACTTTCCAATTCTATAATGTTGAATGATGAGGAGAATGATAAATATTACTTACCAGACATTTTATGTACATTATCTCATTTGTATTTCACAAGTATCCTATAAGGTAAGCATTGTTATTCTACTCATTTTACAGATGAGGCAACTAAAATCTAAAAGGGTTAGTAATTACCAAAAGGTATAGAGTTGGCCAGTGATAGAATAAGAATTATTTCCCTGTGCCCTTACCACTGGAACATGCTGCCTCTCCATATTACACACTACCCACTTTGCAGTGTTGAAGATCGAAAATAACCTTAGTGGTCAAAAAAGGTAGTGATTATAATTAAAGTACAACCATAATGTATTTCAGAAGAAGTGTAAGAACTTATCGTGAACTGTGAGTGCTGGAAGCATGGAAGTTAAAATGTAAAAAGCATTCCACAGGAGTCAAGAAGGAAACATGCATAGCTCTCTGCCAATTATATAAGGAAGGAATGACAGGGAACTCGTGGAACATAAGTTTGGTCCCAAGCAGGCCTAAAGTGGCATGGCCTCCATGTGCTAATCAAAAAATTTTAACAATAGTTAAGTTCATACCTCTAAAACAGTAAGTGCATCCAAGGGCCCTGTAAACACGATCCAAAATGTCTTTTTCAAACTTCATATTGTTTGCTGACACCACGCCAAAGGAAATGGAATTCAGACTCAAATGTGCTCTGGAAATAAATACTCCCTCTCCCTGGAACACACCCCTGCAGTACAAATTTTCTTCATCTGTTTCGACCCTGCCAGCAGTTGCCGGAAGATGTGTGGAGGTAAAGTAAGTGTTTGCCGTGGTGGGCCAGCAGCCATGAAGCAGCCTTCTGAGAAAAACATGGCCTGGGTGAGGAAGGCGCCATCCTTCTGAAACTTCGCCTGAGGGTATATAAAGGCAAAGGATCCAGCAGCCTCCTTTAAAACAAGAAAAGCTCTATAAGTGCCAAGGGGCATATATGAGCAACAATTTTGATTTGTTGCAAGAGTGTGGACCATAAATAAACGGGATTTTAGAAGGCTTATAAAAGTGGGAAAATGGAAAGAAAGAAAAACAGTAAATGGAAAACCTGAGGCAGCATGGGGGGAGGAGATGAGACTGGGGAGAGAGAACAAAGCAGTTTAAAGGGGATTTTTCTTAAGCGTTGTGATTTGACAATCTCCTCATCCCCCAACCCTCCTAAAAAAAAAAAAAATGTAGTAATAGTTGTACTACCTGCCATTATTTTTGGTATGGGCTTTTTGTTTTCAAAAAGGTAGGGGCATGGGGAAAGTTTTTTGACAAACCTCGATTCAGTTCGGAAGCTGCCCAAGGGGGCCCAGCAGTAATGAGTCACTGAAAGTCCTCTGGCGGAATATTTTTATAAAAAGAAAGGAAAAGTGACCTCCAAGACATTCCTAGTATTACAAACTAACCTGTACAACTAGCAAATTCTTTCTGGTGGATCTCTGGAAGACTGTGGGCCTTCTTCCCCACATTCTTGTCCTATGTTATATGAAATATACTGTATGCTACAAAGAAAGCAAGTCCAAATTCAACAGTACTTCCAAACAGTTATTAAATAGTAGGTACAGAAACTATTATAAAAATTCATCCTTGTAGACTTGGTCTTGTCCCAGCTCTGTGCCCCTTTTGTAACAAAGCAAAATGTTTGGTCTCTGACTCCATCTTGTTCAAGCCTGCTCCATTCCCATGGCCTTCCAGTTAATACCTCCTATTTAGTCTTGCATATAGACACACTAATTATTAGAGGAATTCTGCTTGTGGCTTGAGTTTTACAAAAACAGCCCCTTACCAGAAAGTACCTCTCCCAAAAAGATGAGGGAATTATGTACAAAAATAATGATTGTTTATCAAATATTTGCAGGAACCTTGTGACAGGACTCACATCAACTAGAATCAATAGCCTAAGAACAAAGAAGTTTCACAGTCTTTCTCAGACCCCTGGTGGCACCCAGACATCTGCAGTCATCAATCACCTCTTGCTCCTCCTGTTTTTCCCTTCCCTGATATCAAAGAAGCCTGAATTCTGTACTTAAGATGGATCTTTAGGACGCCAGTCCACCATCATCTTGGCTTGCTGGCTTTCGGAATAAAGTTGCTTTTCTTGCCCCAACACTTTGCCACTCGACTTACTGGCTGTTACAAGCTTGGACTCAGTTACACTTAGACCAAAGAGGACTTTGAATGAAAAAGCCACTTGAGGCAAGTGGTGAGGCAGTCCCATAGAAGGTGAACTTATGTTTGAAACAGGCACACAAGGTTTGAACAATAGAAGGTACAGAGAAGAGTAGCAGCCGGTGTGCCTCTAATTTTGCCATGAAGGTGGAAGTGCCAGGGAACTACTCAGTATTTCTAACCAACACACATATCTAGTACACTGTACATTTCACCCATGAAATATAATCTCCAGCAGTTCTTATGTTAATTGAAAACCCTTTAATATAGATTAAGATAGTAATAGTTAAAAAATTTATACCCGAGGCCTTTAGAAAGTAAAGTCCCAATTAGAGTTTTTCAAATGCTAACTAAGCACCTCTCTGGTGTGTACTTTGGATTAAGATACTTCAAATATTAACTAGTCATGAATTAAAACTAATTTATGTCCACTCATTCACACATATTATCGTCCATATTAAAGTATTTTAAAGATAAATTATAGCCACTGTAACAGCCCATTGTCTTTGGTCCTATAGCTAGTAAGTAGCCCAACTGAGAATGAGCTTGGTGTGGCCCAAGGCAAATATTTCTATCACTATAAGTAGTTTCCGGTCCAGTAAGAGAAATTGACTCATACACAAAGAAAACAAAGAAGTGAGAGAAAACAGCCTTATGTTTGCAAAGAATAAAACTGGTATTTCAGTTGCTTTAAAATCCCATTCTCTTTTTTCATTAAATAAGTTAACCGGCTATTCATTTAAGAAAAAAATCTCTGATTCTTCTTCACGTGTTTCTCTAAAGTAAATTCCAGATGACTGACAATATGTATGAAATTGTAAAATGTACGTGTTCTTTAATCCAGTATTTTCCCTTTTCAACATTTGCTTTAATGAGATAATCACATACATGAAATATACCTATGTACAAGGGCCCACCACATCATTATGTTGGCAAAAAATTGAAATCAGCTAAAAGTCATCAATAGAGAATTAACCTAATTAGTGTAATTGACTACAAAGGACAACTAAGCATCATCAAGTATACAGATGTACATCACTGTTGACATGAAAAGATGACCACCACGTTATTGAGTGTCTATTAAGGGCATTGGAAGAAAAAAGCAATACATTTGATCACCTGAATATAAAATTGTAATGATGTGTGCACATCATGTGAAAGAAAATACTCCTAAATGTTAAGAGTGACTCTCTCTGACTTAAGAGATTCGAAATGAATTTTGTCTTCCTTTGTAAATTGTTTGAATGCTTATGATAAGTATTTACATTTTTGTATTATTTATTATTATTTATGCCTACGGCACCTGGTCTTTCTAGGTGATCTCCCATCCAAGTACTAACCAGGCCCGACGCTGCTTAGCTTCCAAGATCAGAGGCTTATTCGGGGTGGCATGGCCATAGACCATGGACTGTGGCTCCAGTGGGATGTGAACCCAGGACCTTTCTGTGTGTAAAGCAGGCATGCTAACCACTACACTGTGGAACCATGTCCAAGTATCTACATTTTTACAAGGGCCATCAAGCTCCTGAAAAAGGTATTACAGGTGTGGCTGATGATATGGCTTATTATTTTAGGTTTATACTCTTTAAAACATAAATCAGCTCATGCCACTCAACTGCTCCAGACACTTTAATGGCCTCCAACCAAATCTTCAATAAGACCCAAATCTTTAATATGGTCTAGCCCATACCACTTCCAGCCTTGTCCTTCATCATTTGCCCCACACTCAATTCACTACCCCTTAGCCGCACTGACCTCACTTAATTCCTTCAGCACTCTAGACTTGTTTTCCACCTCAGAGTAACAGTACATGCTATATCCTCTGCTGGAAAGACATTTCTATCCTCTCTTCACCTGCCTAGCTTTTCCTTATAATCTGACATCAAATGGAGTATCGATTCTTCAAACAGGGCTTCTTAGATCTATAATCCGAATTAAACCTCCATTACACTCCTAGAAATAAGCATTCTTCCACCTCAGCTATTATCAGCAGGCATGATTACATACTTAATAATGTATTTCTTTAAAGTCAGATTTCCCACCAGACTTTTAGCTCCAGGTAGGAAGTGAACACCAAATCCCAGTACCTTCTAAGGATCTGACACTTAGCAGAGATTCAGAATATTTCTGCTGAGTGAATAAGCACTGAAGAACAGGGCAAGTGGAATGTGTAACTTTAAGTTTCAAAACAAAAAACAATACCTAGCATCTCTTGAGAACTTTATAAGACTTTATAGTTTTACTTTTTTAAATAGTTTTACTTTTTTATTATTTATTCCTTCTAAAATTATGTGCAGTGGATTATCATTATTCATGGTTTGTGGAGAGATTAAAAGAGATTAAATGACAACATAGATCAGTGAGTTTTCTAAAACATGTAATAAAATGTGATGTGATTCCCAAAATCAAGTCTTCAACTCTAAATATAGGCACCACAGCCCTGCCCCCTTTAAGAGGCTGATTGAAAATATACAATGCTACCTGAATCTGAGGGCAAGGGAGTGCCAGATGGAGAGACAAATTTCATATTCAGGCCCACGAGCAGAGTTTATGATAGGTGACCTTCCTGACTAGATTTTCAGATGATTAACTCGCTATGTAGAAAGCCTACATATTGGAGCATTTGAGAAAAAGCTTTTTAATCTTGGATAAATATTTAACTGACACACAAAAAGTTCATAATTCAGAAGATGTGCCCATCCACCTGGCAGACATTAAACGTCAATAAATAAAAATAAAATTTTCCAGTTTGAGGCTTTAGCTCATGAAAACTGTGCATACATGCAACACACACATACACACAAATATGCACACATTACAAACATACACACATACATACATACATACACACATACTCACCAGAGAGCATATCAGAATTATTTTTCTATGCATTATCTTCTAAAGAGCCACAAACAATTCTCATATACTAAGAATAGTTAGAGCAAACAAATTCCTAAAACCAACTAAGTAACAAAATTTTATAAGTAAAATTAAAACCATGTAATGAATGCCTCCAAAAAAGAGAAACCATTCAAGAAGCCTAACAGGAGTCAATTCTGCCAAAAAAAAAAATGTTAAGGACACAAAAAATAACAAGCCACCTATTTGCCCCCTGTATTTTTTTTTCCTTTATGTCAGTTGATGATGATAATGATCTATAGTCTGAGAAAAACTACTTTAGATGCCCAGAAATATTGAAAAATATGTTTTAATATTTCAAGAACACAGCAACTATATTTATTCCAAATAACATTTAGTCTATTCACTCTCTTAAGGGCTTTATTCTGAATTTTACTCTAGATTTCAAAGAGTTACTTTTCACAAATAGAAAATAGGGAATCCTTTCTGGCAACAGAAAAATTCCAGTGGGAAATTTTTATCATTTAATTTCTGACAGAAGTAGTTGCAAGTTGACAATCATTATGTTATTCCAGTGTGAAACAATTTATCATGTGATATTTTTCTCCAAAATACCTAAGAAATATCTAAAAAATTAAATTTTTTTATTGGAAGCATGTTACAAACACCCGTTACCAAATTTTCCATTTTCATCACTTAAATAAATATTGTCTGTGTGCATGCGTGTGTGTGTGTGTTTGTGTGTGTGTGTGTATAATCATAAATGTAACAAAAGTGAACTGCAACTCTATAAGCTACAGAAAGAAGTTATTTCTTTGGAGATGAAATGTAGTTCAAAAACGTTTCAATTAATACCAGACATAGTTTTATCATCTTTAATATTCCACAGACAATCTATCTCATTCCTTATGAACTAACATCTTTTCATAAATGATACTTTCCATATGTCAGAAATGAAAGCTCATGATGAAATGTTAATAGTTAGACTAGAGTTTTAATCATTTCTGTCTTTTTTCTAGAGAGACAGAGGTCAGGACTATGCTGAGGTCATTTGCGCAGAGGCCTTTTTTCTACAGTTAGTTGTTTTGCTTGAACTCAGTGTCAGCTGTGAATATCAGCAAAGTTTAGGGTCACTGAACTCTTAATATTCACGTTTTTTTTTTTAATTTCATGATGGGTATGATTATAAACACAAAGAGATCAAAGACCTTTGGGATTATTTTTCTTCTTAAAGGATTAATGTAAATTTAGATTCTCATTTGGTTCTGAAGACAAGATTCTCCAGCAATCACCACAGATTCCAATTTTGCCCCCAGACTTGTGGGACATCCAGGAAGATCAAGCAGAGTCAAATGAGACCTATAGCTCTTCAGTTAATTTTGAACCCAAGTTTACAACTGCCCCCACTTCACACCCAATCCCCTCAGCCCTAGGGAACCAGGCCACATTCAGGAAGAGACTGTGAGAAATGGCAACCTTTCCCTTATGATGCCTCCTCATTTCTGTGTGCCAAAAATAAAACGCACAAGATACTTGAACCACTAGGACATTCTCAAACTTGTGTATCTAAATGGCCTAATGCAGCCTTTCTCATCCTGATAGTGAAATCATGTAGTATAGTTCACAGGCTGTGGAAAAAAATGTCTCTGAAACCCTTCTCATGCTGGGGCATTCCTTACAAGACCTCAGCTAAAGAAGTTGTAGCTGATTGTGTCTGGGGCAGATTCAGCTACATGAGATTTCTGAGAGCCTGTCCTGGGGTGAGAGGCCAATCGGCCCATTCCCAGACAGGCTTTGTTCTCACCACTCCTCTGCTGGAACCTCTACTAGGCTATCCCAGCAGTTAGAGTTATTCATCTATTGAGATAATTTTGTGGGAGGAGAGGCCCGAATTGCAAAATAGGAACAGTTTTTATATTTTCATGGTTAGAATGAAAAGAATGGGATAAAAGGATTTTTATTTAAAAACACTTATCAAAGGGTATAAAATTATGGAATTGGCTCAAATCCAGCTCTGAATATTTCACCTCATTTCCACTGTCTCTAGGACATGACAATCACCCAACATACTCCGAAAATTATTGTACCTGGAGGATAAAAGTATATATAATTATATAGCTAAGAAATTATTATGAGATGTGACAGAGACAGACTTGAAGGGAAATTGAGTAAATATTCTTTATGTGGCATTGTACTACCCAGAACTACTGCAAAAGTACATCCAGGTATTTTAAATTATACATTAATTAGCATGTCTCTGCCACTAAACTGCTAACTTGTTGAATTTAGGGACTATGTCTATCTGGCTCACCATTGTACCACCCAGTGTCTACCAAAGTGGCATGGAGTGAGCACTCAATATTTGTGGAATAAAAAAAAAATTAAATATATAGTACAAAGAGAAATGGTATTCTTACCAATAAGCACTATAAGAATCTAAATATTAAATGTTTTTTTCACATAAAGTTTATTTTCTTTCTTCATATTTATTTGAAAATTATTACATATTGTGGCAGAGAGTTCTCTTCTGGCCCCACTGCCACACTACACTTCTTAGCCTCCCTTGTAGTTAGATGGAACCACTGGGCTGAGTTCCAACCAATGAAATGCAGTTAAGAATGGATATGCTTTCTTCACATTTTCTCACTTTCCCCATATGTGTAGTTAAATGAAAGGGAGAACAAGGTTCTATAAGATGGTGAAACCATACACCAGAATGCGCCTGGGTCCCTGAGTGGCAATGTGGAGCAAAGCCCTACACTGATCCATACTGGACTATGAAACAAAAGAAAAATAAACTTCTATTATGTTAAGTCATTTAAACATTGGGGCTGTTTGTTAAAGTCATTAGCCTATATTAACCAATAGGTACGGATTAGGAAAGAAAGCTATTATTTCCTAGGGTGTTACGTTTCCCCAAAGATTCTTAAAAAACAACAACAACAACAACAACAACAAAAGAGCTTTTAATGTATTTAGTGTAAAACAGAAAGCAGAGAATATTAGTAATCTTAGAAATGATGAAACCCAAGTATCTCTCTTCCTTGGCACATACCTCTACTCCAACTTTATTCTACTTTTATAGATCAGGTAAAAAGAAATAAATATTCTAGGACAACGGAATTTTGAAAAATGTGGCAGTCTCAAATTTTCTCATTACAGATTTATACCATTGGGCTCTCTTGTTATCTTCTTTGCATGAAAGTTTCTTTCACACCATTGCACTCGCACACCTGCCTTCCTATTTACATTTAGCTTTGGAAGGAATTTTCTTTTCTTTCAGGGTTTGCCTCACAATAGTAAATATTTAATAAGCCCAGGTTGAATATATGACTCATGTGCCACTCTCAAATTCTAAGCACCATGCAAAATGATTAAAATGGTTCCTTGAAATTGTGCTTATTCCAAAACCTTCCTTGAAGTTCCTTAGAGCTATTCATGATACAACATCTTTATAGACTAAGTGAGCTAAGAAACAGAAATTATACAGTCATATAATTTTAGAGACAAAATAAGGATTACTATATAACATTGCACAAATTATTACCTATCTTCTGTTTTCCTATCATTAGAGGCTGATGATATAAGAAAGAAAATTCACATAAACCCGTGTTTTGAAAACTTTTTGGCTGAAAAAGATTTAGTTTGGCTCAAGGGTAGACACACCTGTGTTCTCTCAGCCCCTTGGCACTATTCTCCTTATAAGGTAACCACTCTTCTCTCTTCCCCATGTAAAACCAGATCTATAGTTCAGAAGCCACAACCATCAGTCTGAAGGCCTATTTAAGAAATTACATCCCACATACAATATCCTGAGAAAATTTTTAAAAAGAGAAAGTTATCACTTTATTTTTTTGGGGGAGGAGGGGAGCAGGTGTAGAGTTGGTATAGTTTGATTTAATTAAGTATAATCATTTAATTTCACTTTATTCTGCTTTTGTGGCCAAGTGTATAATATCATAGGAGTTGTCTGTCACAATTTAGAAGATATCTTTAAATATCTTAAACAAAATATTGATCAGTAAAGAACCTAATCTGTTAATAAAGTGATTATTACAGCCTAAAATTATACTTGGGATGTAGAAACATTTGAAAAATAAAATGAATTTAAAGCTGAAAAATAAATAAAATTAATTTAACTGTCAAAATAATCAGTCAACTTAAGAAATATAGTTATATTAAAAAGTATAACTAAAGTTGATAATATTCTTAGATATTCTAGTATTTTCCTGATAATTAATAGGACCAAATTCCTACCATTTAGGGGGAAAATATTACCTGATAAACTAGCAAAATAACCATAATGTTTTCTTCTTAAATAAACTGTTCTATTTCAATCTCCATATACAGCATGCTCTGCTTTGAACCGGTGACCTTAAAAGGAAGCAATATTTGCCTAGTTTTCCACTGCTGCTTCATTTCATGGATAAATTACTCCAAGGATGACATGAATATGTAGAGAATTCCTGGCATGTAACTTTCTGTTATGAACTTTAAAACTTGTGGAAAGCTGGACCTAGAAGCCATTGACTATGCCCTGAGAGCAGTGTTTTACTTGTTGTGGCCTAGAATTCATTCAAGATTTGATCATTATTTAGACACCATGGAAATCACAGCTAATGGAAACTTACATAGATATTACCATTGTCCCTGGGAGTACAGCCATCCCCACTCCACTCCCTGTACATCCACACCCATCTTGAAAACATTCATAGGGATAAATTCCTCAGTCACTTAGATCTGGTTGAATTCACCCAGGTCAAGAATTTCTCAGCTAAAGAGACTTGCATTTGCACCATTGGAATACTACATTCTCACCATGAGCTGGTTTTACTTGAAGTAGCAGAAAGGCAGAGGAATTCCTACAGTATTAAAGCTACTTAAGTCTTCGCATGTGTTTGGTTGTTTCTGTTTTTCCTGAAAACTTAACATGGACCTACCTATTTAGCCAGTGCTTATGTTGTGGTATCAAGTGTGAGGGAGATTTTTGTTTCCTCGTCGAGTTAAATTCTATGTGATGTCTTCATCTTCACATAGCATTCTATCTATATGTATGTCTCTGTGTTCAAATTCTCCCTTTTTAGAAGGACATCAGTCATATTGCATTAAGGACCAATCTAATGACCTCATCTTAACTGATTACATCTGCAGTGACTCTATTTTCAAATCAGGTCACATTTGGAGGTCCTGGGGGGTTAGGACTTCAACATACAAATCTTGGAGATATACAGTTAAATCCACTACAGCAAATGAAAATTAAAAGTTTCTATGTATTTATAAATGGTTTTATGAGCATAGTGAAAGGGGTGCAAAGATATACAGGGAACAAAAATAGTTAATGTTCATTAACCAGGTCTGGGATTAGCTGGAGGTGAGGAGTAGTCGTTATTACTTGTTTTATTATACATTTAGTATTATATTACTCATCAATTGTTAGAGTGAATGAGTATAGATTTCATAATTAAAAATCTAATAACAATTAAAATAAAAACTTACATAAAATACATTGCTGGAAAGCAGAAAGTTTTTCAAATTACTGCATTTCTCCTCTTTCTTTAATCCATTTCTATAAAGTATTAGAATAATGATTCTAAGAACCCAGGATGCAGAAGCCATACACTGATGAAAATACAAAAAAAAATTGGATGGTAACAAAACCAACAGATAGAAAAGTAGGGACAAAAGCTAAATATCACAGAAATCAGAAATATGGCTGTAATAACAAATTGGTTCGTTATGAAAATCATTGGTTTGAAGGGAAAGGAAAGAAAAAATGAAATAAAAAAGGTATTCATGCATGAAGAGGAGTGTTCTATAAAGATTGTTGCATGAAAACAAAGATCTGTGGAAACGTTGAATGTGCTGGGGATAGAAAACACAGAATAAAATTTCCAAGATAAAAAATTAAAAGGCCTGATCATAATGTGCTTTCCTTAATGTCAAAAGATAAATGTGGGAGGCAGAATAACGCTCCCCACCAAAGATAACCACTCCCTGATCACTCGAAACCTTCACATTTGTTATGGTAGTGGCAAAGGGACCTGGCGAAGGTCATTACAGTTACAGACCTTGAGAAGGGGAGATTATTCTGGATTTTCTGGATAATGGTGGGTCCAATAAAGGTGAGTCCAATCTATTTTCGTCAATTTGGGCTAAGACGGAGGAAGAAAAATAAATCCAAACAAGAGAAGGACTCAACCCACCATTGCTGGCTTTAAAGATATTGGAAGGAACAAGAGCCAAGGATTGCGGGTGGCCTCTTGAAGCTGGAAACACCCTTCATGTGACAGTACACTAAGAGAAAAAGATTTCACTCCTACAGCCAAAGAGGACTGAATTCTGCCAAAAACTTGAATGAACAGAAAACAGATCTTCCTCTAGAATCTCCAGAAGAGATTCAATACCGTGATTTTAGCTTGATGAGACCTATATTGGACTTCTGATCTAACAGAAATATAAAATAAATTTGACCTGTTTAAGGCCACTAAGTTTATGGTAATTTATTATGGTGGCAACAGCAAACTAATACAATAAGAATTGCAGGACCTATGATTATAAATATTTAAAGAATAGCTTTTGAGTGCCCCTTCCATTCAAAGCACTGTGCTGAGTCTGTTATGTACCATATCCCGTCTCATCCCCACCACAGGATCTCCTCTGTAAAGCATGTAGCTCAACTGTCTCTGTTTAAGTATCATTGAATTAAGGCAGATAAACAAAAATATCTGTTCGATGTCATATGGCTCTTTGAAATTACAGGATTTTGATCTGGCACAATCAGTGGAACAATCCATGAGGAGAATAGGTGATATCTGTCTAGTAGTGGGAATGGACTGCCCTGTCTGATTCTCATTTTTGCTCAGTGACCAAGGGCCTTCCCTGCTTGGCCCTCCCTGCTTGGAGTCAGTTATGCTTTCTGGAAAAAAGGAAAGTTATCCAGCCCTCATCAAGATGGAGTATGCCCCCTGAAAAGCAAGAGGGCATATTCTAACTGAGGGTTAACCAAAACAAAGAGGGGAGCCAAATTGTAAGGCAGTGATGAAATAACCCAGGTCAAATGGAACCTCCTCCTTGAAGTGGCTTCCCATCCTCTTCCTAGAGACTCCTTCATGCAGCGTTTTCCACTAGCTCTTATGGCCTAACTGCTTGCTGGTTTGTGTTATAATTGCTTATGCATATGCCTAACCTCTGAGTGCTGATACTATTACCACACAGTGCCATGTTCCAGACACTTAGCTAAATGTTTTATCTGCATTATCTCATTTAATCCCCATAAGTGTCTATGTGATGGCTACTGTAATCAGTGACAATTCTGTATACAAAGAGTCTGAAGTCAAACAGCTCTCAAAACTTATCCATGGTCTCACAACTAGTAAGTGGCAGAGTCAATATTTAAGACCCACTGTCTGTCTTTTAAGCATAGGCTCTTAACTCACAATAAAGCTCCTTAAGGATAAAATGGAGACTCCTATATTTGCTCCCCGGTTTATTCATTGCATCCCTGGGGCACAGCAAAGACTCAATAAATATTTGCAGAGTGGAAGAAAAGAGGCCAAGAGTGGAAAATTTTCAGAAAAAAAAGTTTAACTAATGAAGGATACCACCTTTTAAAAATCTGGCTCAGAGTATTTCTCAAATACTAATTAGAAATAATTAGAGGTAAATATTCTCATACTTGGCACAATTTTCCTGAGAAATGCATTTCTATATATAAACTATAAATGAACCAGAAAAAGAAACATGATGTGAAGTACTGTGACTTAGTAAAATGGCCAGGAAAAAGTGCATAGCCCTCAGTACCTGCTTGCCAGTCTCCTCTTACCATACCCTGAAGCTCCATCTGTGATGCTCAAACACTGCTGCAGCCCGATCACAGTAAGACCAGATTGCCATGGCCTCCATTTGTGGCTGTGAGCACCGCAGCCCAGTACATCCTAACACTGTAGGTAAAGTCGTCACTGAATCCACAAGGTATTTTACTCTAACTGCACGTGTTCGACATTTCTACTTCCTGCTAGATTTATAAATTCGTGAAAGTAAAAACAACTTGATTTGGTTCGTGGCCCAATCCTCAGTACTTGGCTCATAGTAAAGACTCAGTTACCATTTATTGAATGAATATCTCTAGACCAATATGTCCAATGGGTTAATTAGCAATAAAACAGATCAGTGATGATGTATGTAAGTTTCTGAATTGGTTCTAACAATAGAAAATATACCTTATCTGCAATAGTATTGCATCAGTTTTGACCAAAAGATGAAAACTCAAGTAAAAGTCAGTTTTAAAAAATCAAGTTATTTATTATCTAATGTCACAAGAAGCTGGAAAGTAGAGTAGTTATGGGCTGGTTATTTTAGCTCTTCAGTGACATCCTCAGTTTATCCGTTTCTTTCTGTTTGTCCAGTCTGTTATCTTCAACATGCTGCCCAGTCCTTCCATTAGTTCCTCTCATAATTACAGTTTAGATTCCGAGGATCCAGCAGCACCCCCTTACCCAGCTTTAACCAGAGACAGATAAGCAACTGAACTTTCTAGAGCATCTACTTTAAAGATCAAAATTATCTTTCTCCCAAGATCCTTCAACAGCAGTATCCTTATTGGCCAGAATTATATCACACGTTCCATTCTTAAACCAACCACTGGCAAAGTAGACAGATTTCTCGTGATAGGATTATATTTATCAAGATCCACTCCTTAGAGATTAAACAAGGCTCAGCCTCTCCTGGTGACTATGGCCATTTGACTTCTGAACTGAATTAATTTACTTTGGCCAGGGGAAAGTAAAGAAATGGTCGTTGAATAAACTGCTTTGAAGAATTCCAGATTAAGGCAAAAATAATTCTATATGGCCATTTTCTGTATACACATCCAATTGCCAGGAGGATTTCCCCAAACCTTTCCTTACTGTTCTGAAAGTCAGCAGCCACATTTGTGGCAGAGAGCTTCTTTTTCTGGCATAAATTTCATCATCAACAGAACTAGAAAACTGTGATTTCCACTATTATTGGCTCCATTCCTCTTTTAAAATCAAAATCCAACCCTTCTTCGGCTCCATATTCGTGACCATTTAAGATTCGATTCTGGATTCTGACCCCATATATTTTGAGGGTAAAATATGCCTTAACTTACAAAAAAAAAAAAAAAAAAAACCTAAGTGACCCAAGAAACTGATTGCAATAGACTGAATGTTCATGTCACCCCAAAATTCATATTGAAATCCTGCCCCACAAGGTGATAGAATTAGGTAACAGGCACAGTTCTCATGAATGGAATTAGTGGCCTTATAAAAGTATCTTTAGAGACATCCTTCACCCCTCCATCATGTAAAATTACATAGAAAAGACAGCAGTCTAAGAAGCAGGTTCTCACCAGGCACTGAAATCTACAGCACTTTGATCCTGGACTTCCAGCCTCCTGAACTATGAGAAATAAATTTCTGTTGCTTATAAGTATCTAGCTTGTGGTATTCTGTTATAGCAGCCCAAACTAATACACCAGTTTTTCTGAAAATTTATTGAATTCCAAGCTACCTTTGCAGAGTAGGGTTTCCATGGAAGATAAAGAAGATCAATTCTGTGTGACCTGCCACCCACTACTAGTAAATGGCGTTATTCATTACCCAGACTTTTCCCTCTGAAAAAATCTTACCTTTTTATTTTGAGATTTGATATCCTCATCTTTGAGTAGATTATATGTCCCCAGCTAACTCCAAAGTTTGAAGAACCTGAATCAAAAACCTCATTTATAGCAGCAGGTATAGCAATAATAGCAGCTAAAAACATCATTGATTGTGAATGATCCCTCAATGACACCCAATAGTACTTTCACCTCTTCAGCTCTAAGTAAGCTTGGATTTCTACATATTTTCCTGCCTTGATGGATCATGATCATCTATAACACAAGGAAAAAAAAACAACATAATTTCCATGCCGCTCCTCAGGTCACAAATCCAGAGGAAGAATAGGTTGAGAAATCTGTGCCAAAAACAAAAAATAATAATAAAGTTTCAAAATTTCAACTGGCAGAGAGAAAAAATGTGCATGCTCAGACTCTTGTTGGATATATTAAATTTGGCTGCCTGTTGCAGAGAAGTCTGTGGGATAGGCAAACATTTTGTCAGTCCCAATTACCTGCTGGGTCTTATTTTTGTTGCTTCAGGCCCTCTGCTGTCTGGCATCAGTGCCCTGCATCAGCTAAGATCCTAGCCAGCCAAAGAAGATTGAGAGGCAGGCCTTGTACTTGAGCCTGGGAACTGTCACTCTGTGTCTCTTTAGACTTGTGACAAGCTATGCCTCTCCAGTGGGTTGTCAGTTTGATTCCTGACTTGCCAAAGCACTTGTGTGCATAGAGGTCTTCAAAAAAATCATACAGGAGGACCCGATCTAGTCTCACAAGTGATGGCCAAAAACAGCCATTGCCTTAGAAAAAAAAAAAAAGAAAGAATCAGGACAATTAAGTGACAAAATTAACTCGCTTTGTGACCAATAGCTGTGATGCAAAAAAAAAAAAAAAAGTAGTCACCATCCAAACACACAAATTAACACTGTAAATGATCGATACAGAAAAGAATTTGAAATTAGTTCTACTGAGTTCATGGTTGAAACAGCACATGGAGTTGGTAGATTCCTTTGGCTTCCATTACATTCAACACTCTTGGAAAAAAAAAAAAAAAAAGCTATAATTGGTACCAACTCACTCATCCTGTGAGCTGCAAAGTCAAGAAAGTTTTGTTGTCCATGACATTTTTCCCAAGGCTAATATCCTTCTTCAATTAGAAGGGCATTTAAAAGATCAACTCAAAGATTAACTCCTGAGCATATTTTTCTTTACTATTTTAATGTCTAGGGTAAAGAACAAAAAGTCTGCTGCACTATAACTATAAATCTTTTTAAAACTCTTAGAGAACTCTGTCCATTCTTTGGACAGGGCAGTAATGAAGGTGTGGCCATAAAGTGAACACTGTTTGGTACCACCAATGTTTTGTTTCTCTGACCCACAAACCTAAGGTGTTAATTCTTCAGTCTCCTCTCCCAAAATGGACATCAGGACTGCCACTCCTCAGCCCTAAGTAATTCGCCACCCACAACATGGGGCCAATCTGAAAATACACAGAGAGATACATACCCTCCCATAAGAAATGTATAGTGATTTATGCAGTATATCTGGGATGATGGCTCCAAGTTATCAGGAAAGAACGAGTAAGGCTGAAGACTACCCAGCCTCGAGTTTGTCCAGAGGAAACTGTCTGAGTGCAAACATTATAGTGTAGACCTATTCAGAAACAAAATCCCAATTTGAGAGATTTGTAGTCTGTTTTGTCTTCTTGTGATGGCTTCCATTATAATTATTTGTATCCCTGCTGTGTAACTTTGGGCTAATTATATTTAAGCTCTCTTTGACATGGTATTCTCATCTCTAAAATGAGGATAAGTAATAATATCTACATGAAATGATTGTCATGAAGATTAAATGAGTTAATATTTGCAAATGAACATATAATGCAATATATATATATATATATATATATGAATTATTGTTGAATTGTACACTTGAAACTTACTGGATTTCATTAACTAATGTCACCATAATAAATAAATTTAAAAAATATTTGTAAGCCATTTATAACAGGCAGGTAAGCACTATGTATTAGCTTTTATTTTTAATCTAACAACATATAACTACCTTAATCTTCTATTTCTTTAATAAGTATTTACTTCCTGCTATAAATGAAGAAATTCCTATCATTGTATTTTCTTGTAACAGCCCTCTTTTCTCTTTGATCTTGATTATATTCTTTATACCTTTAAATAATATACATTTATAGCACTATGTAATATATTTACATCTGTCGCTTGATTTATCAGCTTTAAGCAATAAACATTTACCTCCGATATAAAAGAAACTTGGAAAATATCTATGGAATAATTTGAGACTCAATGAGCCCACTGTTAGGTGGACTTGGGTCAAACTCCATTTACCACCCCATGTCCATATGCTCTCACTTTGAGCAGGGTACCACACTAACATTCTGAGTCCTTCAGGGAACAGTACTACCTTAGAGCTGGCATCTAATAATCTCTTAATGATTTGGGTATCGAGTGCATATTTATTCTGTTAAACACAGAAGGCTAAGGGAGAAGATTTTCACAACAGCTACTTGTTCTAGGTATCTATGGCTGTATAACAAACAATCCCCAAACTTAGAAGCTTAATAGAACAAATTATTGTGCTCACTTCGGCAGCACATATACTAAAAAAAAGAACAGTTATCATCGCTCACATTTCTGTAATTTGAATGAGCTCCAGTAGATAGTTTTTGCTTAGAGTTGTTCATACATTGTAGTCAGATAGGCCTGGCACTTAGGTGCTTCTTAAGTCTTTTCTCACTCTTTGTGTTGCACGGTTTTTATAGCATAGTGGTCTCAGAGTGTTCACATTCTTGCACAGTGGCCGCCTTTCAAGAGGCATGAAACCGAAGCTGCAAAGCCAGTTAAGAGCTATACCTGGAATGGACACAGGTATATTTCTACCATGTTTATTTGGTCAAAGTGGTCAGAACCCACCTCGATTCAATGGGGCCAAGAAATAAACTCTATTTCTTAATAGGGGAGTGTTCCTTGATGGGGGAGGTCACATTGCACAAGAGCATGTGGGTTAGGAGATCAGTCACTCTGCGATACTTGTAGTATCAAGCCTCTCCTTCATTCTAGGGGCTGTGGGTTTGTGAACTTAGGAATGTGAATGTACAAAGAGGTTATGACTCTTTTGGAGGCTAAATCACCACACCTAAGGAGTTTTTAATCATACAAATAGGTTCTTACTGGGTTGCCATTTTGAAGAATAATACAATAGACAATTCTTTAGCAAGAGTGATTAAGAATAAAGATAAAAGATACATCAATGTTAAGAATTAAAAAAAGGAAAATAATGGCAGAGTAAAAATTTTTCAAGTCACAAAGCAAATGCTTTGAAAATTCTTCTGCTAGTACATTGAAAACTCAGACAAAATAGAAAATTAATCAAAAAGCTATCGCTTATCATTACTAACTCAATAATAAATGGAAAAATTAAACAGCCTTATAACCATTTACCAAATACAATCAGTAATTTAAAATCACCACTATTATCTCTTCTAAACCTTTCCTATTTTGGCAAGTTCTACCACAACTTCGAGGAACAGATAATTTTACTATTATGCAAAGTATTCCAAAGAAATAGGAAAAAAAATAAGAAAGGTACCCAATTCATTCCATGAAGCTAAAAATTTTCACATCAACAATGTAAAAAACAATTCAATAAAGGAAAATTATAGACAAATCTCATTTCTTTAATATAGATGTAAAGACCTTTAGTAGTATATTAGAAAACAATACCAACAATGTCATAAGAAGTAATATAGTATGACTAAATATTGTTCTAAGAATACATGGATTATTAAACTTCAGCAATTATACTAATTTAGTACTATACTAATGTAAATTTTCACATTAACAGATTAAAAGAGAAAACCCATATAATCCAAAAAGTGCAGAAAAGCATTCAATGAAATCTTACCAGAATTCATGAGATGATCACATTTTAAGGTATAAAAATGTCAAGTTACTATATTTTACACCTGAAACTAATGTAACTAATATAATATTGTATACCAATTATACTTAAATTTTAAAATGTGAAAAAAGAAATACATAAAACAATTAAAAATACTTAAATTTAAATAAATAGATAGACAAACAGACAATAGCTAAATCAAACCACTGTCTTCAAAAATTAGGAATAGAAGAAGTTTCCTCAGTCTGATAAAGGATTCTTACCACAAACCAGCAAACAATCGTACACTTCATAAAGCATTGTGTTTAAATTAGGAAATAGACAAGTATTCTGTCTGTCATTATTCCTCTTCCATATTAACTTGTGTGCCCTTGCCAATACAGCAGAAGAATAAGATATAAAATATGTAAAATAGCAGTGGAAGTAAAAACAAAAAAACTGTCAATATTCACAGAAAAAAAAACAATTTTCAGCATAGGAAAAAAACACAGATTATTAGAATTAATAACAAAATTTAGCAAAGCAATGGGATGGCTATAAGATCAATAGATAAAAATTTCCATATAAACTGTAATTGTAATTCCATTTAAAATGTAATTTATGATATAGTAATTTAACTTCTATGTAACTGCCCTAAAGAAACTCCCACAAATATGCACAAGGGATACATAAAGGATATTCAAATTCTATTAGTAGGGGAATAAATGATAACATTCATATAATGGAGTACTATACGGCAATTAAAATGAATGAACTAGAGCCATGTGCATCAACATGAATAAATCTCAAAACACAATGTTGCATGAAAAAAGCAAGTTAAAAAAAAGTAAAAGTATGAGTTAAGTATGACCTTTGGCAAATTAATTAACCTCTCTGTGACTCAGTCTTCTTGTTTGTAACATGAGAATAATATTAGCAACCACCTGCTAAGGTTAATGTGTGTGATATACTTTAGAACAGTGCCTAAATGACAGTAAATGCTTACTAAGTGTTCTCCATGATAATGATTATGATGATGATGATGATGATGACGACGATGATGATGACGATGATGACAACAATGACAATAATAATGGTTATAACATTTACTTTTTAAACATAAAAACAATTCTATATGTTGTTCATGAATACTGCATAGTAAAATTACAAAATAGAAATGTCACAATATCCTTAATTCTGAAAAAAGGATCGAGGAGAAAGAAGTAGAGCATCTGAATCTTTATCTATAATGTATTTATTTGTGAATAACAAAGATCTGAAGTAAACACAGCAAAAATTTAACATTTAAATAGGAAATGACATTTAAATTTAGGAAATGGTTTCATTAAATCATTTTCTGTACTATTGGAAAGAAAATCAAAGGAAAGGATTAGAATGAGATATCTCAAGATATTAATAGAAGTGTATCTGGGTTATAGGATTGTGAGTGTTTGCTTTCTTGAATAGAGTGTTCTAAAGTTTCCAAATTTTCTATGATGAGAATATTTCTTTTATAATTACAAAAAAAATAAATTTTTAAAATCATAGATAAAATTCATTTAATATTGAAGTTACCAGAGGTCTGCTCCACCTAAATTAATCTTCATGTAGACATCTCTAATCTAAAAAATTTCCATAAATTAAAAATTACATAACTTTAATAGTAGAGCATTTTGTTTATTACATCAAAATTTATGCTTACAAAATAAGCATCCTTTTTTGCCTTTATCCTTAATTCACATATAATTTATGGATGTCTGGCACCATCTTTATTGTAAAAAAATGTCATTTCCTGTAAATTTCACATTCTTGATACAATGGTAGAAGGGGTACAGAGGATATCTGGACATATTTCTTAGAAAACTCATGTTACAAACACCACCACAGATCTCTAACTTCCCCTATCTGGTGTTTCATGTCTAAAAGCACAACTACTCTGAAAATAGAACTGATCTGCAGAGGCTTCGTAATTTATCTTTTACCATAATTACAATTTCTAATCTAACCAGCAGCAGCTCAAACTGAACTCTGATCCAAATGATCAATAGCTGTGCATAACCCATTAGATGTGTGAATATTAAATTGTTTTTGGATAAGGGCTGTCCAAACGAAAAGCATATAATTACTATCTATTAACATATGTTGAAGCAAGTAACACAAAAATGCAAAATGTGTCACATATGATCTATCAGAATTCCAGTAACTATGATGTTAAGGTTAAATCTAATATTTTCATATGGATTAGCATTAAATTATGATTTATGTCCTTAAAGCATTTATTATTAACGATGTTGGCCTTAGACTACAAAATGTATAAATGTGTGAGTAAAATAAATGTAATTTCCAATTCCATTCTTTTTTGGGGCAGTTGGTATGGGAGGAGTACCTCCTGAACATAAAAGTTTCCCTACCTACTTGTAGGTAGTGGACATGGTCAGTGAATAAAAGAATAATTAAATCAATTTGATAAGAAAATAATTCCAAATATCTCTATTATTTTTCATGTTTTCCCTGCAGGTAAAAAGCCTATAGGACCTAAACACATAAAATTATATAAAGAATAGAACATAAAGAAAAGTGAGCCCAATCTTCTACCATGAGGGTCAGAACAGCAGCAATGAAGTTCTCCAAACATCCCATGCTAACTTCTTTTAATATTCAACAATGTATTTTTGGATATTTTTCTCTAGGAAAACCTAAATCCCTACTGTTCTAAGGTAAACCTACACAAGTATCCTTTAATGGCATATTTCCTAACCTCCCTTGCAGTTAGTAGAGGGTTTTGTGACTGCACTCATAACAGCAGGATATAGAAAGATGAAGTAATCTACTGCCAGATCTGTCCTTCAAAACATCTCATGTGATCCTCTAGACACCTCTTCATTGTTGCGGTGAGGCCTCATGTTCCAATTGTCATAGCTGTAAGATGCTGGAGTATCACCCAACTGCATGGACTTTGCATGAGCCAAAAATAAACTTTTATTATAGTAAGCCTCTGAGGTTTCTGGGTGACTACATCATAGACCCAACCTATTCAGCTTCATTTCAGGTATGAACATCCTGAGAAAATATATCCAACATTCGCTCCCATCCCCCCACCTCCAACCCCTAAACTCAGGCCCTTTCTGTCATTCAACAGTGCTATAATTCAGTATCAGCATCCTATCCTCCTGATCCCTGGATTTTTTTTCTCCCTCCATGCTTACACATATATAACCCCTAATCCTTACCCATTTGTACTTGTATCTTTCTGTTTTCTCAGGATCCTAAATTTTAGCTCTCAGATCCCCATTACCTCTCTAAGGCCAGTAGAAGTGGGCTTGGACAAACTGCTCTTAGATGTCTGCACATTTCTGTGCATGGAAGACAGACTGCCTTCTTCCCCACGTGCCCTGAGGACACCATCTTGTGAATAGTGTTATGTGTTTGTTTTTAACTCAGGCAGGACCTGAGGTCAGAAGTGAGGTCTTCTGTAGTCTTGTTGGGAAGAGGAGTATGGAGCTCTCTTTTCTGCTTTTACTGGGGCAGGGATAAGGCTACTATCCAGTCACTGCCTTGGTTTCTCCTATGATTGTTTCATTGGTGAAAGTATTTCCATTGAAGCCTATTAAAAATACATAGAAATCTAAATAACATTCATCTTCCAGTCCCTGTTTTAATGCTTTAATTTTCTGAGGGACTGATGAGATTTTCCCATTTTCTATGAATTAGGGCTCCTTTTACTAGCCTTTTTCTGAGTGATCATTTAATGAGATTTCTTCCACTTTCTTTGCAACAAGGCTTCACTTTAAAAAAAAAAATCTTTTACACAGGAACTATTTCAATAAACCTGCCATGTAGAACTAGAGTCTTTGAAGCAAGATAAAGATTAGCTTGACCTTTCTTACATCAATTAATCAATATGGTTACACCACAGATTTACCTCTTAACCTTGGTGTTTCCATGGTGCAATATTAAAGCACGATTTGTGAGGCTGCTGCATTTTACATATGGTTAAAAACAGCCCCCTGTCTGTGTGCTTTGATAGTATCAGAGCATAACACAACACAGGAGGGAAAAGAAGCTTTTACTGTCTTCATCGAAAATGGTTTTGTAAACCTCAGATTGGAGAATACTGGCAAAGCTGTCCGAAATGAACCACTGGGCTCTGTTTGCAGGTTCATGCCTTTGGAAAGGACGTTGTTGGGGAATGCTCTGAAGGGTAGACTCATTTGATATAAATTTCAGATCAGAATACTATATTCACTGTTGCTAGTTTCAACACTCTCCTCCCCATCATCGAAGCTTATCCCCAAGAGAAACAAGAAGAATTTAATCCACTCTATCCTGAACCTCCAACTGCCACTTTCCTTTCTGCTTTAGCCTATTTCATAAGTAAGGAATTTAGAGAAGGCTAAGACGCTGAAGTATCTCAAATACGACCAAGTTCTTTCAGTGCATCCACTTAATGGCACAGAACAATACCACTGTGTCCCCTGTGAGGTCTTTATGGACAGAAAGCTTTCCCCACCAGACCACAATGTCATTAAGTGAATGCCTTATAAAAGAATTGTAGAATGTCTTTTTGAACATGTCATCCATCCTCTTTGTTTTACAAAAGAAGAAACTGAGCCCCATAAAATGACATATTTTGACCCAAATTCCATAAATATTTCATGACATACTCAGACCTTAGACCTTAGAAACTAGTGTAGTTTCTTCCTCAAATGCCGGGCTGCCAGATTAGTTCTCAAAAATTTACTTCCGTGATGATATGTGCAAACTTACCACTTCCTCAGAAGCCAATAATAAAACTTCTTGTAGAGGTTGCACATTTCCTTGGGTCTTGCTTGGCAGTGCTCCGTTTTCACCTGGCCATCAAATGTACCATCTTGACTCAGAAGAAAATTCAAATTACAGCTCCGCCATTTACCAGCTGTGTGACCCTTGGTAACATATTCAGCCTCTTCTTGCCTTGACGCTCTCTTCAACAAAATATAGTAACTACCTCATGGGGATGTTTGGAGGGTTAAAAGAATCAATAAAGCACTTAAAACAGTATCTGGCACATAATAAGCACCATGTAAATGTTAGCTCATATTAATACTTCCATTCTTTTCTCAGATTCTTCAGCTTTATATTTTGTTCCTTCATGATTCCTAAGTGTTTTATAATTCATGATCTCTTACAGTGAATATATGTAGAATTCCTCCAGTTCATTTTGAACATACCTATATATATATCAAACACACACACACACACACACACACACATCAAAAACAAACCATCAATATCTATATATATATATATATATATATATACCCTCAATGAATGTTCAAAATGAACATTCATTGACATATCAATACCTATTGGCATACTCATATCCTGATATTTTTGGGGTGATTCACAAAGACTTAAGCTACCTCATTCCCACGACATGGTGCCAAAGGTTGTTGAATGAACTTCACTTTACTTTCAACCTTTAAAGTATGTGAAGCACCACAGAATGCCAAAATCAAGTACCCTGCAATTGGTGCTTCTGTGATGTTCTCAATGGCAATGTAATCATTAAGTCTCCTTTTAATAACAGAGCATACCTTCCTCTTGAACCTGGTTTGACCAATCATTAAAATGTCTCTGGTTTAGTCAAGGGAGCTCTTAGATAATGTGAGATCCCAGGCCATAATCATAGATTTGAGTTGACTATCTTTGCTTCCTTACATTTAGCTAAATGAAACTTCCTATTTTCAGGAATTCTCTTTAAACAGTATGTGCCTCTTAATAAATAAGTGCTGCTGATTCAAATATAAATTAATTTTTGGTATGAAATTTTAAATTATATGATGGTTTAAATAATACAGAGTAATGGTAAAATTAAGTGACAAATCATGGGAAGCCAAACATAGGTTGGACTTGCTCAGTTTTCAAATTGAGGATAATTGTCTAAAAAAGTACCAGACCCTAAATACATTATCTTTTCACTGGTGCCTGCTTGCCATTATTTTTCAGCATCTAGTGAGATGTGTGTGAGAGAGTGTGTGTTCACGTGTAAATGGCATAACCAAGACTGCACGGCATAAACTATACTTTAGTGAACTGGTCTAGAGTATGTGGAAAAATAATACTACTCCAGTGCTTTTCTTTGCCGGGAAATATAAGAATTTTGTTCAAAACAAAGCAGTAGCTGGGTTTTGTTTAGGGTGTTTTTTTTTTTCTTTCCATTAGGAAAGTACATTTATGAAAGGCCAGACTAACAATTGAGTTCAGTATCCCCCAAAACAAACCTATCAAGCATATTTTGCATAATTTTCCCATTTTTCCACTAAGGCCTGAAAGGACATCAGCATTACACCCTGGCTACTCTAGCACTGACCACAAAGGGACAAAGACTGAATGAGAGAGAAGTCAAGCTGGTACAAGTCAGGTGATGCCAAGGCTTAGCTCTCATAACCTTCTCTTTTCCTATTTTCTGATTCTAGGAGAGTGTCTGTCACTCTCAGTGTGTGTGTGTGTGTGTGTGTGTGTGTGTGTGTGTGTGTGTGTACTTTTAGCAGATGAGTTCTGAGAACAATGAGCTTGAGCTTTAAAGTAAAATTCCAGGATGTTCTAAATAAGGTTGTAGATAGTTAATCCATGGTTTTCTGCCAAGTAGTGTCTCAAATGCCTCTTTGGGAATTTATTCGCTTTTGGAAGGATGGCAGATACAAATATTTAAGTATGTGAAGACTTTGTTTTTGACCTAAGGAAGTTTACTTTTCGTTTAGACAGTAGTCTTAAAAATAAGATTTTATAGAATAAGTAGACACAGGAATGCAAAGAAAAGCAATAAAGTCACTTTATTTTTATCTAATGGAGTTCTCAAAGATTAAAAGGCATGATAACTATTAACATGAGAGTGTGGAAATGGGCATTTTCATACATTGCTAGAGGGAGTGTAAATAAGTCTTTTAAGAGAGGAAATTTGGCAATATATATTAAGAGCCAGAGAAGTCTATAAATACCATCCCATATGTTCCACTTTCAGTGAACTATCTTAAGGATATAATTGGCTGAAGGCACAAAGATGTATACGCAAAAGACTATAGTTTATAAAAGTAAAAAGCTGGGAACAATGTATCCAATAATAAGAGTTATTTTAACTAGGTACTTTGATAAAGTGGGATGCTACGTAGCTGATAGCAGTGATTATGTAGATGTACATTTACCAATTTAGAAAGATATTTTTGAATGATCATTAAATATGATAGTGCCATAAGGGAAAAAACAATATCTAGATAAGTACGAATTGAAGGTATACACCAGAAGAATGTTACCTGTAATTGTCTTTGATCACTGAATATTCAGGCAATTCATGTGCATTTATGTGCTCTAATATTTCTATAATTAATATGTATTTCTTGAGTATATTCTTTTTAAAAATAAAGAATGGGATATATTTTTGAAGAAAATTAATGATATTTAGAGATACAATGATGTCATATTTACTTCAATTTACTAAATTGTTTCAATCCATCTGATTTGTACATCATCATTATGAATTTTTTAAAGACTCTACCTTGGAAAAGGTTGAACTGCAGGGAAAAGAAAAGGAGGATGGACAAGAAAGAAGAGGGAGGGGGGGAATGATTGAATTTAATGCAACAGTGCTTTACAGGCTTGAAACAGTCAGGCCTAAGATGAACTCCTTTATATCCTTCTTGGGTTTGTTTAAACTTATTAAAACCACTTGACTCCCTTAACTTTCAATATTTTTATCTGTGAAGTAAGAGTTATAATAACATTCAAAGGATAGTTATGAGGACTAAGTAAGGAGTAAGTCAATGTCCATGGCTTACTTATAAAGGGTATGCAATAAATGCCTACAGTGAGTGGGTAATAATATGTACTATGCACAGAATACAAACCTTAGGTACATTATCACACTGTCACAACAACCCTATCACACAGGCATTTTATCTCCATTTTGCAGATGAAGATTAAATAGAGTTGTAAAAATTTTAAGTAATTTGTCCAGTGCCAGAAAGAGGACTGAAAAGAGGTAGGAGGGGATAGGCATGAAACTGTCCCAAATGGATACTCCATATCAGACAAACTCAACCACCCCTCTTCCCTCCCTTCCTCCCTTCCTCCTGCTCCCACTCTTCCACCTCCTCTCTCCTGAAAAGAGAAAAACAGATCACAAAAAAATTTGTTCTTTTTTTCAGTTTTTTCTTTTTCAGTGTTTTCTTTTCCTTATAAATAATATGTAAAACATACATGCATAATCTTAATTCAGTACTTCAAAAAGGCTGTTATACATTAGACGAATGATCAAGAATAATCACAACTAGAATGTACTGTGAAATATGGCTGTGCTATTACTGTGATAGTCCATTTGTATCAAAGCCATTTCATAGGAATTATAAGAATCCATCAGGTCAACACAGTGCCATCAAACAGTTTTTCCCAGCTCGCAAAACATACCATTACATGAAACACTGCAATCTGGTTTATTATAAAGAAGATCAATTAAAATCCTTTTTGGACACTCTGTATCTAGGTTACTTCTGCTATTTAAGCTTCTGGAGAAATATATTCTATTCTTCTGTTACTTTATTCATGCTTTTTTTTTTTTTTTTTTTTTTGCTATCTATAGATTCCACCCTACAATCCCTTATAATTTCTGTTCATCTAAAGCATGTTCATCTTCTTTGCACATGGTATTTCTTTCATGGAGCCCATTCTGTTGTTTCATTAACTAGATTTCTTCCTCTGAACTCATGGGCCAGCTTTTATCTCTTATATCATTTGTCACATTCTACTTGCCCTATAAAGCCACAATCCCTTAGCCAGAAATTTGGGTACTTTAGAAAAGAAATACCATAACATGAACTATATATCACACAGTACGTCCAGCAGCGAGGTACTCAGTGGTTGACAAATGAACTTATCAATAACACAATCTTCTTAACTATACCCTGAGAAGGTTGCATTTTGACCACATCAGCATGGGTTTGTTTCTGGGCTCTCTATTCCGTTCCATTGATCTATGTGTCTGTTTTCATGCCAGTACCATGATTACTATAGTCTTGTGGTATAGTTTGACATCAGGTAGTGTGATACCTCCAAATTTGCTCTTCTTTCTCAAGACTGTTGTGGCTACTCAGGGTCTTTGTGGTTTTGTATAAATTAGGGTTATTTGTTCTATTTCTGTGAAAAATGCCATTGGAATTTTGATAGGAATTGCATTGAATCTGTAGATTGTTTGCAGTAATATGGATATTTTAATATTACACAGTATATGCTTCCATTTATTTGTATCTTCTTCAGTTCCTTCTATGTCTTAGAATTATCTGAGTACAGGTCTTTTATCTCCTTGGTTAAATTTATTCTTAAGTTTTTATTTTTTATGCCATTGCAAATGAGATTGTTTTCTTAATTTCTCTTTCTGGTATTCATTATTGGTGTATAAAAACGCAACCAATTTCTGAATGTTAATTATGTATCCTGCTACTTTACTGAATTCATTTATCAGTTCTAATAGTTTATTTTGTGGACTTTTAGGATTCTCTATATATAGCCTCATGTCATCTGCAAATAATGACAGCTTTACTTCATTTCCAATCTAAATGCTTTTTATTTCTTTTTCTTGTCTGACTGCTATAGCTAGAACTTCCCATACTCTGTTGATTAACCTATGACGAAGGGGGCAAAGATATATAATGTGGTAAAGACAATTTATTCAATAAATAGTATTGGGGAAATTGGACACATACATGCAAAAAAAACCTGAAGCCAGAGCACTTTCTTACGCCATATATAAGAATAAACTCAAAATGGATTAAAGACCTAAATGTAAGACCCAAAACTATAAAACTCCTAGAAAAAAACATAGGCAGTAAACTCTCTGACTTTTCTCTTAGTAATATTTTTTGATATATCTTCTTGGGCAAGGGAAACAACAGGAAAAAAAATGGGACTAGATCAAACTATAAAGTATATACACAGCAAAGGAACCCATCAATAAAATGAAAACAACCTACTGAATGAGAAGATATTCACCAATAATATATCTGATATGGGCTAATATCCAAAATATATAAGGAACTCACACAACTTAACACCAAAAGACATACAATCCAATTAAAAATTGAGCAAAGGCCCTGAATAGACATTTCTCCAAAGAGGACATACAGAAGGCCAATAAATATATGAAAAGATGTCACTAAGCATCAGAGAAATACAAATTAAAACTATAATGACTACAGCCATTCCACCCTGCACAAGCTTGGTCCCATCTGATCTCGGAAGCTAAGCAAGGTCTGGACTGGTTAGTACTTGGATGGGAGACCACCTAGGAAGACCAGGTGCTGTAGGCATAAAAAGTAAAAATATAAGGGATTGTAAGCTAACAAGGTCCTTGCAGTCTGTGAGGTCAACTGAGGGTTGCCTCACCTAAAAAAAAAATAATAATTAAAAAAATAAAAATAAAAAATAAAAATAAAACTATAATGAGATATCACCTCATTATGACAGACACCTGTCAAAATGGCTATCATCAATAAATAAACAAGTGCTGGTGAGGATGTGCAGAAAGGGAAAGAACCCTCTTGTATTGTTGTGGTAGTATTGTAAATTGGTGCAGCCACTAGGAAAAACAGTATGGAGGTTCCTCGAAAAATTGAAAATAGAACTACCATATGATCCACTAATCCCATTTCAGGGTATTTATCTGAAGAAATCTAAAACACTAATTTCAAAAGATATATACATCCTTATGTTCACTGCAGCATTATTTACAATGGCCAAGATATAGAAGCAACCTAAGTGTTCATCGATAGACAGTTGAATAGAGAGGTGGTACATATATACTAGGAAATATTACTTGGCCATAAAAGCGAATGAAATAGTACTATTTGTGACAACATGGATGGACCTAGAGGGTATTATGCTGAGTGAAATAAGTCAGACAAAGACAATAATATGCAAAATCTAATACTTAAATGTGAAATCTAAAAAACAAAACAAACAAACAAAACAGAAAGAAACTTACAGATACAGAGAACAAACTGATGGTTGCCAGAGAGGAGGGGGCTGGGGAACTGAGTGAAAAAGGTTATGGCATTAAGAAGTACAAATTGGCAGTTATGAAATAGCCATGAGGGTATAAAGTACAACATGGGGAATATAGTCAATAATATTATACTAACTAGGTATGGTATCCAGTGCATACTAGACTTATAACAGAATCGTTCTGCAAATTATATAAATGTCTACCCACTATGCTATACACCTGAAACTGATATAATATTGAATGTCAACTATAATTTAAAATTTTTAATTTAAATAAAAATTTAAAAATTAACAAAATTAAAAGACCAACAATACACTAAAAATATTAAAATAAAAAAATAAGAAGGCGTTTTCACTTATGGAAGAAAGGAATCTACACACAAACACTCAAAGAGAAAAGCCTTCTTTGCCCTAAGTCCAAAACCTCCTCTGTGAGTAGAAAAGATTTCTCCAGGAAACCTTCAGTACACTCAGTTGCCTGGTACCTGAAGTCAATCACTTCTTCCAGACTAATAACTTGAGAAGAGATTGTCTAAATTGAGCATCAGGGGGGCTATGAAATCCCTTAGATCATACAACCTCATATAACAAAATAAACATGAGGCAAAATGCTCTGTAAGTACCTAGATTAAGTCTTGCAACAACTGGGAAATCACTAATAACAGGCCTTTTGTTCCTTTTGCGAGTGGTCAAAAATAATGAATAATAAATAGAATGCTATGCCAAGTCGACTAACAGCAAGTTCATGTGAGATCATTTAAAACAGAAGAAAATGATGCTTGAAAAGGTCCCTGATGAGATTTAGCTTTTTTTCCTAAGAGACTCTAGATAGCATTCTGCTGCAGCATTTTAAAAGCCACTTTCCAAAATTGGGCACCCTCATTATCATGCATTACATTTGCACTTTCCACTTAGGTTGCTTTGAAAAAGAATGGCACCCCAGTTGTGCTTTTTTACATTAAATGCACCTTCTCTCACATTTGATCTCTCTCTTTGTGACAGTCATTTCATTTCATAGCAACTACATTTCTTTGTCTCTATTTTACTGAATGTGTATTTTTCAAATTATACAGAGATGGCCACTTTTGGTATTATGGATAGAGAGAAACTGAGAGGCTGACTTGACTGCAGGGCCCAGCTTTACTCACCCCCTCAAACTAGCACCAAAATAAGTAAATAATCACAGGGGCTTTGAGCTGGATTATTTCCATCCAGGGCAAAACAGAGACAATGAAAAAGTAGAGCCCGATGTTATTTTTATTTACATTCTGGGTTTTGTTTATTGAAATTTTGTTTCAGACAGTGGGTTAATTTTGCCAGAGCTAAAAGGAATGAGATCATTCTATGGGCCCTTGGGAATACTGTTGCCTCTAGGCAAGAGATAGTGGTGCATAAGGGTCAATCAGCTCCAGAGATCTGAAAGTAGACAGGTACTGGTTTATAAACACTGCACTCTGAGGAAACAATTGTGACTAAAACATCCAATTCACAGTAATGTGGGGCTATCTTGGGGTTTAAAACTCCTCTGTAACCAGCTTTATCCTGGGCCACAAAAAATGGCTTATTTTATTGGCTCATCTAAAGCGAAAATTCACAGGAGAGATGGAAAAATATATATGAAAGTCTTATATATACACACATATTACATAGTCCATTCAAACATGTTATATTAATATATTAAATATAAATATTAAAAGTACTACTATAATGCCATAGCTCTTTCTATTCATAAATGATATAATTATGTCAATATATTTAATAAACAAATATGCACACAAATAGCTGGGATTGTGTTGGTATGCAAACAAGCAGAAATTAATTATCATTTATAGCTTAACTCGTTCTAGAATATAAACTACAGTGGCATCCTATGTCATCTAATAACAAAAATCCAACAACATAAAAAATAAATGCTACAAAGAAAGCAAACTGCAATTATTAATATATATGGACAATTCATCAAGGCTCTCAGAGATTTGCTATGTCTAAACATGGTATAGCAGTCAATTCATGAATAATCGAGAAAACTTTAAATTATCCACTTTATATAAACGTATCTAAAAAGTCAAAAGAATTTCTAATACTATTTATGACCATTTCTATGAAATTATTAAAGCAAAACACAGCAAGGGTTCAATTTCACCTGGAAAATCCATTCATGTCGAACACCTCATTCTTCAATGATGCGTCATTGTACTTAACATTACTTTACATATTTAAGTCAGGGGAATTCTGAGAGGTTAGGGGAAATTATTATTCTAAGAAATTCTTGAGTAGAAATGGGGTTTCAGGTTTTCAAATTAGTAAACTGAAACCCTAAAAGTTCCCTTGAGATATATATGAGGAGGGCATTTGGGTATCATTCACAGGCCTCTGAACTGATGGAAGTCACCTGGATCTTCTCTTTGAGAGACAGGCACCTGGGAGAGTGCTAATGCATGATGAGCCTTCCATCCTCGGCCAGGAGCTGGAGACAGGTGAGTCCCCTCACAACCTAAACACAGCTGACTACTCCCCAACGGTGCCACACAGAGCTCCAGTCATCCATCATCACTGCAGTAAAGCTCCAGACCAGAAGAATCAGTAGGAAGCAAACCAGAAGCCTGGAAGTATGTCCTGCTTTCTTCACCAGTGATTTCAGGAGAGAGGCAATTTCACAGTGAATTTACTAATTCATCCAGGAATTAGAAAATGGATCTGATATTATTCTTAAGTGAGAAGGAGAAAAAGGAAGAAATTAACAATGATCTATGGGGTGTATATGTACTGTAATAATATTTGTAATAATGGTTTTGACTGTTCCCAGGTACTTTACATGGTTTTTAAACATCATCTAAATTAATATTTAAAATAACCTCCCAAGGTAGGTATTATTATATCCACTTGACTTATAAAAAAATTGAAACTTAAGAATTTTTGCCCAAGATCACATTACTTGTAAACTGGAAAATTAGGATTCAAACTGACTGGTGAGATTACTCATAAATGGTAAGGCAGAGATTTGAGTCTGGTTTTCAGGGCTCTGTGCTACTCCTTCTTTAACACTTCAATGCCAGCACATGAGCTCTAGTTTCTACATGGCAGACCCAGGAGTCCAAGAACATTAGACTGGGAAGGACTCCTAAGAAAAACAAGGGTTCATACCCTTTGAGGTGATCGATGTCCCCATTGAGGATCTGATGGCCTCTCTCCCCAGAAAAACATATCAATTCTTATTATTCACTGGTTAACATTGATTAAGGAATACTGAACCATTATTCCTAGGGAAACACAGGGTGAGTCTTCTGTGAGTCTCTGGACACAACGTTTTCATCAACCAACCAATATATAACCTTGTTTTATGTGTGTTCTATTTAAAGGTAGCTTATTCAATATATATTGTTGATTCATTAAACATTAAACTCATAGCCAGCAGCACTATAACTCTTGACAGAAAGAAGCTTGTCTGATAAATATATTTTCTCCATAAGGTATAGCACTGCCTTCTTGCACTTAGAAACACTAGACAACGCTTTAGCACTATGTTTGGGGGCCGTTTCAAACAGTGATATCACCAATAAAAGCACAAAAATGTGAAAAACATGGCATCAAATAGACTGTGAAAATGACACTTATTTACAGTATAAGAGCTGAAACAAGACAGCAAAGCATTGTTTTGAAGGACCTCAGCTGGGAGTGCATGCTGGGCAATCTCAATGTTTTTGCTGCTCTGTGAATGTCTATGAATGATTGTGAAAGCATTGTGAGTATTGATTTGGAAGTTACAAGAAATTTTACTGAGTAGGCAAATTCACACATGTAGAATTGATAAGTAATGAGGATTAACTGTGTATGTAAGGTTTCACATAATTCCATAAGATAATGAACTGCATGAACCACGTCTACTCATCATCCCTTTTAAATGCCTGATCTAGATCAACTCATTTTACACATAGTTTCCTGAATATTGGAAGAACACTTGAACATGAAAATGAACTATAGTTTTAAATAATAAAGAAAACATCTAGAAAATTCCTAAAACAAGTGGCCCATGAATACATATTAATTAAAATGATTTGAAAAATAATTTAGACAAGTAAATTAAATTTTAATATGAAAGCTCAGAGAATATATATTTACTTGTTACTGTATTAACTCTTTAAAAATCATGATCATTGCCTTCTGTTAATCTCTGCTCTATGCTTTTAAAAGATACTTCTGTGTTCTGAGAAAATAATATCTACGCATAATCCCAGGTGTAACATTCTTTCTTAGAGAAACTGAAATAGGTTCTGATTAATAGTTGATTTTGGTGATACAAGAAAGCATTTAACCTTGATGCCCCAAACAATGCGTTATTATAACAGTTAGTTGCACTCTCAAGCAGAACGAGTTTGCCATTATGAGTTCTAGAAACCTGACCATGAGTACACACTAACAAAGGACAATGAGGAATGCAAAGATGAAATCACTCACTCCAGGGGCCTCCAATCTTAGCAGATATAGGAATAGAGAAATAACGAGTACAGACATAGGTACAGATAATTTTTAAATTTCTCTTTTTTGCCCCATTCTTCTTCTCTCTAGTCAAGTGTGCAAAATTTTGCATGAACACACACACACAATTTATGTAGCACTGGGGAGCTCTCTGTCATCAGTTTTACCTTCTGAAATCCTACCTATCATCCAGTCCTAACTGCCTCTGCAAAGCCTCTTTTATTCCTTAGCAATGCATAATTTCTCCCTACACTCACCATTTCAGTCTCAACATTATTGACCTTACTTTGTAAATATTTCGGAGCTTGCCTCAAACCAAATACAGAATGACAAGACCAAGGAAGGCGAGGCAAATGTCTCATGCATCCTGATATATCTCAGAGGCCTGATATATCTCACTGTGGTATCTTAACTCCTAGCATAATGTCAATGATGGAAAAAGTAGTCAATAAAGATATTCTGGATAAAAGAATGAGGGAATGAACAAGAATGAGTAGATTGCATTGTATGATTATTCATATGACATGAACAGCCAATTATAAAAGACCAAAACTGACAGTCTGATATAATTTGGCTATATTTATATCATCCCAGATTTATGTTTATAATCAAATTTCAATTGATGTGAACCTGAATTCATTCATTCAACATGTACTGAATCAATATTTACTGAGCACCTGGTTTGGGCAAGGTTCTATGCTAGGAGTCAGGATAACGGCAGTGAACGAAACAGGCATCAGGGCTCCTGATCAAAATGTGGAGATGAACATGAAAACGGGCTTCAAATCAGTGAGTGTCAATGAACTCAAAACCATGTTCTCTGGGTTATTCAAGAAACATTTTTGATAAAAGAGCCAGGAAATAAGTGTCATGAAATAAAGTTATTTCCCACTGGCTTTCCTTCAAGACTTATCTGTAAGACACTTTGTAACACAGTACATGCCAGAAAGGAAGTTAGAACACTTCACCTGAGAAATCTTCTGTGCCATTCTTTCGGCTTGAGCACTGTTTATCTTGAAAATTTAACTGCTCTTGGCCTTGCTCCAAGGCAAGCAATCCAATGATTCATTTAGGTTTTACTCTTTGGGGATCAGTTTTAGCAGCAGTGGCAAACAGGCTGTCTCAATAAAAACATGTCTTAAAGAAAGAAAATTCTCTATTTTTCTACTAATAGAAGCCTCATAAATTTTGGAATTAAGAAATTCCTCTACTCAAGTGGCACTGCCCAGATTTCTTATAAACATGATATCTGAGCTGGAAAATGTAGACCTGCTCTTTAAAACTAAGAAATTATCTTAAATCTAGATTTTGATTTACATTTAAAACGTAATTTTGGAGTGAAGAGAGAGAAAAAGCATTAATATTCCCATATTGAAAGAGACCGAAATAAACCAGGACAATGATAATTCCAGCTTTACTAATCTTCCTTCAAAGAGAATTTCACAACCCTTCTCTGCCCTTTTATGCTCTTTCCATGAAAATTGAATTGATTGCTTAGGCTATAGGGTAAGACTTAAATAAATGGGCTGCCATAACTCAGCCTTCAAAAAATTAGCTAACTGAATAGATTTGAGTTTTTTAATAGTAAGATAAAATAGATAAAATATCTGACATAGACTTTCTTATAGTAAAGAAAGAAATGCACTGTATTACCTATCACTCCAAACCTAAATACCTGTTTTATGGCAAAATGTTATCCAAACTTCTCTTATAAAAAATAAAATAAACAAACTCTTGTTAATGTGGGACAATAATTTTTTTAAGTTTGATTTCCTTATAGGACACAAAATATATTTTTCTTCAACTAGATAAATTACAGCATTTTTAAGATTAATTTCCTTGGTATCATTTACATTCTAAAACTGAGTAAATAAATAGATAAAATTAAAATGTGCTGATTACTTATTTACTGTTGTAAAATGTAATTTATTTACATATTAAATATATTCATTCTTACATTTAATCACTTAAATCTATGAATCTATAAATATATTTAATTCAGACAGTTCTTTTAGGGATAAATATTAATCTACTTTTACTGATATCGATAATACATATTCTACTTACATTGATTGTGTGTGTGTGTGTGTGTGTGTGTGTATATATATATATAATACTATCATAACTATACACATATTATGTAGCTACAGAAAATATTAAGGAAGATCAAGTTATTTGACTAAGAAAAGTATAAGACATAAGTATCACTGGCAACCTTCAAGAACTCAAACTAATACTACACATAAAACAATGGTTCCCAAGCTCAAATGTAAAACATCCTAAGCCTCAACTTACCTAAACACCATCCTAATATTCTCAAATTTAACTGATATTAATGCATTTACTTAAAGAAAAATAAGAAGCCAGAATGCTTTTGACAGAAAGAAAAAAAAAAAGAGAATAAAACAAAATCTACTAAATGAATAGATATTAAAATGGTCACAGGAAAACCAAGATTCTTGAATATAATTGGACCAACTATCATTCATTTCTGTAGAGGAGAGAACCAAAAAATGGACCCATTTGCAATTTAAGTTATTTATGAAGGTTTTCCTGACTGTGAGATTTGCTAAACTGACTAAAAGTAGGATGAGAAAAGGAAGAGAAAATTTGAAATTGGGTAATATCTCACTAGTGTGAACTCACTTATATGTGACTCTGCTTGAAATATGAGAAATTGATGATATAGTCATTCAGGTTTCTTTTTAAGTCTGAAAGTATAACATATACTGTAAGATTACACAGAATGGCTGGCCATTCAGCTCTTTCAAGAATGGATATACATAGGAAGTGAGAAACAAATGCATTGATTTGAGTTTTAAGATCTCCTTGACTATTATGCAAATGTTTAATTCAGTTTTCCAGATACTATCTTTTCTACCATTTCATATATATAAAAAGGGGGAAGGAAACCTGCTATCCAGATCTGAGGATTTACTTTCAACCATTACATGGTCCAACTCTGGAACATTTAAGATAATTTGCTATTGTGTGTGACTTAAATAGCTCAAAGATTCTAACTCCTTTCAGTGACATTTTTAAAAGTCATGTTTAATGCAGTGGGACCCTATTCTCTTTTATGTTTGCCACCATTTCTACTATTATGGCAACTGGTCATATACAACACTCCTTTGAACTAGTTTTCACTTGAACTAGTCACACTTTAGGAATTAAACAAATGAAAGATTATTGCTCACTACTTATTGTTTGTTCTTACTAACATTCAATAATGGTTCATGGCACCTCTGAACTTTGCTCCACTTTTCATCAAACAATTTATTTTGATAAAATATAGAAAACTGTCTCAATGATTCATGTTACTCATTGCTTTTATAAATTATTCAAGAGAAAAATAACAAAAACTCTATGAAGTATAATCTAAATTGAACTAAGCACATCAAAATTAATTAACAGTTCATCCTTTATTTTTCTTATTTATTCAATTGCTGCTTAATTAGAAAAATACCATTATTCAGACTAAAGATCCTTATCATTGTAAAAAATCCATGAGACTATTATAAAACTATTATTAACTTTAGACCCAGTGATTGCTTTCTTCAAGTCAACAATAATAAAGACTAAATTAGTATTTCAACAAAATGAAAGTTGGGTTGCCCAAGATATAAACTTCAGGGGGGAGTACCAATATATATGCAAATAGTTTCCAAATTTTTCGGCATTTATTTAAATCCTTTCAGAACCACTCTTATTTTACTTTGGTAGTTCTTTGAAGGAGATGATAGAAATTCAATTTAGTTAGATATAAATTCCAAAGAGAAGAAAATGTATTAGCTCTGAGTTCCACTTCTACCCGGGACTGCAGAGATAATCAAATAACACAGAATCAAATCATTCAGTCATCATTATTTTGTGCAGATCATCATAAAATTGCTTGGGTCGCAGAACCCATGAGAACTTCAAGGAGTAGAGCCATAGAGAAGATGAATATCAAAATAAATTCACTTTTATACAGCTTGATTCATTAGCTCAGTCATATCAGCATGACTTTTGCCCACTAATCTCAACAAATTAATTTTGTTCAGTTCACCCCATAACTTTGTAATGTTAGCAAAATTACAAAGTGTCATCTTAATGATAAGTGATCTCAATAAGCGTAGGTCACAGTCTCTATATTCATACACATATTCATATGATTATAATCTAATCCTAACTGAATGATTAAGTTCTTCTTTCTTGAAGTTCAACAAATATTATGCAGAAGCACAAGAAACTGAGAACTTGGTATGGAATATACCAAATGAAGTGTATATGGAAAAGTCAAATGTGGTCAGATCCATGTTTAGGGGCCATCTTTACAATAAATACAGAACAACCCATCCCTATTACTCTAAAGTTTATTGATCAGCTATAACATATTCTGCTGAACAACAAGCAGAACCTAACAGTGGAGTTTTATAAAATTTAACTAAATTCAACTAGAAGCAATTGTAAGCTGTTATTACCTCCAGGACCAAAAAAGAAGCAAAAATTAAACCAAGATTTATCCAACCAGAGTCTAGTTAAAATACATGTTAACAATATACAAACAACCTTCAATTCGATATGTAAGACTCTACCTAAGGAACAATCTCCCTCTCTAGAAGGCTTCAGTGTCACTGACAGAAAAAAAAAAAAAAAAAAGCATAATTTCATTATTTCCCTTGTTTAGCTTTTGTTTGTTTTTCCTCTGTCATGGAGACAGCAAAAACAAATTATTTGGGGGAGCCAGTTTGGCTTCCATAGCAGCTGCACTAGTCAGACACATCATGGCACATGATGAGATTGCCAAATGTTCATTGTTTAAATATGGCCCAATTTACTAGGGTCCAAGTTATAATTAGGTTTCTCCTTTGAATTTTAAAGGAAAAAAGTGAAGACACAAACTCCTAATACATATAATTACGACTAGCAGCCTTAACCTAACAGGTTTTTAGAGACACTCTTACTGTCACTCTAAATACAGGTTTCCTGCTGAGAGCATAATTACAGTTTTTGTTGCACTTCTACTGTCTACCTCCTAGAGAGCTAACACTGTTTGTTATTAAAAGAAGACCTTGTCATATCGTGTTCACCTCTGCATATAATGTCTCTTGTTGTTGCTGCTCACCTTTTATCTATTCTTTTGGTGTGAAGGGGGGCGGGGAGGGGCAGCAAGGCTAATGAAGTACAGAGACTTGGTAAATTTTAACAAGTTGTAGTTAATGGGGTGTTTTTCCCCTCTCCTTCTACTAAAAGAAGGCTTGTCTCCTCAATTTGACACACTTGCATTCTGAACCCATAGCTGCCTTTTCTTTATTATGTCTATAAACCAGACTGGAATGAAAAGCAAACCCACAGAATTCTAACTACCTAAGCTAGGAGGGTGGGAAATTCTATTTCAAATTAAATAGCACAGTTTTAATCCATTAAACCTTTAGACTACATTTATATTTAACACCACGGTGGTAGCCAAATCTCTTCTACTGATTGACAGACAGCAATTGCTTTGACCAGGTCTTGGGTTAGCAGAGGGCATTCAGTTTCCGAAGAAATCTATAAAACTATAGGTGTTTTTTTTTTTTTTTTCCCTAAAGAACTTGACCTACAGGGGACATTTATGGGCGCTCTGATAACTACATATTTCCAGTCATTTAAATGAATGGTAGCAAATGGATTTCTTCTTCCACATATTTACCATCCTCAGTATTAAAGTCACTATGCAATATTGGCAGTTTTTAAAACCTGCTTTACATGTCTTACCAGGCTGTGACATCTCATTATGTGTTGTAACCTGCACTGACAAGTCTGCATCAGAAAAGACTGCTTTACAAGGTGGGATATTTTTTCACTATCATTTTTTAATCTGTTAAAGCTATAGTCTATCTGAGAATGAAACACATAGCTGTTCACAAAACAGAAGACTTATAAAGAAAAGAACCACAAATATGAATCTCGGATCAGATAGGATTTGTTAACATCACTTTCTCCAAGGCACATTCAGCTATAATTATTCACTTGGGAGAAATAAAGTATTTCCAATGATGAACATATATAGTTAAATTTGAGGTATTTTTAATATCTTGAAAACAAAACTTGACTATGCTTTTCAATCAGCTATTTCCTCTCTATATGCTAGAAAAATAAATTTCAACAATTTAATGTATAAAATAATTTAATGGAATAGTAATATAAATTATAAATTATCCGCTGAATGGAAAAATCAGAGAGTAGTTGAAAGGAAGTAAGTACACGTATGTATACCAATAAAAAAAGAGTTCTGATACACAGTGATAATTGAAAAAAGCAAATTGTAAAATAATATATGCAGTGAAATTCTTAAAAACACTCAAAACCATACCATTCACACATGCACAGTTATATATATTGATGCACATATAAAAGAAGTTCTGGAAAGAAACACACTATATTGATAACATTGGTTATCTCTGGCAGAGGGAGTGAGATTAAGAGGCTGTATTAGTTTTCCAGTGCTACTATAAAAAATTACCACAAACTTAACGGCTTAAAAAGAAAACATGAATTTATTATCTTACAGTTCTAGAGATCAGAAGTCCAAAGTCAGTCTCACTGGACTAAAGTAAAAGCGTTGGCAGGGCTTGTTCCTCTGGGGGCTCTGAAAAGAGAATCTATTTACTTGCCTTTTTCGGCTTCTAGAGGCCTTAGCTTGTGGCCCCTTCCTTGAATCACACTAGCCTCTTGCTTCCATCATCACATCTGCCACTGACTTTGATCCTCCTGTCTCCCTCCCATAAGGACGCCTGTTATTACCTTGAACCCACCTAGATTATATCCCCATTCCAAGATCCTTTTACTATGAAAGGTGACTATCCAAAGAACCAGGATAAGGATATAGACATCTGTGGAGAGGCCATTATTTAGTCTACCACTGAGGCCAAGATGAATTTTAGCTTTTTTTGTATATAGTTTAAATTAGATGCATTCATATATTATACAACATATATAATTTAAATTAAAAATGATAAAAAATAATTTCATTTCTCACTTTTAAAAATGTTTGAGGTAGTTAAAAATAAAAAAAAAAAATCACATCTCCTCCAGATATATAGTTCTTCTCTATTTTTCTTGTCCCTCCAGATTCCCATTCTTTCCCTTCTATACTCTTATTCACTGGTTTTGAACCTAAAATTACAAGATTCCATACCCATATTACAAGGTTCCTGATCATATTTCATATCTTTCCCTGAAAATATTACCTAATATGAATTGTGGCACAATTAGGCCAAGTATACAACACAAAGGATAAAGAATATGTCTTAATGCATTAAACAAATGTTAATTGAGTCCCTACTATATAGAAGGAAATATGCAGAGAACTAAGGATATTGATATTAAAGCTTTACTTCTTGGAGAGTTTACAATCTACTGAAATAGAGAGATATGCAAACAGATACAATATCATATGAGGCAGCATAACAGAAGTATTCACAGTGGGCTATAGGAACTTTACAGAGAGAAATAATTCTACTTGAAGTGCCAAGTGATAATAGGGAAGGAAGAGGTGGTTAGACAAGAATTTATGAAGGAGGGCCTATCTGACTTGGATACCTCTAAATATCTCCACAGTTTCCATCCTATCCCATGGCCTGAGTTGTCAGCCCTCAGCTCTGCTGAAGCGTCACTCATCCCCATAACCCTGGTCAACATGGTACAACTGCTGATATTCAACTCACCTAACTTCCATGTCCTTTCCACTTCAAGTCACACAGAAATTTATGGTTCTCGCATACATAGTACACAAAAACTCACTGTCTTATAAATGCTTAACTCCAGCAGTACCTCTGTTTATCCATGATGCCCCACTGAGTTTACTGGGTGATAGAGGAACCTGCCAAGGAACTGAATCCCAGATTCCTAATCAAGAAGGGGGCAAAGACACCTTCTGTCCTTAAATTTCCTCCTATTATCTGCATGGTTCTCATGGTGGAAGAAAAAAGTAAGAATTCTCAGACGTGCCTCTCTCTACCTCTCTATGTCTTGCTCTTTCTCTCACCTTGTCATTCTACTATAACTCTCTTCTATATTGGACAGAAAGCATTTTGGCCAAGCTTTAATAGGCTTTAATCTTCTCCAGACTTTGAGAGAAACTGGGTCTTCTTGTCTTGATTCTTAACATGCTAAAATATTTTTAAACCTCCTCAGACTGGTTTCTAGCCTATTGCTTTGCTAAACAAATCAAGTACCAGCTCCTCCTGCCCTTTCTGTGGGGGTATGCTTCCTGCATCCTTCTCAGGCAGAAGGACTGTAAGCAAACAAGATTTACTGGATGATGGATTAACTCATGCAACCCTCATTCCAATGGCCTTCTAACAATGTTAGGTGTTGAAAAACTGAAATCTCCATTTCCTAGACTCTCTTGTAGCTGAGGTTCCAGGCGAGATCTAAGTTCTACCCATTTAGTGCATTCACTGGCACACAACCTTGTTTCACACCAAGCTACATGGAAAGAGAGGTCAAGTCCAAGACTGACATGAACCATGGCAAAGAAAGTGTGTTCTGGAGCTGGTAGTTGTCAAAGTAACTCTGATTTGGCAACTTGTTGATAGCAAATTACTGGAAGGATGAAGTTCTGGACCTGGAAGCCAGGTTGGTGGCATCTTCCTAATCGAGCAGGGGCAGCAGCAACCTGAGCAGTCCAGGGGCTTTTGAAATCATTCCTGGAAGCTGATTCACCCTTCCCAACAATTCTCTAAGCTATCTTCACACTTAAATCATTTGTACTTAAACTAGGTAGACTGGAATCTATTTTCTGCAACTAAGAATCCTGAGTAGTATGCATGTGAATGGAGGTGGGGAGGATAGTATCAAATTCTTCAATTTAATATTGAAAATACTGCCCCCATCATGTCTAATTTAAGGGGCTAGTATTAGTCTGACATGCATTATGTGACTAACATTCTACTTTTGGGTAAGGTGAAGAATAAAAGATCATCCTTCAAGCATATTTTCTTTATTCCAGCTCTTTCTTCTACTTGCCTCTATTCAAGTTTTATCAGCTTTGTACTTACAATCTCCACACAGCGGTCTCCTCACCTTTTTACTTTTAGTCTTTTTTTGGTGGCGGAGAGGGTTTGGGGAGGTAAGGGAAAGGAGTAAGTTTAAGGGAATGATTCTTGAGGTCTTCATTAAGCAAAAGAGGTAGAAAGTCCCTCAGTGCTCTCCAATAGAGCCATTATCAGAGAGTTCTGAATAGAATTGATATTTTATTTCCATTTGGCAACTTATGACGCTACTCTATGACTTAGAACCCTACAGGATGGAGGGCTGAAGTGACTGGTATCCATAAACTTCAATCACTGAAAGCCTGAACTTATCTTAGAGATGATTTCAACCCCCTGTTTTGTTGATGAAGACACTGATGTCCAAGGTTACAGAACCAATAAGTGGAAGAGCCTAGACTAAAATTCAAATTTTCAGACTGAGTCCATTGTTATTTTTACACCAGCTAAAGACTTGTGTAAATAAAGAGATTAGTTCTAGCTAGTGAATTTATTTCTCTAGTTCTCCATCTAGTACACTTTACTTTTTATATATATATATCCCTTCTGACACCAGTAAGCACTTAGATTTGAGAGTCTTGATTCAAAAGAATCCTATGTAAAATATTTCAGTGAACATTAATTCCTTTGGTAAAGCAAATCCTTCATTCTCTATATATAAATTTTGTGGTTGATATTCCTAAAAACAGAATCCCCTTCGAAAGGGGCTGGGAACAATGTAGAAAGGGTCTAAAAATATCTGTTAACATAATCTTGTGTCTTTATCTATCCCAGCTTACAGTTAAAAATGTGCCCAGTTTGTTCTCATGGATAGACCATAATAAGATCTCTCCCTAGCTGAGAAGCTTTTCCTACTGAACTAGTCCAGCAATGCCCCCCACTGGCAGAACTTGCCTTGTCTTCCATCTGGAATAGCACCATCAGTTTTGTCATCCCCACAGGCACTATTCTGACACATCTCATTAATTTTTACAGGGTCCTGACCCATAAGAATAAATGGTCTATGCTTCAATGTCTAAGTATGCACATAAAGAGAATAGAGTTTAACTTAAGTGCTATATGTGTAATCTTGGCTCCAAGAAAAAATATATTTGCTAAAAAGATATAAATTTCTTGAGGTGGTTATTTATTGAGCATCCAAGAAAATATAGTATAATATAAGACACTTCAAATCTATTTGGAAGAAAAGTATAAAAATCTACCAAGTGTTATTGCCAGCTTCTTATGCATAATGTCATTATCCCCTTTCATGCTGGCATAGTCCTAGTTTCTTTTAATCTGTGGATGAGAAGCTCAAAAAGAAAGTGGTTAAGCAATTCAAAATCCTCTCCCTAGAGAGAACATCAAACCCTAAAACATTCCAAAAGTCAAGATTCAATAAAGTTGGTTCTGTGACTATAATTACATAACTGCTCATGAGGAAAAATAATGCCAAAACCACTATGCTCATATTAAAAACAGATACTAAAATTTTAAAAAATGCAGATATAATCATAAATCAGATACCAACTCTAAAATATTAACCACTGCTTTCCAAATAATCTCTTTTAATAAACTCGCTAACAATTAAGCCAACCAATTAGCACTTCAGTACCCTTACAGAATTTCACTTCTGGTAGTGGTGATCAAGAAAAATGTGACATAATAAAATTTAACATTAACTGATTTTTTTCTAAAAGCCCAGTCAGTGCTTTACCCAAATTATCTAATTTCATCCTCATAATAGCTATTATCACACCTGTGTTACTGCTGTTGAAAAAAAAGGGCTTGAAATATTAAGTAAACTGTCCAGGTTCACTCAGATAATAAGGTGTGGATCCGACCTGTCTTCTCTAGGGCTGACACTTAGAATCACTGTCCATGACTGCTACCCTTGGCAGCAGTGTCACTCTAAAGTATACTTCCAGAATAACAGCTATTTTAAGAAACATTTTGGTTTGGAGATTAGAAGATTTATCAGAAAAGACCTAATGAAGTCTGAGTATTTTCACACAGATTAACTCCCTTTGGACAAGCAAAATTCTTGCTATTTGTCTTCACTGAAAAAGGAACGTAATAAGAGGCCTACAGGAGTGGAAGATGCTAGAAGAACATCTATAGAAAGCCTGAGCCACTCCTCAGACACCCATAATTTATAAACCTCCAGAAAAATAAAGTGGGAAGAAAAAAAGCAGATTTTTTTTCTGCTAAAATTTTACTTAAGTTATCAATTTATATATTTTACTTGAAAATAGTGGACAAGTAAGCATCGGTAAAAACAGAAAGCATTACAATCTATCTAGACATAAGTACATTTCCTCTTATGAGTGAAATTGACATAAGACAGGCCATAAGTCACAAAAACATGTTGAATTATAAAACAACTGCCTCCCCATACCAACCAGTACTTCAGCGGAACGAATATACAATCACCACATCAGTCTTCTTCAATCTAAGAGAAAAGAAAGCCAGAAATGAAGTAAATGAAGTAAAGAAGTTATGTTGAGGATTAGACAACAGCCTTGTCAGAGCCACCAGGCCTTCAGAAAGCTTCGTAAAGCTCATGACATTCCTAACCTGAAAGCTACCCCCATGCAGGAAACTGGTCTGACTGGAAAATAACTGGAAGATAAACTATAATTACATCAGAATCCTTTCCTAAAATTTTCCTTATTGTTCCCTAATAATTGTGGAATTAAAGCTGAGTTTAAATCCTGACCCCATCTATGGCCACGCCACCCCGAACAAGCTCGATTCCATCTGATCTCAGAAGCTAAGCAGGGTTGGGCCAAGTAAGTATGTGGATGGGAGACTACCTAGGAAGACCAGGTGCTGTAGGTGCAAAAAATAAAAAATAAGGGATTGCAAATCCTGATCTCACTACTAGCAAATTAATTTAAGTAACAAACCCTCTGAGTTTCCATTTATGTATCTGCAAAATAAGGACTTTACAAGTTTTGCAAAAGACTAAATGAGAAAATGTATTTATATGATGGAGTATAGTCCTAGGGACACACTAGCTTCCTCTGCTCATATTATTCACTGGTATTAAGTGTGCAGCAGTATGGGGGAGGAGCAGTTAATAAATGAATAAGACACTCTCGCTCTTAAAGAGTTTACAATCTAGATTAAGAAACAAAACCAGCAGATATGAGAAAATAACTTGATTAACAGAGTAGATTTTAAAGAAAGAATAGTTGTGGAGTAGAAGAGCTGAAGAGGATTTATGGTGGACTCATGTGTTGACTGGGCCCAGGAGGCTGAGGAAGATCAAAGATGTGAGAACTTAATCCTCTGCTTTCATTTTTAAAGACACTTAAAGAAAAAGTGGTAACCCCCACCTTCAAAACAAAACAAAAAAAATACTCAGTAACTACAATGCTTGACATAATGAAATTCTATACATGATGTGTTCTAAACTTTTGCTATTCAAAGTGTACTTCATAGACCAATTACATGGTATTTCAGAGTTTGGTAAGATATGCAGAATCTCAGACCCCAGTCCAAACCTACTGAATCAGAATTTATATTTTAACAAGATCCTGGGGTGATCTGTGTGTACATTAAAGTTTAAGAAACACAATTGTAAACCCCAAGAAAATCTCCAAAACAATGAGGTTTATATGTTTTATATTTATAAAAACACCAGGGTTTTAAAGATACTTTTGAGATGACAAATACTGTTCTGAAATGCCCCCATTTATAAGGTAGAGATAATGCCTGCCCCTCAGGACTGTTATGAGGGTTAACTGAGATAAATCTATGAAAATCTCTACTTTCTAAACCCAGAAGGAAAAAAAACCGCTTTTTTCACTTTCATATCTTTTGCTCTTAGCTTAGTGCTCCACACATATTCAATAAATATGTATCATCATTATATAAACGAGTCAAGAGGCTTTAGGATTTATCAAGTACATTTTGAAAAAGATGACCATAGGACCGTGGGTTAGGTCTATAGACAAAGAAAGCTGAAACAGAGGAGCACTTTTCAGATTTAAATGCACAAATTCATTTAATTACAAGATCTTTTTCATTGTTTAAGAAATAATAATGGTAATATAATGGTGAAACTTATGTTATAAAACATATTTGTCGTTGGAAATTAGATTTATCATTTATAACGACCTCACTAGCTTTGTGTTAATTTAATTCAGTACTAAATGTACTGCAGAGATTGTTATTAGTTACAACACCAGTTTTCTCTCAGCAGACTCAAATTATTTAATGAGTTCATCTAAAGATTCAAACCCAAACGTAGTTCAAAGCCTCATTCTTCTACACCCTCAAGAAGCATATAGTCTAGTGGGATTAAAGACAAATGCAATTAGCAATCAGAATGAAGACAATACCTTGTTGGAAGGACATTAAAGAACAAGATGGTGACGGTAACAAAGGACTTCCCTCAGGCTGCCTGGAAAAGGTAGGGCAGGCTTCAGAGAGAAGAGGGTGAGCTGAGATCTGAAGGATGAATAGTATGGCAGGCGAACTAATGCAGGTAGGGTAACCACATGGGCAAAAACATGGAAGGAGAGAATACAACCCGTTCAGCGAGCTACCAACCAGCTCAGTATTTCTGAAGTATAAAGAGGGATGGTAGCAGGAATAACACAGGAGCAGTAGACAGAGATCACATGATGATGGCTTTGCATGCCACACAAAAATTTTCCTTTTCAGATTATAGGATGACATTAAAAGAATTTAAGAAGGGAAGTTAATAGGATCACATTTTCATTTGGGATAGGCCTATTTGGCAGCAGTGAGTCTGATAGATTGGGGGAGAAAAGAGGAAGGAGCCCATGGAATGAAACTAGAGACTAGCAGACAATATAGGAATTAATGCATTAGTTGAGAGAGGTGGCTTGAATTGTGTCAGTTACGGTTGAGATGGAGAAAAGAGGATGAAACAAATATTAAGAGGTAAAATTAATAGATTTTGGGAACTGATTGAATGTGATGGTTTTCTAACCAAGACAAACTCCAAAGAGTTTAAAATTACATAAGGCTTATGAATTAATTCATTTTCAGTTTTAGCAAGTATACTCAATGTCCTATAAAAAACAAATTTTATAATATAGGGATGAAACTGGTAGGTTTAAACTTAGGCACATAGTTGACTAGTAATACCACTCACTGAGATAGGAATATAGAATGAGGAATTAAACTTGTTCAGTTGAGGGTATGTTGACCTTGAACTACCAGTGGCTCATCTAATAGTGTCTAATTCCTTTTTAAACTGAGGGTCAACTGCAGTTGTGGGTCAAGTCCTAGTCAAAGGGAATTGGGGCTTTCTTGTCCAACATGAGCTCATTCAAGAGAATAAACTCTTATGAAGATCACAAGATCACAGATAATAATAGTCTAATCTTCCTTTCCAGCTTAGTGGGAGACCAAGGAGAACAAAGATTGGTTCAATCTGGGGTTTCAAAGCAGACTTGGATATGGGGTTGTGTGGGGCTGGCTTAGATCTACAATTCTGTGATGACACAGAATATATTTGGGTCTGGGTACGGATGAAGATAGCTATGATGGGAATCCTAGGAACAGGTTAAGCAACAACACCAAAAAGAGCCAAAGTCAAGTCAGAGAAAAGGAGGATGTAAAGGGACATCCTCCTGAGTTTTGGAGGCAAACTCCTTCAACTCCCACCATTCACGTTTTTTTAATCTCTAACCTTGGTGCCCTAATGCAGTGATTCTCAGAGTTAGTTACCCATTGGAACCAATTGGAGAGCTTTCCAAAAATACTGATGCTGTTTCCACACCTAAAACTTCTATTACTTGGACTAGAGTGGGAAAATACCATTCTAGTATAATACCACCCTAGCAGATTCTCAACCCTAGCTGCACATTAAAACTACTAGAGCTTTTTAAAAAATTGCCATGCCTAGGTCCCACTTCTCAGACATTATGATTAATTAACCTGAGGCGAGTTTTTAAAAACACTCAGGTGATTCTCATGTGATGCCAGAGTTCAAAACTACTGCCAGTTCTAAAGACAAAGAGGTTCTATATTTTCTCTACTTTTTTAAATAGCATCAAGTATGTAATATTCTTTTTTTAAGTTTATTTATTTTAATTAGTTTCAAGTATACAGTACATTGGTTAGACATCTATACAGTTCATAAAACGATCCCCCCAACTACTCCCTCCCTCCCCTAGCCCTCCACCTAGCCTACATATTAATGCTAACTGCATTCCCTATGCTGTGTTCCCCATTGCCATGACTAATTTGAACTTCTTTAACCCTTCACCCCATTCTCCCAGCCCCCGCCAAACTCCCCTTCCCTCTGTCTGACACCAAATTACCCACTATATTTGTGAGTCTGTTTTTGATTAGTTTTTTTCTTTTTAGATTCCACATATAAGTGAAATCATATAGTGTTTATCTTTCTCTGTTTGACTTAAATACCTTCTAGGTCTATCAAAGCAATATCTTTGTGCATCCCCTTCCTTTTAGTCTGTGTGTGTCTTTTAATCTGAAGTGAGTTTCTTATAGGCAACATGTAGGGGTATTGTTTTCCTTTCCATTAATCTACTCTATCTTTTAGTTGGAGCAATTAATTCTTTTCCATTTGAGGTATTTATTGAAAGGAATGTAATTGTTACCATTCTTTATTCCTGTTTTTGATACACATTTTTTCTTCTTAAAGAAGTCCCTCCAACATTTCCTGTAATACTGGCTTGGTG
>CM053503.1:107486135-107504490 GCA_028627145.1 Eidolon dupreanum | reverse complement strand
GTGAACACTTTGCTAGTTATAGAAATGTCTAATCACTATGCTGTTTACCTGAAACTAATATAATATTGTATGTCAGTTGTAATTGAAAGATAAAAAAATTATTTTAAAAAGATAAGGGTTGAATTATTGGCCATTATACAGTATGACTTTAGAATGAATTTACTGGTAAATAAATTATATGACATACTTCAGTAGTTTCTGGGGCAATAAAAATGACACCGTTATAAACAGCCATATGGGTAAAAATGACCATCATATTGGTTCAAGTAAATAGGAGAAATGCCAAGGACTAGAAAGAGACTCTCACAAAAAAGTACACTCATCTCACTTATTTCAGATAGCAATATATCTGTTTCACTAGACTTGAATATGAAATCAACTGACTTAAGAGAAGAAAGACACAGGATTGGGAATGTTCTGGTGACATGCCCTGCCCTATCTCATGTTGACGTCTAGAGAGAATTCAAGATCTTACATCCCCCTCACTTCTATCACCATTGTCACCATCATCATCAACACCCACATAAACAATTTCACTTCCAGCAAGCTGAGCTCCAACATGGGTCTAAGAGTGTTGGGGATCAAGTAAATCTTTGGCAGGAGAATGGAGAGAGTAAAAGTAACTCTTTTTCAATGATCTTTTCTCTCCTCTTTGCAAATCTGAGTGGGAAAATGGAAAGGAATCCATAAGAAGAATAAAGAGAGTAGCTTAGGACACTCTACTCTAGTTTAAGGGAAAGATTCCTTGAGGCTCCTGCATGGTCCAATCCAGTTCACCATGATAAAGAAGCTGATAGACTTGGCTAAGCAGAGAAATTTGAGCATTTGCCTGGAGCAGATCTGAAATCAAATAATTCCAATGGTTATTTTCAAGACTTAAATATGTAAGGTCTTATATCTAAGTTTTTAAGTAACAATTACCATTATCTCTTGAAGGTCAACATAATCTCTTGCTTATTAATTACTCAATAATCATTTGTTACAATGAAATTTTTTGGCCTTAGTTTGCTTGCTATGCCATAATTAGTAAAACATGCTTTAAAATTTTGTAGAAGAATAAATAAAAATGCCCTTTGAAAAACTGAATATCGCATGAATATAAGATATACCTATTAACTGGACTCTGACACTGTCATGGCTCCACTGTACACCCTACCAGGAATCTACTAAGTTTCATTTCCAAACTAACAGATGGCCAATGTTTAAAAAACAAAAACAAAAACAAAAAACAAAAAAAAAAAAACACTGACATTTGTAAGATCTTAGTCTTTTCCCTTTGGCTCTGGCCTCAGGCCCAGAATGTGGCCCTCAAACCCATCTCCCAAAGAGGCTACAGTAAATGTTTGTGTGGTCAAACTGGTTCTGCCATTGGTCTCCTTCCAACTAAAGCTTATTAGTTTTACTTTTCCCTTAAAATCTGTATGTTAGAGTTTTATTTGTTGCATAACAGAAGGCACTAGTAGCTTGTATTTTTCTTTGAATCACCATTGTATCCATTACATTTTCATTATTAGGATTAAGTGGTGGTTCACTATATGTCCTCAGACTTGGTTGTCATTCTAAACATTTATTAATTACTCTGATTTTAATAACATGCTAGCTATTCTATGTCTTTCATCAAGATAAAATAAAAGTGAACTAGTACTCTAGCTTCAAATTTAAAAATCTAAACCTACACTGTCCAATATGGTAGTATCTAGACACATATGGCTATTGAGCACTGTACTATGACTAGTCCAAATTTGAATATGCTGTAAGTATAAAATATACAGCAAATTTCAAAGATTTAGTACAAAAAGATAATTTTTTAAATCCCAGTAATTTTTATATTTTATGCTGAAAGGATAATATTTTGATTATGAGTAAAATTAAATATAGTCTTAAAATTAATGCCAATTCTTTATTTTTTTAATCTGTGACTAAAAAAATTTAATTATTTATGTGGTTTACATTATAATTCTACTGGACAGCATAGATCTAGATGCTCAAAGAATATTTTTAAGAGATTTTCATTCTTAATGATCCTGAATAGGCATTAATTAATTCTAATTCACTTTCTTATAGGCTTTTTAAAAATTTACTTATTATCTTCCTTTTAAAGTTGACAAGAATCTAAAAGGTATGTTAAAACTAATTAATGACCATTAATCATGTTTAAAAAGCTCTGACCTGACTTTCCAAGAGTTTGGGAAGTCCTTTAAACACCTACATTAATGGCTCTGTATCATGCCAAGTGAAACCACGTACTGAACCAGAAATATTCTAATGCTGTTCTTGCCTAGAGGTGACTTCCTTGGCCTGGAGTTCTACTGAGCATAATAAACAGCAAGAGACACATAATAGCCCATGCACTGATGTATGCATTGAGCAAAAATTATAACATTTTTCTAAATAGCACCTTGAAATAGAATACAAAAAGTTAGAAAAGTAGATATGTTCCTAATATTTGTATGTAGTATAATATATGCATGATATAAGACCACCTATTCAAACATCAGAGGTACTTTTAAAAATAGGTGACCATTTTATTTGTGGTCTAAAAAAAGAGAAGAAAATTTTCTTAAGTAACAAAGAAAAAATGAGATGAAAGACCTAGTAAGGGAAAAAAAAAAAAAAAGAAGCTAACCAAACACCCTTCATTGCCCCTGGTTTCATCCATTGACCTGAAAAGCAAGAATCATAAGACAACAGCTCAACTGTGAGAAAATAGCAATATCCTTCTGATCTGGAATATGCAGCAAGGGCTTTATTAAATATCGCTGAGTCCAAAGAAGCATAGGCCTGAGATGAGCCATTTGTGTGAAGGAAATAGAAGCCTGCAAAATAACAGAGAACGTACGAGAGAGAGAGCTGATAAAGATTCAAGAAAAGAATAGCTGCATTAGGAAAATTGTTCTGTATAATTTTCCTACCCTTCACTAAAGAAGTACACTCTATAGTTGTGACAGGATATTCAAAAAGGAAAGAATTATTTTTCTGCAAAACAAGCATCTAATAACAAGTTAATAACAAGAAACCATTCAACAGATTTAATAATGCAAAGATAGTGTACTTAGAATGACTTAATTTTAAAGAAACCCACATTAAAAAAAATTTAAGAAAAAGGAAATGAAGAGATAACTAAAGGCTACTCAACATTTATGTACAGAAGCACAGTGTTATTCTATTTTAGTTCATCTTTATGCTTCTTTTTTTCTATATACATAAGCATTCAATTTAATTAATTTGCCAAAATTTTTTAAAAGCATATGGAAGGACCAAAATTGGAAGTAAATTTACTTCTAACTGACTTTTTTTACTAATTTCTCAGGCAGTTCTTTCCCTTCATATCCGAACCATAAAGTCATTAGTCACAGGACAACATAAATGGCTTTTTAAGAGATCTAACATGAAGAAAATAATATTAATAGAGTTTAGTATATAGATGGTCCTTTAATCAAGACATTGTTCCACAAAATTATGCTAACCTCTTCCCCCAAACTGTAACTACTATTATATAGTTAATGATACATCCTTTAAAACATTTTATAAAATATGTATCATATACTTTTTAAAAATAAAAATGGGATGGAACCATACGTAATATTCTAAAGTTTTCTTTTTTTCACTATATCATAGATATTTCCTTCTCGGTACTTCATTTTTATTTTTTAAATCTATATAGTTTGCCACTCTATGAATGTCCCATAGTTTTCTCAGCCACCACATTATCAATGGCTATTTATTTAGGTTATATACAATTTTTCACTATTACAAATACTACTACAGTACTAGTCTTTGGCTTATATTTTTAAACTTATATTAAGAAATTTGAAAGAAAATTCCTAGAGGTGAAATTTCTAAGTCAAAGATTATTACATTTTGGAGGCTTTAGGCAGATGTTACAAAAATTACTCTCCAAATTAGTTGGGGCAATTCATATTCCCACCAGAATAATAAATAATAACAATAAATAAGAGGGCCTATTTTCCCATACCTTCACCAACACTGAGTATTAATAATTGTTTTAATCATAGCTGATAGAAAAGGAAAAAAACTCAATTTTTAATCTATTTGGATTTTTTTGATGACTCAAAGTTGAAATTTTTTCTTTTATCTTTTATTCTCTACCCTCTTGTTTAATTGGTCTTTCATGATGCTATCTGTGAAATGGAGAATAATAATATTAAATTCTTAAGATTTAATATCTTAGGAATATTAAAATATCTTTAAATCTGTCTTAAGATTTACAGAATATATTTGAAAGCATTCATCTGATTCCAGGGATAGGAAAAAAATTTTAGTGCTTAATATACTATGAATTCCAGGACTTTTTTTCTAACATCTTTGGTATAGCTTTTCATCAAACAAAACAGAAATCAGTCTTATTCTATATAATGTTCCCTAGAAATAGAGAACATTTTAATTTGGCCTATGTTCGGCAAAAATTCAAAACTTTCAGTACTATCCAATTTAAAATTTCAACTCACTATTTATATGATTTTCTCTTCAAACAATTTGTCTTTCATGAACATAGATTCAAACCCATAGAGAAATTTTCTTCCTAAATATATACTTCAAAAGGAAACACTCAAAAAACAAGAGAAGTGTTTCAAGATTGTCATGAAAATTGACATTCTCACTGTGCAGATAGCATGTGAAAGCTTTAGTGAAGCCTCTTAAATGAAGATTTTAAAATGCATCAAATTAAAAACTGTGTCAAAAAAAAAAAAACTTCTGGCATTAATTCTGTCAACATTTCTGGAGGGAAGAAAACATTTGGGGTTTTTTTGTTTGTTTTTTTGTTTGTTTTTTTAAAGATATGAACATAGTTGGGTATAAATATATTTTCTTTATAGAGACTATCTAGATATCTCACTGTTGGATATTAATATTAAGATAAAAGTAAAGTAGACTTGTGCCAGTGGACATGACAGAAAGTAAGCTACAGAGAGAAAACCATTTTCAGACTGCAAAAAATTGGAGTGCTTACAAAGTATCATCAAGTCTTAAGGATTTGAAGGCATCTGTGAAACATAGCTAGCTCAGCCACTTGTTCATCAAATGCTTAAATCTTCTCTATGGAAGACTAGTCAAATGTTCATTCACTTAATGTTTAAATATATGCAATAATAGGGAACATGTTACCTATTGGAGTAGATGATTTCGCCTCTGGGCAGCCACGACAATTAGTAAGTCCTTCCTAGTATGTCCTGCTAAAATCTTTCCTATACTTGATATTATTGATCCTGTTTATCCACCGGCATCATGCAGGAACCCTTGATTGACTAATGTTACATCCATTCCAAACCCCTCTTCCTTTTACCTTCCACCATATAGGCAGAAAAACTAAATACTCACTTTTTCTGGTCTGCACTGCAGGAGGGTTGCCAACAGAACCCAATTATGGCTAATAAGACATCTGAAAAGTTTACATGAGGGTTCTGGAAAAGATTTTTTCATCCACCCCTGCCTTTCTTTCTGCCTTGAGTATAAACATGATACATCTACAACTGTTACTTGCAAACAGGAATCACAGACAGTGGCCTTCAAATTCCAGAACCAATGAACACTAGCAGCCACTTACCTTTAGACTTCTTGTTACTTAAGAAAAGTACACTCTGTCGGTCCTGATGAGTTTTAACTCAGGGTTTCTGATGCTTGCACCTGAAGACAATTTAATTGTCTTCTGTTTAATAAATAAAAACATAAGGTCACACTAAATGCTCAAATATTTATTCCACTTGATAACACCTCATATGTTAACAAAGAGAAAATATTTTAATAAACTGGTACAGCTAGCCAGACTGGATATAGTTTCACCTTCAAATGTCAACGAACTAGACTATATTGTAATATTTCAATAATTTGAAACTATTAGGTAGAATGTATCCAAAAGTAAGATAACTTAGTAAATGGAAGTTTCTGACAGAAGACCATTAATGCAATTTATTCATTGTTCCTGGTAAATTTCTTCTCTTTTCTATCTTCTCTTTCTATTCCTATCTTACCTCACCTCCAAGTTCACATTAAATTAAGATTCCTAAACCCTGGAGAAGCCTGAAAGACTGGTCCAATTTGTTTTCTCTTTCTTTTTTTTTCCCAAGTCTATCAGGATGTCAGTTTTCTAAAAATTACTTGCAGCCATAGTTTAATCTCAAAAAGGAGTACTGAATTTCAGCTTTCCCAGGATCAACAAATTTGAGCTTCAAGTTGCAATGTGATTTAGAGATACTGATCTGCTATAATCTTTTAGACTAACAGAAAACTGCCCCACCGGAAATATGTCTAAAACTTCAACTTAATTTTCTAGCTGGATTTAATGCATATTACCAATAATGTTATAAAATAATTAATATAAGTAGTCTTGTACAGGAATTTTAAAAATATATCAGGATAAATCTGAATTTCTCTCATAATTTACACCCATCCGACTCAATACTTTTTAAGAAAAACTATAATTGTATTATTATAGAATCTTGATTTTATCAATTGCATTTCTGAATCTGGCAACAGCATCAATCCTATATCTCCAAATTACTTCAAGAAAACTTCTAGGGATGATAGTAAAGTAGTTAAGAGAATGAACTTTGACAAAAGTAAGACCTGGATTTGAATTTGGATTTTGCCCCTTAGGAACTGACTGAATTACTTAACCCCACTTATATGCGTCATCAGTACAAAAAAAAAAATTATTCTATTTCTCTCATTTTTATTATAAGAATAAATTTAAGATGTGTGGAAACCATTTACATATGTATCATATATATACATATATATGGCTTAGTATCATTACTAGCACATAAGTGTTCAATAAATGGTTAGCTATTATCATTCCTAAAAAAAGTATTGGTCCCCTTTGGTATCCCATAGACCTCGTCCTTACTACTCTCTTTTACACTATCTTAGTCTTCCCAAATTCTTTCTCTTGATTTGGTGGAGTACTTCTGAGCAAAAAGAACTTAAATTGTAGCTGACTGAGGCACTATTATTAATATTCATATAGCAAAGTACAAGAAGACTATATGTATTAGAGTGAAACTGGACATGTAACAGAATCATAAACAGAATTCTTATCTCGGCTTTGGCCAAGGCTCCAAAGGCCTAAGTATTACATAACCATAAGGTAAAAAGAGCCCTGTGCAGAACTGCTAAGATTACAAAACTACTTTTGCCAGCATTAATAATCTCCAACCAATAAAAACTCTTGAGTCAGAAGAACTGAAGAAGAATACTTTGGGAAGAATTATGTAAGTATGGTTGCCCCAAGGGAGAAAGATTATTTCTTTGCTTTAAACCAAGTGAGAGCAGATTCAAGGGGATACTTGGAGACCAAATGTGGGCCACACAAGAAGAGGCTAACCTAGAGACATCTCAAAAGGACTGTGTGGAAGGACAAAGTGATGAATGGTAACCAGAAGTCCGGGAACTAAGGACAATGTCAAAAGCAACCAGCTACGTAAGGCATCACCTATTTCACAGGAATTAGAGTCATAGCTAAGGATCCCAGAAGGGGAATCACCCTAAAAATATTCCATGAAAGAGTCAACTCCAAACATCTATGGAGTCAGATCCAAATCACATCAGTCATGTTTGCGTCCCCCTTCTCTCTCCTCCTTCATCCCACTCCAGTGCTGGAGGGGCCAGAAACCATAGCTAGAGATTGGAAGAGGAGATACCATTTATCTCCTCCCCTCCCTTCCCCTCCCCTCCCCTCCTCCCTTTCTCTCCCCCACCCCCACCCAGGCTTCCAATCTTTGGTCAGGTCCTGGCTAGGATGTGAGAAAATTTAAAAAAGACAATGCGTTTAGATTATTACACTGAACTATACTCTAAAGCTTTAGAGTTACTAGAGAACTATTAATTATCAGCAAGTAACTTAAAAAGCTATGAGTTCTACTCAAATTTCATCCCAGAGCCATGGGAAAAACTATTCAACAAAATGTGTTAAAGAGACAGTGAGAAAAAAAAATGTTGCTTTAGGTGTGTTTTCCAATGAGTCCAGCGTTTTCACTATAATGGTGTCAGACTTAATAGAAAAAGAATGGCTCCAACTCTTAAAATATCTGAATGTTTCCAAAGCCACTCTAGAACATCTGGAAGCACTGACTCACCTGCCTCTAACCAAAGTGTAAGCACCTGCTTTCCAAAAAAAGCAAAAGCTTTTTCTTATTCAATTCTATTGTTCTTCTATTTTGCCTAATTACTAGTATTAAAACTGTTTTTTCTATTGATTTTCATCGAAAATACAGTATATTTCTACTCCCTTACAGATTTTTTAGGGGCCTAGTCCTGGGATCTAAAACATTACTGTACTTATAATATTATTTATAAAGGAAAATGTGTGTATTGTTCCAAAATCAATGGTTGGGACCCAAACCATTTAAAGACTGAGTTTTGCTGCAGTATGAGCCCAGTGGGAACTATTCAGATAAGAGTAAAATAAAAATATTTATTCAAAATAATAATCTCTGTGTACCAATAATTTCTCGTATAATGATCTCAAATCTCTCCAAGTATGTAGATTGTTTTCCCCAGCAGATCTGGTATGAGGATAAGAGAAACTTATTATTCCACTTGCATTAATCTATCGTGGTTTGTACAGTCATGTACCCAGCATAAAATGGCACAAGCAAAGGCTTCCAGGCTTACTGTCTCTTGGGGGCCCAAGACACCATAAGTTGACAGAGTTAATAAAGATATATTTTAAGAATCATGAACCTGCCCATTATTTTTCTTGGAATAGCAGCCAAAACCAACAGCAAAAAAAAAAAAAAAAAAAAATGACCCAATGCTGCCAGAATGGCAGGCATTCTTTACTACATTTCATGCCAATTATTTTTCTTACATGACAAGCAGGCATTAGTTTTCAACCCCTGACCTACATTTCAAATATCTGGGTTTTAGACCAAAAGAAACACTAGTTATCATAAAAATGCTACGAAAGCCTGCCACATGACGAGGAATCCCTTTAAGCTCTCAGCCAACAAGTTTGGTTTGACTCTTGCAAAACTTTTACAGGGTAGAATTGTGAGGTAAGAGAAGAGGATTCTCCCTTGAGATGTCTTATTTATCACAATATCTACCACTTTCAGAGTGGTAGAAAGAAATGAAAATAATAACCCAGTATCATTTTTCTCCACAGTGTCTCAGGGGCAAGCAGACTATGCCCTTGGCTGCTTCCTCTCTTTCAAGCAAGTACTAATCATTCATGTAAAACCTCCTAAAAAAGATCTCTTGCCTACCTGCAATATTCAAAAGATCTGAGATTGGACTAGAGAGCACCCCTGAGAAACACATTATAATAGCATGTGGCTTTTAAGAATGGGATGTCATTGTCAAATGCACTTAACAGTGACTGAATGGGGATTTGAGTGTGACAGTGGTGCATGTCCACAAGAAGTTCCCTGAGGGCCCTAAAAAAGAAAAAGCAATAGCAAAAGTGCCCAGCATCTTCCCAGGGGTAGCTTTTTCAGAGGAAGCATCTAACTCTGGAAAGATTCACAATGCATTAAACTGAAAAAATGTAAATGAAGGTAACATTCCCAGCCCTCTAAAGCAGATCCCAAATGTAGAGGAATAACCAGATCACAAAACATTCTCAGACTACAAGCCGAGTTCTAGATGGCTATCAAGACCCAGAAAGATTAATTTAATTTTCTAGGTAACAGAGTAAATCAAGAAATAGGGGTTTTAAATGAAATTCTTTTTGCCTTGCAACCATACCGAGTGCTTAAATAATAAGTCACTCCATTGTTTCAAATTATAATACAGTTTTTAGGCATAATAAGGGAAACATAGAGAAAGGGAACAGGAGGCATATTGCATTGTTTTTCAAAGTAGATCTTCAGCATCTTTCTATACTTCATTCATTTCATTCAATTTTTTATTCATTTACAAATATGTATTGAGTAACATTCCAGGTACTGTGCAAGTTGCTGAGGCAGAAACTGTGAACAACATAGACAAGTTCCCGTCTTCATGAAGAGGCAGAATAGAGAGGACAATGACAACTGTACTTTGAGCAACAGATAAGCTCAAGCTAAGCCAAAGTCCAGGGCCTTCCCTCTAACATACTGGTCAAGGTGGCCAAACTTTATAGAAAGCAAGAATTCTAATCTTGGCTCTGGCACTAACTTGATGTGTGACCTCAAACGAGTTGTGAATACTTTCTGTCCTCCAATTTGGCCTCTGTAAAATGGAGACAATGATACCTGTTTTAACAACTTATTGTATGTGGAGCTGAAGCTCAAAAATAAAGTTTTATAAAGCACACTATAAGTAAAATATCTAATTATAAACATTAAAAAACACTAGCAGCAAAAATACTTGTTAAAAGTTATTTAGCATTCTATTTGTTACCTAATTCAAGCCTAAGAAAAAGTACCTTCTTTCAAAGATGAAAGCTATAAGAGAGAAACAAGTAGCAATTATAAATAAACATTTACAAAATTTATCTTGAAGAACATACAATGAGTTCAGTACAAGGTCACAGGTTAAAATATAAAAATGTTTTCAACAGAATTTTATTTAAATTGATCACAAAGTATGTAAGTAAAAGAATATTTTCTATCTAGTACCCTCCAGAATTAAAAAAAAATAAGAGAAATGAGACAGATAGGCCTTTTGATAGATGAATATGGTTTTCTTTATTAAAAAAAATGGGTTTATTTTGGCTAATATTCAATGACTCCAGAGAAAGAAGTTAGAAAAGTAGCCCATGAGATTCGTTTTGGGGTTTTGGTGGGGTTCCTGTCCTTCTCTCTCCCCCACCTCTCCACCAAAGGAAAGGAGCCAAGAATTGTGGACTGGGGTTTCGTTTTCATTTTCCCATAGTTCAAACACGTTTTTCCAACTAAAAATGGGGCAAGTACTTATTCAGCTGTGATCCAGAATGATTACTTACAGCTTCAGAGAGGATAATTAAAAGCAAATAAATACATATTGGACACACAACTGTAGTCACATAGAGGAATTTTTTCCCTAAAACAAAAGTGAATCTAAATACTTTGAGAGGTTTTACTTCATAGAAAAATATATTTTTTAATAGAGAGAATGTGAAAAAAAAAACTCATAGATCTGCTTGCACTGTGTTCCTTATGGCTATGAGTGATTAGGGGTTCTTATTTTTAGACAATGAGGACAATGGGTTTAAATCCAAAGCCACTGAGGAATCAAAAACTGCCACTATGGGAGCAGCCACTCAAAAAGATTGTCATTGAATATTTAAGCACTAGAGGCATCGGGAATATAACGTAGCTCATCAGAACCAGTTTTCCTGTCTACAAGTACTGGCACACATATATGGGAAAGTTCTGACCCTTTTGCAAACAGACAACTTGACCCCTTCCCTAACTTGCTGTGGTGGGGCCCATCTCTCCCAGTAGCACACTTCCCATAAAGAAGAATATTAATTTTGCATGAAATGATTTATCACCCAATTATTGTAGGCATGGTAGGGTAGCTACAAGAACATTCTAATCCACTTTCACTCTAGGAAAGCATAGACAAGGAAGGTACAGAGGGCAAGTCCATTATAAGTTTAAATACCTAATAACTTAATGGGGGTAAAGATGTGACAGCAGCTCCTTGCCAGCAGATGTAAGAGAAGGCAGAAAGAGAACCAAAGAAAGGGAAAACCACACACCAAAAAATAAATTTGAATTTTGCCCATTAAAAAATGCAATTCTACACACTGACAGAAAATTGTAAAGGAATAAGTTTTTAGTAAAGGTTGTCAAAAATCTAAAGTGTCACTGTAAAGGTACTATAAAAAACACAAGCAAGAGGAAGACACTAGGCATTCAGGTAATCACCAATTCACAGAAAAGGTCTTGTAGAAACATCAGCATGAAAAGAAACTACATCTTAACCAAAACCATCTGATGGCTGAACTCTAGACACCTTGTAAACAGGATCTTTGCCTTTATTTTTCTCCTAGCAGCTGACTGCAATTTTGGTGGTTTAAATGAAAGCTGGAATTTTTTTCTACAGATGAAAGCTATATATTTGGTGTTTGCATTTCTGAAATCTTTCTTTAGCCATATAAGGCTCTGGTGGATACAGACACAGCAATATACGCGCGCGCGCGCGCGCACACACACGCACGCACGCACGCACGCGCGCGCGCGCGCGCACTTCAAGTCTTCATGTCTTACAGTAACAAATAAAACCAGCAGGGTAAGAAGCAAATGTATTATTTGGAGAACATGCAAAAGACTGCCTGAGAGTATTTTTCCTTCACCAATTTACCACTGGTGTGATCTGAAATTGCCACTATCGGTCTACTTATTGGACTCAAAGAATTCAATGATACTGAATTTTCTTATGCTTTAACACAAGTAGGTTGAAATAAAGTTCTAGTTAAAAGAATAATTTAAATGTTCCTGGCTTGTACAGCCACTTGTGTTAGGCCTTCAGCAACCCTCACCCCACTGCTCCACTTCTTACCCTCTGCAAACTCCTTTCCAATGTTTCTGGGTCTTTGGAAGGTATCTCACACCTGCTCCTAAATAATCCTATTCTTGCTGGCTCCTACAGTGAGTGAACTTGGCTGGGTTTAGCCACCATTTCTTCAAGTTCCCCATTCCCTAATAGACCCCTTTGGAAATCAAATCTGTACAAGAGACTATATCACAGCAAAGAATATCTCACTTAGTAAGTCCTTAGATCCCAGGACTTACTAAATATTCTCTCTCTCTTTCTCCTACCTCTCTAACTTACCTTAATTTTTTAGTTGGAGTCCCTCTGCTCTCCACAGAGCTCAGCTATGTGTCCAGCAGTGCTGGGAATAGCCCTAGGTGACTTAAACCACGGTTCACACTGACCCAGCCCAGCCCTGACAGCCAATGCTCTTTGATGAGAGCTCGTCCAGCCTGGCTCCTTTTCCCAAGATATTTCTCAGTGTTTGTGCAAACATGCTCCTGGCAAACACAAGATAAAAATTTGCCAGATATGTCTGAATTTCAGTCTCAGTTGAGACCACATCCAATTATGGAAAGATGAAGAGATAAATAATAACACAATATAATCCACAAACATCTTCATGAAAATTATATTCTTTTTCCAGCTTTACTAAAGTATAATTGACAAATAAAAGTTATATATATTTAAGGTGTACAACGTGCTGATTTGATATATATGTACATTGTGAAATGATTACCACAATCAAGCTAATTAACACATCCTTAATCTCACATACTATTTTAAGATCTACTCGCAGCAAATTTCAATTACACAATATTATTAACTATAGTTACCATGTTGTACATAAGATCTCATAACTTATTCATTTTATAACTGAAAGTTTTCCCATTTGACCAACATCTCTCTATTTCCTGTACTCCCCAGCCCCTGGCAACCACCATTTTTCTCTGCTGCTATGAGTTTGACTTTTTTTTTAGATTCCACATATAAGTGAGGTTATACAGTATTTGTCTTTCTGTATCTGGCTTATTTCACTAAATACAATGTCCTCCAAATTCTGAGACCATCAAAAGAGGGCAGATCTCTGAATGATAAGACAAATGAGATTTGATGAAAGGGGCAAAAAAAGAGAGGAACATAAAGGCTAAAAATTTGAAAAGTTGGAGGTCCTTCCCAGGGAGAAAAGTTCCAGAAGCCAGGTGCCTTAGGGAAGAATGGCCATGGGCAGCCTGAGCATATTGGGTACACATCAGGGAAAATGTGGGTTCAAAGAGCTAAAATTGTAATGGAGGGAGATCAGATCTAAACTAAATCGAGTTTCAGTGTTTCCAAGTCAGTCTTAAAAACAAATAATTCTTTTCCAATGAAATTACACCCAAAAGTTTTATTTCATGTATTTGTTATCGGTTTTCCTTATAACTGACTCTGTTCCATCTTTAGTCAGTCATAATATCAGTCTACATGACACCACGCATCCAGCCAATTCAGCCATTATCAAAACTCTAGTTAACCAGTCAGCTGTTTTCTGTACAAAACATCAAGCAATCAACTAGACTAACTTCATGCCTGGAACGATGGAAAAGACCAGATGTTTTGGCATTATATAAATGTTAAGTGTCAGTTGAAAACAGGAGTGTTAGCTGTCGTTTTACATACATTTTTAAAAATAATCCACCTTGCACTTTTCTGGCCAGGACATAAATTCAACAAAGATGTGATATACATATACAAACACATGTACGCACACACAGGCATTGAAAATGCTAGTGTGTGTGTTATGGAACATGTTGGAGGGATGTGGGGAACAAATTATTTTACACAATTTCAATTTTATAAACCTTATTAAATGTGCCCATTTCCTGCCAGTTCGTGCTTTTCTCTCATCCTGCCCTGCCCTGCCCTACTCTGTTCTCCATCTTAGGGAACCACTCTTCCAGGCCCTTTCATCCTCTGGCTTCAGCTTATGAGAGGCACCACTGGGAGATGAAGAGCCAGAAGAAGGGAACAACTAGGTAATCTTTTCCCTTCTTTGTCTCCAATGATGTCTCCAGAGGCTGCAGCTCTTGCCAGGTAGTCCCTCCTTCCATGGTTCTAGTTCCCACCAGAAAGCGCCAACTGTGGTCCCTCAAGCTCCCTCTGCATCATCTGTGCAATCCATTTTTTGGACTTAATTTTATATACTGAGAGACCTAGAGTGACTTTTATTTTTCTGACTAGACTGTCACTGATACAGAGGATAAAGCATCTTCTCATTCTGGGATTTCAAGGACAGCCCAAGGCTATTAAATAGCAGCCCGCGGGCTGACCCCTTCTTCTCCTTACCCTCTCTTCTGTCTGTCAAGTGTTCCAACTAAGAGAAATAAGTAAAATAAATGAATGAATGAATGAATGAATGAACGAGTGAATGAGTGAATTAGTAAATGAGTAAATAAGTAAATGAGTAAATAAATAAATTAAAGTGATTTATCCAAAGCCAGTCCCACAAAGTTTCCTGCAGTGATTGTTACAAGACAAAACCCCCAAATCAAATGTTGGCAACACTTTCCAAAGTCAACAATCCTTTCTGCCAAACTTCACTCTCCATATGTCTGCAAATGGACTTTTTAAAATTCTATTTTACTGTCATAAGAACATTTAACTGAGATTTACCTTAAATTTAAGTTTCTAATATGGTAGTGTTACCTGTAGGTACAATGGTTTACAGTAGTTCTAGAACATGATCATCTTGCAGAACTGAAACTTTACACCTAATGGTGAGCAATTTGCAATTTTCCTCTCCACCTAGCACCTGGTACCCAATGTTCTTCTCTCTGGTTCTGTGATTTCAACTCATAAAAGTGGAATCGTACAGTATTTGTCCTTCTATGACTGCCTTATTTTACTTACTATAATGTCTAACCCTTATTCACGTTGTTGCATATGACAGAATTCCCTTCTTTTTTAAAGCTGACTAAAATTTCATTGTCTGTATATACCATGTTTTATTTATTCATTCTCATATTTATTTATTTATCCGTTCCTGTACATTTAAGTTGTTAGTATATCATGACTATTTGAATAGGGTTGCAATGAACACAGGTGTGCTAATATCTCTTTGAGATTCTGATTTCAATTCTTTTGGATAAATATGCAGAAGTAAGATAGCTGGATCACATGGTAGTTCTATTTTTAATTTTTTGAAAAATCTCCATACTGTTCTCTATAGCAGCTGCACCATTTTGCATTCCCACATACAGTGTATAAGGGTTTCAATTTCTCCACATCCTCACCAACACTTGCTGTCTTGTATCTTTTTGATAACAGACATCCTAACAGGTGTAAAGTGATATCTCATCATAGTCTTGACTTGCATTTCCTTGGTGATTAGTGACATTAAGCATCTTTTCATATACCTGTTGCCCACTTTATGTCTTCTTTGGAGAAATGTCTATTCAAGTGTTTAGCCCATTTTTTAATCAGGTAAATGGTGGGAGTGGGGGTTTGCAATTATGGACCCTGAAGTGGCCCTCTAACTTGGCTCAGGACTGTCTCAATAGCAGTACAAGAGCAGTTCTCCCACCAAGGGACCTGGACATACTCCTCACATCTCCAAATGCAGGCCCACCAATCTCAGTCAGACTTCAGATACTGGGAGCAGTTCTGTTCCCAGACTGAGGTTAAGAGGGTCTGAAGCCTGAGTTACAGGGACACTTTAGGGATATGCTAATGAACCGAGATCAGGAGGCCTAATTCCAGGTCTCAAATAGGTGTGACTCCTGGCAGGTCCCTGGGAGGGCAGGACTGCTCCTTGACTGTGGCTGGATCCCAAAGTTCCCACAAAGGCACTTTTTTTCATGGATGGTTGTAAAATTATTGCTGCTGATGGGGATACGAGTGGGGTTCTCCTATTCCACTCTCTTGCTGATGTCTCTCTGAGAGGTTTTAAAATGAGGACAAAGTCTCTGCAGAGAAAGTCATGTTTGTTTAAAAAAAAAATTTAACATTGATATCCTCAAGAAATGAGAAAAACAAGAATAGGATACTACTAAAGAAATATTCAGAAAATAAAACTAAGCTCTTGAAAAGCGTAAGTGCTAACATAATTAAACGTGATAGAGCAAGACAATTCAATGAGGAAAGACAAATGGTGCTGCGACAACTGCATATCCACATGTGAAAGAATGAAGCTGAATCCCTATACACACCACATATAAAAACTAATTCAAAATGAATCAGAAACCCAAATGTAAGAGCTAATACTATACAACTCTTAGAAGGAAACACAGTAGCAAATCTTCATGATCTTAGATTAGAAATGGTTTCTTAGATACGACATCAAAGACCAGTAACAAAAATATGTATCAATCAGATATCATCAAATAAAAAACTTTTGTTCCTCAAAGGATATTATTAATAAAATGAAAAGACAATGCAGAAAAAAATATGTAAATCATACATTTCATAAGAGATTTATATCCAGAACATATTAAAAACTATTACAACTCAACAATAAAAAGATAAATACCTTAATGGAGAAAGAAGTTAAATAAACATTTGTCTAAAGAAGACATACAACTTGTCAATAAGCACATAAAAAGATGTTTGATGTTATTATTCATATATATTGATATTCAATATATATCAAAACCACAATGAGATACCACTTTATAGCTACTAGGAAGGTTACATATATTTTTTAAAAAGACAGATAATAACAAATATTGGCAAGGATGTGGAGAAATTGGAACCCTCAAACATCGCTGATGGACACATAAAAGTGTGCAGTCACTTTGGAAAACATTTGACAGCTCCAGAAAAAGTTAAACATGGAGATATCACATGACCCAGGATTGCCACTCATAGGTATACCCCCAAAATATACATCTACACAAAAGCATTCACATGAATATATATAACAGAACTAGTTATAACAGCCAAAATGTGCAAACACACAAATGTCTATCGACTGTTGAATGGATACACAAAATTATATACCCATACAGTGGAACATTATTTCGCTATAAAAAGAAATATTAATACATGCTATGACATAAATGAACCCTGAAAATATTATACTAAGTGAAAGAGACAGATACAAATGCACACAAAAAAATATATTATACAATTAAATTATTTAGTGTCCAGAATAGGCTAATCCATAAAGATAAAAATAAATTACGAGAGAGAAATAAAAATAGAATATAGAGGCTCTGTTCATCCTTCTGAAGACCAAATCAAAGTTGTGATGGAAACAAGGAGCAGCAGCAAGGAAAAATCACCTGGGACCTAGCAGAACAAGGCATACAACTAAGGAGAAGTCCAAGAAAGCACCATGCAATGGCAGAAGGTAGGATGGGGCAAGGACGCAGAGCTGCCTGGTACCGAGTAGCTGAGTGAGATGGAGGCAGCAGTAGCAGCAGAAGCCTCTTACAGGGGCCAAGTCCATGAGCGGATTTTCACAGTGACAGACTTGCTCGCTCTGAGCAGCAGTGCCAATTCGGCTGCATGCAGTGGGCATGAGGGACTTACAAGAAGACATTGTCAGAGTGAGTGCCAAGGCAAGATTCACCTGTACAGAAGTGCCAGTGGTATCCATTGTTCCCTGTTGAGCCCTCCCCCGTCTTAGTGCGCAGACACAGCGCTGCCATAGCCATGATGTCATAAAACTGGATAATAGAGGTTGCTCCACCCAGAGGATTCCCTGAAACCCCACCTCCTCCAACTCGTGGCACCACCCACGCGACATCCTGGTATAGCCTCAGCAAGTCAGGTGCTCTTTGCTGAGCAACACCTAGACTCACACTGGAGGCAGCTGGCCTCAGTTTCTGGTGTGGCCTTTTGAGGCAACTATAAGCGCAGCATCTGTGGATTGCTTGAGGAAACTTAACAGGTGGCCTCGGAAGGGCAGAGGCGTGGGCTAAGTTTGTCCAGGAGCTGAACCCCTCTCAGGACTGTGCCACCGGACACCTAC
>CM053503.1:107155340-107485635 GCA_028627145.1 Eidolon dupreanum | reverse complement strand
AAAACAGAATCGCCTAGGGAATTAGTAAGAAAAGAGGAGGTCAAGGATTAAACCGCTGAAAAACTCTATTTTCTAGAAATTTAATAGAGGAGGAAAAACCAGCAGGTTCAACCAGCGAAGCAGAAGAAAAAACAGAACAGCATGGTATCACTGATGCTGAAAGAAGAAAGTAAGTGTTTCAGGAAGTAGGGAGTATTCAACTATGTCCAACACTGCTGAGCAGCTGAGTAAGAAGAATACAATAAAGTGACCATTGGATTCTACGAGTAATGTCAAATAATATAATAATGTCAAATAAATGTTAAATAATAATATAATGTCAAATAAAATATTATACTTGACATATTTTTATGATTTCTATCAATTTAATCTACTTCAACATACCAGTAAATATTATTAGAAAAGTATGGCAAAATAAAATGCATTTGTACTGCCTATCAGCTTTTTAAAATTTATAATTTCTTAGCCCAAATATTCATTTTCATACCTACAAAAAACTTAAATAATGGCTTGGAAGAAAAATTGAAGATATATTCCAATAAGGGGCCAAAAAGACAAATATGCAGAAAATAGAGAAGAAAAATAATAAAACTAGAACAACAATACAAGGCATCAAACATTTGAATAGTAGGTATTCATTGAGAACAAAAAGAAAATGGAGAGGAGAGAGACATTAAAAAAAATTTCAAAAAATCTTTCCAGAATTTAAGGATATCAGTTTCCAGATTACAAGGGCCCAGTGAGAACTAGGCATAATGAATAAAATTAGGCCACCCACCAAACACCATCACTTGGAAATTTTAGAATATGGGGAAAAACTGACAATCCAACAAGGGTCCAGAAAGGGAGGAGAAAGAAATTTCATACAAAGTTTCAAGAATCACAATTACAGAGATCTTTTCGATTCTAACACTGAAATCAGAGGACAATGGAAGTATGTCTTCAAAATTTTGAAAGGAAATTATTTGCAACCTAGAATTTTATATGCAGAAAAATAATAATCATATAATGAAGATAGAATAAGAATATTTCTAGAAGTAAGAAAGTATCAAAAACTTTACTTGGCACATAAGCCTTCTCAAGAAGACACTGAAGAATGTGCTCCTCCAATACAGGAAAGTAAACTAAGAAGGAGGAAGATATGAAATTCAGGAAACAAGGAATATAATACAGGAAAGAAAAAGCCCATGAAGGATTACCCCGGGATGACAGCTATGCTACAGGGCTAGAGAGGAAATGGTCTAAAAATGGAGCATGTGAAAAGTAGCAGGAAAGATTTCTTCAAAATGATGAATCTGACAGAAACCTAAGGTGCCTGAAAGTTTTGAGATGATATTTCCACAACTGGGAAAAAGGTTGGTCTAAAATAGTGATAAAGTCATAGAAAAACTGAAAGAACAAAAATAAAACCATACCCTTACTGGCTTCAAGGCACACAACATGTTGCTCAGGGAAAGAAAAGTGATCATGGTATACTACTTAGCTTGTCTACAAGTAACAGTTACATAATAAAAAAAATATATAAACCTCGATTACTGGTCTAATTAAATAGCCACCTTGGGAGGCAGTTGAAACTAGTAGTGGCCCAAGTATGGTCAAGGCAAGTAACAGAAAAGCAATAAATCCTCATCCTCCAGTGCGGTAAGTCAAAATAAAATGCTAAAAATATTTTCCACTAAAATGTCTCTTTTCATTGTGCAAATGCTCACACTCTCTGCATACCTATAGTTTTAGCACAATGTGATCATATAATAGATTCTGAAGTAAACATTTTATGGTAAATCATTAGCTAATTATTTATTTGAAGAAGGATTACATATTGACAGACAATATGAAAATGTTTGACCAAAATTTAATGTAAAAGTTTCCTCAGCAGCAGCTCTGGAGTGAAGAAAACATTTTGAAAGTACATGTTAAAATTTTGAACTACCTTTTGTAATTCAGCTCATAGCATTTTCTTCACAGAAGAACTATAACATAATATAAAAGAAAACATAAGCTTTAAATATAATTAAAAGATTATGTCATCTGACTATGTTTCCTGGTGGGTGGTCAAGTAAAATAAAAGGAAACAAGTCAATATAAAAGCTATTGAAAATCTGACTGTTTTTTCTATTTATGAACATTTGTTTTTATTAAACACACTGACAACTTCACTTTTACCTATGTGCAAGCCTAGAATCCAAAACTTAATCATCAGAACCCACTCGTGGCAATAAGGTAGGAGCACAGTCCACCTGCTGGAATTCTGAGTGCAGTGGCTATGAGTCATTCCTGCTTCTCTACCATGAAATCCTTTGGAAATCTTTAGCTGTTTTCTCTCGCTGCCCCCATAGCTTTCTAATTTTTTCCCTAGCAAATGAAAAGTCTCCAGAAATTTGAGAGAAAGAAAAGATATAAGCCTAATCAAAGGAAGACTGATTACTTTCTTGACATTTTGTAAAAGGAGCAATAGCATCTTAAGGAGCTATAAAGCATTTCTTATTCATTCATTTTTAAAACAAACCTGTAATTGGATCATTTGATTTTAACAGCTCCTTTGATTTAAAGAGGCAGAGTCATTATAATTGGTATTTATGAATTCATGTCAAAGATAAATTTATTAAGAATCATGGTTAAAATTTGCAATTGGCCAATATAAGAAAACTTTTCTATTAATCCTGAGATCATTTTTTGCAAAATATTTTTTAAATTATTTAACACTAAAATACTGTAACTGGGAATTTGAACATATTTTAAGACTGCCACAAAACAGAAAAATCCTCCCAATATATTATTTCATGTAACACTGCAAAACCAAAGCAAACTCTCAAGAAACAAATAATTTCTATATGACTGTCTAGAAAAATATCTCTAAGTATACAATAATTGAGAGTAATTTTATTTGAAAATCCAAAATACTTTTAAAACTAATAAAACATTAAAACTATAAAATCCTTTATAGAGTTTGAAGCTATATACATTTATTTATGTCTATACATTTACCTCATTTCTGAATGGTATAACTATGCCCATTAAAATGCTATACTCTTTTTAATGGAGACTTATATGCTCAATTTTTCATTGAATCTTTGGAAATTTATACCAAAGCTAAAGCAACATGCCAAAGCAAAATTTTAGGAGGAACTCTTTTTAAACAAAATAAATTGAAAGGCAATAAAATATTTATTCATTAGGAAGTTGAACATATAATCTTCTAATTTGAAGTCGGAAAACTAAAGTTGTTATTCATTTACCTATACTGGTACACACACTATTAAGGCAGTTGGCATATGAGCTCTACTTTGGCACTTCCTGTCAATTGTCTGTCAGAGAGAAAGGTAATGAATGACCTCTTTAGACTTCAGTTACTCCATCTAAAAAAATTACAAGACTTTGCAGAGATTGTAGGAAAAAAGAATTCTACATTTCATGAGATTTTTTTCTACCACAGTTGATGTACGGTTTAAAGAACTTTCTAATTCAAATGATACTTATGATCCTTTTATTTATCATTGCTTGGGAATTACTAGACTACTCACATACACTCTGGTCTTATTATCAATTTAATGGCTATTATCTTCCATCATAAATTCTGAGGTGTTCGTTTGGTCTTTAGCAGCAGTATATCAGGAAGAATTCACCTGCAAACTACATCAGTATATCCACAGACACTTTTTTTCCAGCCAAAATAGAGTAAAAAGGAGTGAATTTTAGCACCACCACCACCACCACCACCGCTACCTGTGTTATAAACAACCAAAAAATAAGACAAAATATAGAAAGCAATGGTTCACAGACATTAGAGAAGAGGCATTATAAAATTGTGACCTCTGAGAGAAACAAAACAGACAATGAGACCTCGATATGCACTAACTTACTTCCTGGAGGCAGTTTCAAGGCAACAACACAGAGTCAAGCAATCTCCCTAAGTTGAAGAGCAGAGATCATAATACAGGTAAACCAAAAAAGATAGAATTTCTGGAGCACAGTATCACTGTACAAAGAAAAAACTCCTGAGACCTGCAGTGGAGTCTGCTCAAGACTTTGGCTAGCTACTGATTTGTTCGAGCACGAGAGGAAATGACCCAAGGCTAGAAAAGAACCACAGGAAAGAACTAGTCAGAAAACCCCTGTGTTTCACAGAAGGTTAGGAATAATTGTTGTCTTCCCATCAGCCAAAATGGAGAAAAAAATACAGAAACATCAAGTAGAATTCTCAGAAGAATATTGTATGTCAAGGCACAACATAATCAAATTGCTAAAAACTAATGATAAAAAGAAAATCTTAAAAATTATGCAAGAAAATAAGATGCAGTGTGACACATTTTACACAGAGCAATAAAAAGAAGAATGACAGCAGACTCCATCAGAAACTGCACAAACCAAATATACTGAAATATAAATAAACAAAACTGTCTACCTACAGCTCTTTACTGAGGGGAAATATCTTTCAAAAATGACAAATAAATATGCATTTCTAGATGAACAAAACTAAGAGAATTCATTGCCAACAGAAGTGCACTCCAAAAATGTTAAAGGTCATTTCTCAGAAAGAGCTAAAATAGCACCAGATAGAAAGTTAACCCTTCACAGAGGATTTAAGAAAGCCAGAAATGATAACAGTGTGGGAAAACGTAAAAGACAATTTTCTCATTTTTAAACTATCATCAAAACATGACTGTTTAAAGCAAAAATGCTAATAATGCAGTTTGAGATTAACAGCATATATAGAAGTAAAATATATGAAAACAATAAAGAGATAGAAGTATACTGTTCTTAGGTTTTTATACTACACATGAAAAGGTATATTATTATTTGAAGGGAGGCTGTGATAAGTTAATAGTACATACTGTCGACCCAAGAGAAACTAATAAAAACATGTAAACGAAACATAATTATAAATAGTAGTCAATCTCAAAAAAAGGAAGGAGAACAGGAAAAGGTAACAAAGAGTAGTTAGTTGGTAGGACAGGCTCCATGCACAGAAAACAAGGAACAATCCTATATTTATATCGTTAATAATAATAATAACTAATCACTTATATGACAAGAAAAGTTCCAAGTACTTTAGAGATAATCATCACAACATAAATAGATAGACACTATTATCAACCCCATTCTACAAGGTAGATATGGTAAGGGTAGATATGATAATTTAGTAACTCGGAATCAGGAGGATTGTACTGGCCTTGGGAATTCGTCATGGGAGAGACAAGGCTTGAGCTAGCTCTTGCAAGGTCTGTGCTTGAGGACTACTAAGTTTTTTACACTGGATGTCACGATCTAATATTATCAGAGACCTCATACTTGGGCAGAGTAGTTTAAATCAATTCTGCAGCTGTTTTCAACATTTATGGACTATCTACTATGTTTTAGGCTCTGGGATCACAGAGATGGACAAAAGATGAATGTGTATACACACACACACACACACACACACACATATATATATGGATATATATGTATATGTATATGTGTATATACATATATGTATATGTGTATATATATATGTATATATGTATATATATATATGTATATACAACATGCACCACACCACCAGATGTCATTGAGATGCAGTCCTCACCCTCAAAAAGCTCATTATCTAGTCAGGGGTGTGTGTGTGTGTGTGTGTGTGTGTGTGTGTGTGTGTGTGTGTGTCCCCATGTATAAACCAATTAGAAAGCAACTGAGTCTAGGTAATAATCATGAGCTAACCCGAGTAATATCATATGATGAGTTCAGGAAAGCAGGCAATTAGTGTGAATTATCCAGAGGTACCTTCATGATGGAAATGCCTTGGAGCTGAATATTGAAAAATCAGTCACATAAATACATAAGTAAGGAGAGAGAAGGGCATAACAGTTGGTGAGAACAGGATGAGAAAAACTCAGATGGAAATAAGCATAGTCTGCTTACTAAAGTTAGGTAATGTTAGAAGAGGGCTAAAGAGAAAGCTGAACATGTAAAGAGGGCAAGAGGAATAAAATTGGGGCATGAAAATTAACTTGAATCCTAGATTTTTGATAAGAATATAGGCTTGATAAGTTTCATCCACAAATTCTTACTAAATCATTCTGCTTTACTTAGGCAGGAGAAAGGGCATAAATACAAGAAGGAGTGCAGAGAATTCCCAAAACAATAGAGAAAAAAGGTTTCAATGATCATTTATTTGCACGTTAATTTCCTTAGAACTCAGAAATATCAACCATTTTTTAAAAAGAAAAAAATTTACCTGATCTAAGATTTAATTGGTTTTTCTAAAGACAAAAGCTTCTTTAAGCAATGAATAAACATTCATCACTGATGGTACCAAAAGTCATCAAATTGTATAGAAAATAGGAACTTTATACCAAAGAGTAGTGTAATCACTGATACTCCCATGGGCTCCTGACGTGCCTGCTCTGCTCAAATGACAGGGTATTGGGTCGTCAGCGTATGCAGTGGGAATATTCCCACTGCATTTGTCAACAAATTTGCAAATGTTTGTAGTGAAAGGATTACATGGCCCAGGAATATAGCCTTACCATTATTGATGGCTCAAATGACTTCAGTGCAATGTCACTCCTCTCTCGACTCCCTCTAATGGCCTCAAATACCAATTGAACAGCTTCATCATCTCTGTCTAAATTTGGACATAGGTATCAAGTATGGATGGCTGATGAGACTAATTAAGTACTTTGCAGAAGTGTGAAGTAATCAGTCCTAGAATGGAAGAAAAAAAAAAGAAATCCGCCGCCCTCCCCCTACCCCACCCCGAGGTAGATCAGACATGGTTCCTGTCCCTATTGAAGTTTCATAAGATCACAGCCGAAAGAACATTCTACCATAAATTGAAGGGCTCTGTGTTAACAGCAGGAAATAAAAACTTATCTCACAACTCTTTCCCCACTAATTTAGCACACCCACCACAAATTCTGAAATCAGCATATTGCCGTACATCGCCACCTAGTGTCCAGAGGCAGGTGTATATTAACAATAGCTGAGCCCAAAGGTGACATTTTTCTGCACTGAACTTCCAAGAGCTTTCTGATAGATTTGGAAGTTCACCACATCAAGATACCTAGTGTGATTTCATTCTACTTCAGGGCATACCCATAAAAGTTTAATTATGAATTTATTTTATTGTAATTAAACTCCTATTTTCTGAATTTTCCTCAAGTAATTTGAAACTGCAAACAATTCCCCAGGAAAACTCTTTCTCAACACCCAGCATACAACTGACTGCCACCTTTCTTTCTCCTTTCTCTCCTTCCTTTTTGGGGTGTGGACTCAACATACATACATTTTAACAGCATTATTTGCTGCACGAAATAACATTGGGAAGAGAGGGCTGCACCAGAAATGTATCAGAACTGCTCATAACACTAATCTCTGAGTGACTTTAGAATTGCTTCCTTTTGGAGATTCACACTTTCCCTCCTTCTAGTCCCACAACCACACAGTGAGAGAGAGAAAGAGATGTTAATGAATGATTAAAAATCAACAGACTAACATAACAAATAAAAATTATCAGGATTAATTACTTAAGAAGTCCTATTTCCATTCAAGCAGACTTTAGAGTATAAGCCCATGAAAGCCATTTCTAGACAGTTTTTGAAGACGTGAAGACGCAATAATTCTCTCCAAGCATTTTTAGTCTTATGCTCCTGTCTTTGAGCTAGACTTTTTCCAAACCAAGTAAAATAGAAGATTTGAGCTATTAGATAAGGTTGGGGTTTATAAACATGACATGGGACAGTTTCCTTCCTTAGTTTGCCTTGGAGGTAGATTTGCCAGATTGTCATGCAATATTTAAGACATACTAAAAATTACTCATTGTTTATATGAAACTAAAATTTTACTGAGTGTCCTTTATTTTACAGGACAACTCGACTTGGGGTGGAACAGAAGACCTAGTTGTGGAAAATAAATAGGCTCCTAGCAGAACCAGAGTTATTTTTATGGAAATAAAAGCAAAGCCCAACATTATAAGCACTAAAACAATATTTGCATTTATCTACTACTTTAAAATTTATAAAGCATTTCACATATATTCTCTGGATCCCCCTGGTGACAACCCTTCTGTAGGTATTTTTATGCCTGTTTCAAGGATCACAGTTGAGAAACTGTCATGGTGATCCACATGGAGCTGTATGAAAAAGCCAGGACTTGAATGTTCATGTCTCAGTATGGTACAGTGTTTACAAATAAAAAAAAATGTTCATGTGGACATTACATAAGACTTTCAATCCCTGATACAGATGAAAATTAAATATCTGGCAAACCCAGCATAAAACTAACATTGTAACATAAAACCCGGAAAATGAAAAGATATTCTCAGAGTCACTGATCTGTCTCATATACTTTCAAACTGCAGAGTCTAGTTTGATTTTCTAAACCACAAAACATTCATTTTATTTTCCCCAAGCACAATGAGACATTCTTCTTCTGATGTAGGTTTATTCACATGTGCCCAAAATTTCTAACCACTACTGTTCGTAAGCTACTTATATGTCCTAGAGATCTTTAATAAAATCACGGAATAATCCTTATCTGTTTAACTTAGAGTTCACTTTCCCTAGATCTTTACATTTCAAATTTAGAAAATGTTCTTACAATAATTTTTCTGGCTATTAACTACCAGGGTCTTTTTAACATGTACAGTAGTGACAGCTGGTGTTCACAGCGTGTATTGCGTGTCTCCTCAGCAGAGTTTTTATAGTTCTCCTGTAGTCCTCGAATTCTAGTGTTCATAAAAATTCCCAGAAGAGTTTCTTAAATTGCAGCTTCCTAAGCCCCTCATAGATTCTGATTCTATATATTTGGGTGATAATATTATGCAAGCCCCAAATCTACTATCACTTTTCCACCTTCTGGTCAATCTCACTCAAGAGAACTTTAGTGTGTAATAATCACAACAGATCTCGTTAAAATACAGATTCTGGGGACAGTAGTTTGGAGATGGAGCCAGAGACACTGCATTTCTACCAAGCTCCTGGGTAGCTTTATACTCCCATTTGAAACCAAAACATTTCCACTTTATGTAACCAGATAACCACAGCTTGAATCCTGAACTTATAAGATGCTTCTCACTCAGTGGTTAAACTGATTTTGTTCAAATCTTCTCCTCACTACTGTTCTCTGCTCTGTCTATACTTTTGAGTCCTAAAAGATAGCCGCAGTCACCTCAAAAAGAAGTAGCTGGAAATAAAACAGGCCAACATCCTGATGAAAGTCCCACCTAAACCCATGCCTCTTCCTTTCTGGAACAAACCATTTCCTGGTACCAAAGAGACAGGAAGACCCAAGGCACCATCGTTAGGTAGCTAGTCAGACATAAATGACAGGAGGAACAAAGAACCAGGGACCCAGCCTAGAGACCACCCAAAGAACAGCATACTAGTAGTTAGAGAATCCCTCCTGCATCCCCAGAGACAAAGAACAGGAGGGTCAGAATCTTAGCTGGCCTAATCCAGCTATAGATACCTGCACAGAATGTACTACCCAAATTTGTCCAACATTTAAGCTTCATTATAATACCATGTTTATGCCTGGAAGTTTATAAATCTAATTTTAACAGATTGAATTCTGGGTAAATGCATGCGTACTAGGCAAAATGTTATATAGCAGCCAAGTGTCAATCAAAATGACATCACTTGCCAATCACCTAGGAATGCCTTTGAAACCACCCATTATGGACCAAATAAAATGCAAACATTCCCACTTCTTGAGTCCTTCTTTGTATTGGTTATCTTGGTGGTTGCTACAGCACCCTGCTACAGCTCTTTGCTAAAACCATGTGCCTCCTTGGGGCATGCTTTCTTTCTAAAATATACTTTTAATAAATCTCTTATAAATCTCACTGACCTATGATTCTTCACTGTGTCAATGAGGAAGAACTGAGGAAAAATGCTAACTACATTTCTGCATCATTATCCCCGCCCCCCAAGGTCTTGGGGCAACACCAAAGTTCAAATCAGCCCCAACTGTAACAGTATCACCATAATAAGAATGGAGTTTGAGGAGTTCAGTAATGATGGTAATGTTCATGATGATGATGAAGATGATAGCAACATTTATTACATACTTGCTAAATGTTCTTACACTGTGCTAAACTCTTTACACACATTATATCATAATCCTCCAAATATCTACAAAGTAGATAATATTGTTGTCTCCATTGTAATGATGAGACAGAGAAGAACAGATAGGTAATTATTATATCTAATATCACAGTCCAGTGGTAAACTATGTGAATCACATTCAAACTAAAAACCAGAATATTAAATCGAGGACTTCTCTTCCATTGTCAATATAAGTCTACACATTTTAGCATTATTTCCTGCAAGAAATAAAATTGGGAAGAAAAGTCTGTATCAGAAATGCATCAGAATTGTTCATAACACCAACATTTGATTGGCTTTAAGAATTGTTTCATGTTGGAGATTCACCCATTCCCTCCTTCTAGTCCCAAAACCAGTGGGAGAGAGAGAGGTTAGAGACCTATAACATTCACACTCTGTAACACTTCTCTATAACTATCACTGTTGCCATCTAGTAATGGATGGCTAGAACATACCAAATGTATCAAGAAAACCCTGAGTTGTCTAGAAATGTACAAAACATATCCCTTTCTTAATGTATCAAATAATAAAGACCTATTGCAGCACTGATGCAGGCAACTCAAAAAGATGTGTTCTCAACAACTGAGTTCTGTGACCAAGTTAAAGAATAAAAACCTACTGTTCATATATTTTTCCTTTTATCTATACCCTTTTTAAATTTCTATTGTTATCCTTCTTTTTTACATGTCATTTCTTGCAACCAGGTTCATGCAACTTTTCTTATAATAACACAGAATATTGTCTCCAAACTCCTAATGTGCTTCAGATATGCTTGGTTGAGCAGAAAACATCCCCTCTTCTCTCTTTAGGTTTTATAATCCTATTGTCTTTATAGAAAGAGCTAGCTGCAAAACAATAGCCTTTGTGAGCTCTTAGTTATGACTTCATGTTCCTTAGTTTGCTTAAGTATGCATCCTTTGTCACTGAGAATTAGTGTGTTCTAGAATAAAAAGGAAGCCTTATGTTTATCAAAAAGCATTAATGTAGGAAGCTATGAGAGTGATATGAGGGGGAAAAAATCCCAAGGATTACATATCTGTCTCTGAAAAATTTCATAATCTGGGTACATTGGTCAATCTTTATAGTCCTGTGAAGGCCCTGCTTTGTGTCTGAAGAATAAGAATCCAAGAGAAAGTGAAAGGAAGATAGCAAATGGATAAGGGAAAACTAGAATAACAATTAAGAGCTACTCACCTTTCTCTCTACCATGAAGTTTTATTGTTGTGGAAGACGTAAAGATTTTGGAGCCATATAAATCCAAGTTTCAATCTCAGTCATTGCTACATGTAGTTGTATAGCATCAAGCAGTTTATTTCACATCTCTGAGTCTCAGTTTCTTCATTTTTATGAAATGGAGACACTACTGTTTCCCCACTGATAGATGTTAACACAGGTATGATACCTGAAAATAGAGCAAAAAGCAGCTATTAATAACGGTAGCTTATTATTAATGGTCACCACTTCTTTATCTGTTCAACTTTCAGGAAATATTTATTGATCGCCTCTTTGTGGCAGGAATACAGTGAAGTCCCAGGAATATAGTGAACAAATAAAGTCTCTGTCCTCAAAAGGTTTATGTTTGAGCCTTTGAATACCATGGTAATCAAAATCCCACCCCACCTCACTCACTGAAACACCTCTGGCAAAGACATGTTACCTATTTATCAAACACAATTGACTGTTTTTTAGTTCTCAAAAAGACCTTTTTGCAGCATCTAATAATATTGAGAAATTATTGTCTTGATGTCTAGAATTCTCTCTCTCCCTCCCTCCCTCCCTCCTTCACTCTCTCCCTCTTTCCCTCTCTCTCCCCCACTTTGATTTTGAACTGAAACCATCCTTGAACTGAACTCAGTCTCTGTTGCTAGTTTTTCTTCTTCTGTTACCCTTTAACCAATATTTCCTGGTGTTCTGACTTTTGCCCTTTTATTTTATATTCTACACTAGTGATTCTTGACTTTTTCAGAGTCATGAATTCCTTTAAGAATCTGATAAAGCTATGCACCCTCTCCCTGGGGGCAGGAGGTATAAAGGTTCTACTTACAAGTATACAAAAAATGTGCATATATTTTAAGGAGTTTCACATACCTTCCTCCTTTCCCATAAAGTCCATTGTTGAACTCCAAGTGAAGGAGTTCCTTGGCTTTAACTATTACCCATATGTCAATGACCCTCAAATCTCTGTCTCCCACATAAAGCACTTTCTGTGCAACATGACTACTATCAAATTACTTATTGACAATTCTACATGAATGCCCCCTCGACCATCTGAAAACTCAAGATATCCCAAGCCAAACCCTATTTTTCTCCTAAAACCTGTTCTGCTTCTGGGAGACAATACCTATGGGAAAGAGAACATTATTTTTTAACAAAACAGACCTAAGTTTAAATACGGTTCTGGAAGCTTCAGTAATATACTTAACTTTTGGCGCTTTAATTTCTCCATATTTAACATGAGGATAACAATACCTCTTTTCTGGATTGTTATGAGAATTAAAATAGGTAATGGGAAAACCTCTGAGAGCTACCAGATATTCCACAAATATTAATATTTCCAATCTCAGCAAAAACAAATCCATTTATCAATTATCCTAAGTCAAAAATTTAGGATCATTTTCAACTCGTTCCCTTTTCCTCATCTGCAACCAGTAGATAGCTATGCCATGTTGCTTCCTCAACGTTCCCCTGCCCTTAGATCAGGCTCTCATGTTCTCGTGGACACAGCAGTAGTTTCCTATCTGGCTGATCCAATTCTAATTCCACATCTTTCAAACCAATCCACTACCCTGAAGCCAAAGGATCTTCTCAAGACACAAATTTGATAATGCCATAACTGCTTAAATCTACCCAGTTGTTTCTCGTTGCTTCCAGGATTACATCTATGTAGTATTGCTGAAGGCTGATTATGATCTGGCCCCTGTCAACCTCCCTCAATCCCTTGATTACTTTTAGGTCTCCCCAGTTGCCCACAGTGTTTCGGATTCCATTTCTCTGTTCACACCGCTTCCTTTGCTTGAAATGTCCTTACCTTCCTACATCTCATCTTGGCATTCAGGGAAACACCTACGCATCTTTCAAAAGACATTTCATGCATCACCTCTGCTCTAAAGTTATTCCTGACAGCCTCATGCCATACCGTTGATCACTGACTCCTTTTATCTCCCACCTTTACTTGACTGATGATTTTCTATCATGGCAAATATGAATGCCCATGGTTCCCGGTTTCACAAAGCTTACAATCACCATTCAGCCAGAAATCTTGTTATATAACCTGGACAAGAAAGCCAAATCGAAAGAGAAATCATGAGGCACGAAAAAAAAATGAGTTGTAAGGAACTTCAACACAACTCAGTGGGCCTTCTCAGAAGACTCTCTGATACCCAAGCTCTGAGCTGTGTGTGTGTGTGTGTGTGTGTGCACGCGCATATACATATTACTATGTGTTAGCTGTATATTAAATGATTTAATCTTCACAGTCTAGTAGGTGGGTACTATTATTATTCCTGTTTTAGAAATGAGGAAACTAAAAACATAGAGACTAAGTAATTTGCCAAACATGACTAAACTAGAACTATCAGTATTAATAAAGTACAGATTTCAGTTATTTAAAAAAAATACAATGATAAATAAAAAATTTATTTATTTATTTATTTATTTATTTATTTATTTATTTATTTATATAAAATATATACTATTTATAAGCGAGTCATTAGATGAGCCCTCGTCCCAGTTCTCCCAAGTCACCCTCGCCTCAGCTTTTCTGCTCCCACATCGTAGGCCCTGGACTCCCCAACGGAAGGCGGCTCTGTGCAGGCCTACTGCGCGCGTGCGCATCATCGGCTCGACGATCCTTCGCATCAACGCGCTCGGAAGCGACTTCTTCAGCCTGGTCACTGCCGGCGTAGACACTGTCACCGCTGCCGTCGCCGCCGCCATTTTGACGGCGGGAAGAGTCGGGGCCTGGGACGGCCGAAGGCGGTGGTGGTGACTGGTATGGATGGTTTCCGCCCGCGGTAGCCCCTCCAAAATCGCCCGTCTTCGGGTCACAGCTCTCGGTATTGCCCCCATTCCCACAGGGCCCCTGCCGCTGTCCCCAGTCGTCCTGTCACTCTGTCCTTAGGCTCTTTTCGCTTCTCACCCTTCCCTTCAACTCGAACCTTGGCGAGTAGTTGTTGTCGGGCTGCCAGGACCTGTGTCAAAAGGCCCGCTGGACCCCCGGGACTCTGTCCTGGCCCCGGCTTCCCACTCCCCGCTCCGACCCAGTCTGAGTCGTCTTCGGCGGGCGCAGACCGCGCAGGCGAAGAGCTGCGGGCCTCCCCAGGGCGTGGGTCTGTGCCCTGTGGACGCTGGGGTTGAATTCTGGCCTGCTTGGGTTTCGGTCCTGTTGTGCTGGGGGAACACACAGTAGGAGATAGTGGGCGTCACGCGATCGATCTCTTGTTAGAGCTTAATCCGTCACAAGCCTGTTTGTTTTGTCCTTTCCCAGGAATAACTTTACAAAACGAAAGATATTTTGCGTCTGCCTTCTGCGCTAGAAATGGCCAATGTGAGTAGCCTCTTTAGAAGCAGTATAGTAAAATTCTATAGCTTGGGAACCTGCTAGGAAATATTGGAGGGGTGGGTTTAATTAGGATGGTTTGGTGGCGTAATATTTTTCGTGCTTAGACTTAGTGTATCGAAAATGTCAAAGGAAGCAAGGGGTGTGAAAATTATGTTAGTGTCCTTTGAAGATAATGTGAATACATTCTTTTCAATACAAATGTACGTGTTTCTACAAAGTCAGTTTTATAAGTACAGTGCCAGCATCCTTTCAGTATTTTTAAAACACATTGTTTCAGTAAATATTTGTAATCTGCTTGTAAGCTGTTTTTTATTTCTTTTGTTTGCCAGACTGAAAGTTTTTGTAGCAGTTTCAGTAAAGCAAGTAACCTTCCAAATCTTAACAAAACGAGAGCAAGAGATATTATTCACATAGACCAGAAGTGCTTATTTACTGTAACTGTCCATTGATTAATCAGACCATAAGTAGAGGACAAGAGACATATGTGAAAATAGCTACAATAAAAGTAAAAAGTAAGAATTTTTTAAAAGCACTACAGAGGTACAGTGTAGGTTTAGAGTTATGTGGAGAGGGGAAAGTAGTAGGGTCTTGGGATCACTTAACCCGAGAAGCATTTAATTTGAGTTTTGAAAGATGGGTGGAATTTAGGTAGTCTGAGGTTTAAGTGAGAAGAATGAGTATAGTCAAAGACCCCCCCCCCCATGAAAAATCAAGTCAATTCTATCTTCCTGAGTATAAGATGATGCGAATGAGATTGGTGGGAAATAAGTTTAGCTTGCGGAGTTTGGGTCAAATAATAGAGAGCCTTGAATGCCAAACTCAGTAATTTAAAATTTAGTCTTTAAATTGTGGTGATTTAATCAGAGCTGTGTGTTAGGTAGATTGATAATGACAATTACCCAGGATAGTATTCCTGTAATTGAACTCAATATATTAAATAAGAGTCTAATGATGTGACTATAGGGACAAGTTATAAAAGTAGACCGTGAGTGTTGGCCACGTTTTAAAGTGAATTTTTTAGTCATAACCACAGAAAGAGTATGTTATAAAAGAAGAATATGGTACTCTCAAAGGAGAGACATTAAATAGAATGGAATGCTAATATTTGACCTGGCTTTATTTTGATTTAAACGAATAAATTAGTTAAGTAGGGTGAATATTTTGAAGGTACTTTTATAAATCCTTTTATTGTTAGAAAGGAGTTCAAATAAAATTTTAATATTCAAATGCACTTTTAAAATTTTGTTAATGTGCATTGAAAATGCTGAACAGGTATTAAGAATGAAATAGGCAGATATGTGTGTTCTTCCACAATTTAGTTAGCATACATAGCAAGACTCATAAATGTCTATTTTTCAGAGGCTAGACAGGTAAATTAAGAGGACTTGGTGGTGATTTCGACAAACTGAAGTGCACATTTCTAATATAAGGAGAGTAGCAGCCTTTCCTTAGCTACAGTGATTTGTTGCTAAATAATGCCATTTGGGAATGTGAATCCAATGCTGCCAGATATTCTGAGTTTTCAAGAACAGTCAAAAATCTGGACCTTTTGTTTGAAATCTCACAATTTCTCAATGTGGACATTTAGTTCAAATTTCTTGTAACACTGTAGACCACACAAAAATGTCTGTGGATAGATATGGATGCTTTTCATATATTACTAGTTTTCAGTCTTTGATGCAGACCATGTTTTCTCCTCAAATAACCAGAAGCAAAACTTAGTCCTAGAACAGTGCCTAAAAGACTGTTCTTTTTTATATACTTATAAGGATTTTAAAATTAAATCTTAATAGCTTGTCATTTTCCCAAATCTAGAAACCTAGGTTTGTTTGACGTTAGTCATATATAAAACACACACTTCTCAAACTAAAATAAACTGGCTCTTTTAATTTTTGAGCTCTTTTATTGGCTATACCTTTCAATTATTATATTCACCAACTGACTCAATATCATAAAATCTGTAAAGTTTGCTCAAAATACTTCACATACACAGTAAAGGTTTTGAGAATCATGTAGGATAAAGGGTAAATTTTGAAACAAACTAGTGCTGTCATCAACTATCTCAATAGACAAATACTGCCTTATTTTACACTAAAATAAAACTTGATGATTAGATTTTCTTAGACTTGGAACAGAACTCACATTTTGTTATATAACTTTTGTTAAAAGTTTTACCATCAAGAGAAAATACCAAAATAGAATCTAGGGCCTTGGTACTCTGAGGCTAACATAATTTTTAATAACATTAGGTAGTTTTTAAAATAATTTGGGTAATCTTTCTATTTGTTTTTGCTTGGGAAGCAATGTGAATGTGAAGGATCACAAATAATGTTTTAATAATTATACTTAAACTAATAATGGTATATAGAAGTGTTGTGGAAACTAAGTAAAACAGTGCATATGAAGCACTTAGCAAAGGACCTGGCCCCTAGTAACTGACATCTAGTACTTACTATTTAATATTGCTCCCTTCAGCTAATCTCTTATTGAGCCTCTTATTATTTTGAGGCTTTGCTCAAATATTTTTAGAATTTAAAATTTTTAGTTGCTTTTAGATCCTGAAGCATATTCTGTTAAATGTCTTCAGTTGTAAGGTAAATTTATAGTATTATAGGAACACTCAAAATGCTGAGTTCATCTAGTAGGTAAAAAGCCTATTAATTACCATTTTTGCCTCTTTGGGCAGGTTTGGGACAGACCCAAGGGAAGATACTTAAATTTTCACTTGCAGAATGCTCTAGAGACATGCCTTGCACTTCGGAGAAATAATGGAGGTTCTATTTATTCAGGTCTTAAAGAAAGAGTTAGAATTTGTACAGCTTAGAGAGGAAAAAGGGCATTGTAACTGAAGAAATCTTGTGACCATATAAAAGAAGGTATAGAAATATGAGAAACGTTGGATAGATATTTTTATGTGACTAAAGGGTAGAGTAAGAGAAAGGAGGGTAAAATTAGAAATTATGTTAGAGAGGTAGACCAGGTAGAATGTTCTCTTGTACTTATCGTAAGAAATAAAGTCAGAAAGAACACATGGATTGGATTTCAGAATGTGAAAGGGAAAAAAGAATGATTCTGAGGCATCAGATAGTTAGACTATTTCATCATCCTGGTAAATAGTTTTCATACCACTTCTCTAATCTCACTCCAGTTTATTCTCCATACTGCCCTGAATGGTACATTCTTTAAAATATCCTTATATTTATCAGTTTACGCCATTCCTTGCCTATAGAATAAAATTTCTGATTTAGAATTTTGATGTAACAGACCCTTTACTGTCTTTGTCAAATATAAAGCCTTTCATAGTTACCCACAAGTTAACTTTCGGATTTTTACTGCACTCCCCTAAATCCTCCCTCACTGAACTTGTCACTCTTCTAAGTATACCTTTTATAGCTCCATAACTTTGTTCCCAAAAGTTACTCATTGCAATGCCCCCTTCCCCCCACAAATTTCAGCTATTTTTTCAAAACCTAGTTTTTCCTCCATGAAACTTTTTTTTTTCTGCTACTTCAGGGATCTCTTAAGTATTCAGATCTTTTACTAACGTTTTTACAGATGATATTCTTATATTTTTCCCACTAAACTAAGAGCTTGCAATTTTTTTATTGTAAAAAGCCATATAGTAAATACTTTTGGTTTTGTGTGCCATAGCGTGTCTGTGCAACTACTTAACTCTGCCATTATGGCATATAAGTAGCCATAAACAATACATAAATAAATGGATGTGGCTGTTACAATAAACTATTTACCAAAACAAACAGTAGGCTATATTTGGCTATAGTTCGCCAACCCCTGAATTAATGTATTCTGACCCAGGCATTTTGTTAAAAATTTATGGATGAAAGATATTTATATATTCATCTATTATAACTGACCTCAGAGTCTAGGAAATGAACATAAGAACAGAAAATATACCACAGAGGTAGGTGCTAAAATGGAAGAAATTGGACATTGCCATAAACCAAGACAAAAGATAGCATGGGAGTTAATTAGCACCATTTATAGCAGTAAAAGAAAAGAAGAATTAGAAAGTAAACAGGTTTTGGTCCTAGGAAAGATTTTGAAAGAATCTTATTACTTGTGCTACCTTTTTAGTGTTGCTAAATGGGGCAGCTTTTAGAGATTCCCATTTTCTCTGTGTAGCTGTTGTGATCTTGACCTTTATTGGAAAAGCCATATACTGAAACCCAAAGAATCATTATTTTTTTTTAATATTCATGTTAATTTTTTAAATTATTAATACACATAATGCTTGTCATATCAAGTACTCAATAGTAGAATATATAGTAAAATAAATTTAAGACACATCACATTGTGAAGATTTGCAAGAGATTGTCTCAGCAAGTATAACATTTATATCCAGAGCAAATAATTTAAATTTTTATGTCATTTCTTAGGTGCTCTGTAACAGAGCCAGACTGGTTTCCTATGTCCCAGGATTGTACTCTTTAGTTAAAAGGGTTGTAAATCCCAAAGCCTTTTCAACTGCAGGATCTTCAGGTTCTGATGAGCCTCATGTAGCCACTGCACCTCCTGATATATGTAAGTAAATGTTATCATTGTTTTACTTGTAATTGTCTCATAACATCTGAGTTGTGTTTTCTGTAATATTTCTTTTTAAGGTTTTACAGATTTTCTGAAGTTGAGTTTATCCCATTGAAAATAAAATCAGAGCTCTGCCCAAATATATCAGGAAGCTACAACATGAAAAAGAATGAATATTGATTTCTAAAACTTGCTTAAACTTTAGTTTCTATCTTCAAATAGTCTTTTCAAATCTTTTTTAATACTATTAAACGTTTACTACTTTTTACCATTTTTTACTGAATTTCTTAACTATAGCTAGCACTTTTTATACATGTGTTTATTGAATCAACAACTTACCCACTACATCTACAAAAGCTGCTTCTTCTAATCCGTTTTGCACTCCACCATCATATTAATCACTCTGGAACATTTTAATCATGTTACTTCCTTGATAAACCTTGGTTATCTTCCCATTGCTTTCAGTAGCATTTCTCCAACTGTCCTCAAGCAATGAAAATTTTTCAAGGTCAAAAAAATTATTTTTAATTTCTGTGATTAGGTAAATTTGAGAAATGCTATATGCCATAGTCCTATCTCAGAGGTTTATAAGGCACACTAAAATATTAAGGGAGGGCTCTTAGAAATTTAATGTAATGTATCCTAAAAAGATGGAGCATGGAATCCTATTTTTCATGCAACAGGTTACTTAAAATGCAATGTAAGTTTACTTGGGCGTGCAAAGCCTTCCCTAGTTTTCTTGCCCCAGTTTAATAACTCCATCTCTGATTATTCTCCAATAGATATCTTCTGAAGGCTAACCATATATGTATCATAAATGAAAGATTTGTTGTCATCAGAACATATAAAGGGTTTGTATCCTTAATATATAAAGAAATTATATGGACCAATAAAAAAAAGAAAAACCCAATAGAAAACTGAACAAAAAAATTTTAAATGGGTATGAACAGACTTCCTGAAAGAGAAAACCTAAGTGACCAGTTCATGTGGAACGTATGCTCAAATCCACTGTGAATATGGGATATTTATTTTCTTTCAAGAGACTGTTCGATCTGAAGTTAAAATCTATCTTCCTCAAAAATAGCTAATATGTTTTCACTTATGAACTAACTCCAGTCAGTGTTCAGACTAGTAGCATCAACATCATTTGGAAAGTTGTTAGAAATGAAAAATCTTGAGCCCCACTCCAGACATACTAAATCAGAATCTGCATTATTACAAGATCTAAGATAATTCTTAAATACTTAAAAGTTTCAGAAGTATCAGGGTGTTGGGTTAAAAATTATGAGACAGTATCTGGGTTCAACAGGAAAGCGTTTCATATTGATGGATGATGTCTGTCTTAGGTGTGGAAGAGAGATATGGTGGCACTACAGTTTATTAAGTGATGGAGCAACCATATTGACATGGCCATTTTTAGTCACTCAGTTTGGGCAGAGTATTAAAAAATATTTTTATTGCCAACTGTCTTCAGCAATTATGCCTTTCCGTAAACAGAACTCCTACTCTTGAGTATTTTTTTGTTTGGTTTACTACTTTATTCTTTTATGGATCTTTTTTTAATTTTTCACCAGTTAGTATATTTTTAAAGTTTTAAGTGAGTAAAGTAACATAGTCTTTTCTTCTATATGTGTTTAGTCCATATTAAACATGTACCTGGTAAACATGGCATTAGGTCACATTGGTTCACACAAGATTTTTTTCCCATCTCATTAATGTTTTGCGCCACCAGGTAATAGCAGCTCCACACCCCTCCCTAAAGGGTAATCCCTCTTTAAGTTTAGTATGGTGTCTTTTAGATCTTCTTTCTGGATTACTCTGACTTAGCTTTTCTTTTAATGTAATATGTCTTGGACTTCATTCAATATCAGTAAAGATTTACTGTATTCTTTTTAATGACTATCAAGCATTACATGATATAGATTACAGTATTTTATTGAACCTTTCTACTAATAATGGACTTGCCTGTGAGCTGACTACTGGTTGCTTTGATTAGTATTTTGGAAATGACTTAAAACTAACTATATTCACACAGGAAAGCAAATTTCAAAAATATATCATTTAGGTAAAAAATGTTTAATTGTAAGAAGAGCACTTATTCTTTTGGTTTATGAGTACACAAGACTGTTGAGAAAATAATTCATTGTGTTATTTTCAGGCTCTCGGACAATATGGCCTGATGAAACTATGGGACCATTTGGACCTCAAGATCAGAGATTCCAGCTTCCTGGGAACATAGGTTTTGATTGTCACCTCAATGGGACCATGTCACAAAAGAAAAGCCAGGTTCATAAAACTTTACCTGATATTCTAGCAGAACCTTTATCAAGTGAAAGACATGAGTTTGTGATGGCACAATATGTGAATGAATTTCAGGTAAATTGTTAATATCACTTATTCTGTTTTTCTAACTAATACTTTATTAATTTTTATTTATTACAAACATTACTTTCACTGGAAAAGTAAAAAAAAAAATTCCAATGTATACAAAACAACATATATAGATTTTAAAAAATTGGAATTGTCCTATACATAGTGTTTGCAATAACTTTTGTTACTTTAGATTGCAGTCTTTATTCAGTAATTAAATAATTCTTCAGAAATGTCTTTTTTAATAATTACTGTTTCATCCAATACAGATAGTTTAATTATTTTTATATTACTAGAAATTAAGATTGCCTGTTTTTCACATTTACATATGGTAATTACAATTTGTATATGGACCAAATTTCTACTAGTTTTATCTTCCTCTATCCATTTAAAAACTTAAGGAAATTTTGAGATCTCTGGAATTCTTCAGATACAGTCTAAAAAGTAAGACTTATAAATAGGTTTTTATAAAAGTCAATTTCTGAGGGTTTTTTTAAATGGGTTTTTTAAACTGGTATTGCTTCATTGCCCAATCAAGTAGAAAGCTACATGCAATTCAGAGTCTGTCAAATCCCTGATGCTTATAATTTTTTACGTTTCTACCTCATTTCAGGCTGAGTTTTTTTGTTTGTTTGTTTGTTTGTTTTGTATAAAAACCATATTATTAAAACCAATAACCCCTTACAATTAGTATAGACTATATCAGATAACCTAATATTGGGACACAGTTGACCTACCCTGACTTTTTCTCTCAAAATAATTCCTTCTCATTTTTCTTGGCTTCTCCTCTATCTACCAGTTACACGATATTTTCCATACATTTTTATTCTTCATGTAAATTACTGCCTGGTCACTTATTCCCATCACTTCCTTCACAGGCTGTGTTTTGATAATTTCTAACTTAGTATTTCTGTTTCTGACATTCCTGGTTCTATATTTCTATCTTCCTGTTAAATGTCTTTATCTGGATGTCTCACAGGTCGCCAGATTTTGCATGTCTAATACTGAATTAGTCTTTTTTTCTCTTAAATCCTGTCCTTATTTCCATATTATAATTTGTCCGCCCACTGTTCCAGGATAAAAATTATAGTGCCAGCCTTGACTCCGCTCTCCATCATACCCCTATAGATAGTAATAAAATCTCATTGCTTTTATCTCTTAAAGTACCTTTTAAATTGTATCTTTTTAATTCTCACTAATATTGCCAGAGTTCCAAGCTACCTTATCTTACCTAGATTCTTAGAGGCATTGTAGTGTAATGGACTATGGAGATAAGATAAATCTGGATTCAAAGGTTAGCTCTGCTGTTTACTTGATTTTGTGACTGTCAGAAAATTATTTACCTTTCTAAGCCTCTATTTCTTTATATGTAAAATTAGGATAATAATAATCTTTGGCTCACAAAGTTGTAAGGAGGATTAAATGTGAAAGTGTATGTAAAGCAATAAGCAATTAATAAATTGGCTTTTACTAGTCTTATCACCTGCTCCCCCTCATCACCATACATCCTCCACAGTAATGTTAGCATTAGCTTTTTGTATCTTACCTTGCTATTTCTCATTGCTTCTAAAGTGAGAATTTCTTAATGTGACATAAATGGTTTTCCACAGTTTGACCCTTTCCTTTCCTCCCCTGCCTCATACCACTTCCTACTCTCTCTGCACCCCAGTCACAGCATACTTTTCATTTTTTTAAAATACACTTTTGTTTGACCATCGCATGCCTTATGTCTAGTTGGACTGTTTTTCTTTCTGAGTTCCTAACCTATATTTCACCTATTTTTTTTTTTTTTATCAAACATACAAATTAATTAACATGCTCAAATATGATGATTTCAACCTTTTCCTGCTTTCTCCCAGCAAAGCATGTTTCTTCTCCATCTGTACTGCTAACTTCATAACTCTGTAGTACTTTTCATATTGGATTTCATATATCTGTTCATGCCATTTTTCTTCTACTAATTCTGATATATCTACTAGGGAAGACTAGGTTTTTTATCATCATAATGCCTATTCTGATGTATGAATAGGTGCCTAGTAAATTTCAGTTGAACAAAAGCCCCTAAGCTCTTCCTATAGGAGAAGCTATATATTTAATCATGTTATTTTGTAAGTTAATGTTATCCCCATTTTACAGATTACAGAATGAAAGAAAAGAAAGGAAAAGAAAATTAAATAAGATTAAATTAAATAAAATTAAATAAGAGGTAACATTGTAAGACACAATTACAATATGTTAGTTCATTTCTTAGCCAACTTGTATTTGTATGAAGTCAAGTTTTTTTGTTTTTTTGTTTTTTTAGAATTTTCAGATCTTCTATTCATCATAGAGAAAAGTTTAGGTATATAAAAAAAACACTGAATATCATGCCACCAACAGTTAGATTAGGGTTATCTTTAAAAACTTTTTAGGGAAAACAGGTTCATAACAGGCAAGATAGTTTATTTGAACTCCAGATTTTGTTTACTTAATGTCTTTTTCTCCTTAGGGTAATGATGCCCCTGTTGAACAAGAAATTAATAGTGCAGAAACTTACTTTGAAAGTGCCAAAGTAGAGTGTGCAATCCAGACATGTCCAGAATTGCTGCGAAGAGGTATATTGTGCTTTTAGGCATTTTACACTAACATGTATTAGAGAATGTCCTTAATTTTTTAATGTGTTGAAAAATGTACTCCATAGAAATTGTAATGCTCTACATTTTACTTAATATTTTAACATGTCTGATGCGAAATAATTGCATTGCCAAAGTAAGGCCTTCAGATGTCCCCTGACATCCAACCTCACACTGCCATTAGATAGGAATAATATAAAAAAGTTATTTTTATGACTTTTTCCCTAAAGCTTTCCCTGTATTCCTGGGGGTGATTATTATAGCTATAATTTCATGAGCTGATGCATAATACTGAGAAAAATCTTTATAAACTTTTTGAAAATTACAAGACCAATAACATGTAACCCTACTTACTCTTCAGAATTGTTGGCAGTAATATTTCAGTTCATCCAACAAGAGAAGTAAACCAAAACGAAGTTTATTTAATCCTTTTCAAAAATAATATGCATTTATAAACCTAATTTGGTACCACAATAATTTAATCATTTTTCCAAGGGAATGTTTGTATGCACTATGTTGTTTATAAAATATATATTTTTTTTCTTCCTGAATTTTCATTCTTATTTATAGATTTTCAGTCACTGTTTCCAGAAGTGACCACCAACAAACTAATGATTCTGACTGTAACACAGAAAACTAAGAACGATATGACTATTTGGAGCGAGGAGGTAGAAAACGAAAGAGAAATGCTCTTAGAAAAGGTAATTCTTTCAATTCCTGACAATTTAATTTTATGACCAGTGTTTTAAAATGTTGGATGTCTTTTCTACTTATTTTAGTACCAGAGGACTTCATACCTTTTCTGAGAATAACAGTGCCACATTTTTTTTAAGTATAATTGAACAACTTAGATTCTGTCTGGTACTTTTCTCTCTTGCCCTTTTTTTTTTTTTTTTTTTTTTTTTTTTTTTTTTTTTTGAGTTTAGGTCTGTTTTAGGAAATTTGGAAAATAGAGTAAGAACATCAAAAAAGTAAAATAAACTCTTCATACCCATGAACTCTCTGATTCTCCCCCTCCCTCCATATCTGTTTCTCTCTTTAAAGCATGTTAAATAAAACATGGAAATTACCCCAGCCCTTTTCAAGAAGTAAGCAGTAACCATGTATCCTATGATGATCACAAAAATTATATACCCACATTTTTTTTTTCCCGTCTTTTGCTTTAACCTGAAGGCACGTTTTGGCATCATTCCATATCATTACACATGGATATGTTTTATTCTTTGTAAAAATCTATACATTGTATTACATTGCATAAGTAAACCATAAATTTTTTAAGTTACTTAAAATTTTACTTAGTAATTTATAAGTTGAAAATCAAGCTTCTGCTATTACAGTGAATATATTTGTACATATATTTTTTATGCACACACTTATATCTATAGATTCCTAAATAGGGAATTGCTGAATTAAGGAGTATATTTATTTTAAATTTTGATGCTGACAATTTGCCTACCAAAATGATTGTCTTAGTGTATATGCTGTCACCCTAGCTTATCCTGGATATTAGCATTTCTTTTTATTTTTACCAATCTGAGAAATGATGAGGTAATTTAAAGTATTGATTTTAAAAAATATAATTTCTGTAAGAGTTTGATGTTGGATTATATCAGGTTCTTTACAAGGTAGAAAGGAATATTTCTGTGCCTGTATGACAGGTTAAGAATAACTCACTTGGGGATCTTAGCTAACTATAGTTGAAAAATTACCATTACTAATTTCCATGCCTGATAATGCTAGAAGTCATTTTATATTTTCTCTAGGGTTTGATGTATGGTTCTCTTCGTTAGTAAAAATATAATTTATACACTCAACAAAATATTTTGTGGTAATGACTTCATAGTATTTAAAAGTCCGACATGTAACTTTGCTAATATATTTCATGTAGTAGTTAACAATCATGAGCAAATTGTATGCTAGTTTGCAAGGAAATTACAGAATGGCATAAGACATTGCCTCTGATATGATAGAGATCTGAATTTAGAGAGTTGAATTTAAATGGGCGTTAACTCAATAAACATTTTCTATTCACATTTTGAGATAATGTTTAGTCAATATATACTTATCACTATCATTTAGTCACTAGAGAGCTTTCACATGTGCATTGCACTAGTAGTCCTAAGTTTTGATCAGGTAAAGATTCTGCGCTTCATTTAATACCTCATTATAGTTGTACATCAGTTTCAGGGCTTTGAAATGGCAACATGTTTTATCTTGTGATTTTTAATTTTGTAATGACTAAAGCTATTTTCTATGGAAAAAAACAGATTCTTCTATTTTAGATATGTTAATGATTATTTTAAAACCACATATACCTTACTGTCCAAGTAAATATTTTGTCTTATGTTTTAAATCTACTCTTTTTTTTCCAGCAGATGTCAGTATTTGCTATTGATGAACAGAATTCTTAAGAGAAAAATACTTAAACTGGTTCTTTTTGTGACAATTTGGGATTCTTTCAGTTAACCAAACAAACATTTGCATTGTTTTGCTCTCCCTATAGTTTATGCGTATGGCACATCTCTTCATGACATTGATATATATTCTAATGATTTTTCTAGACCATGTTCAGTAGTTTCCTATTTTTAAGAATGATGAGGATTGATTAAATACAACAGTAAGTGTAAATATCAAGTATAAAGATAATCGAAATAATATAGTATTATCTTAATGTTTTTCATTAGTTTACAAGGAAGAATTGGGAGAAAATACATTGGCTTAAATTATATACCTCTATAGGAGGCATTAACTCAATAAACTTTTTCTATAAAGAGCCAGATAGTAGATATGATAGGCTTTGTAATCTACAGGGTCTCAACTACTCAACTTTACCCTTATATTGTTAAAGCAACCACAGATAGTATATAAATGAACAGGCAGTGCTGTGTTCCAATGAAACTATTTACACAAATACGCAGCCAGCTAGATTTGGCCCTCAGGTTATAGCTTGCTAACCCCTTATTTAGGATATGGCCCATAGTGCAAACGCTTTGACTTTTGAGAATCTCAGCTGAATGCCACACATGCTCAGTGAGGTCTCTCTACTATGAGTGGGCCAGAAATCTCTTATCTAGCACTGCACAGCCCTTGATATCACCATTTACCTCTCAGCCCCACAACAGGCACACTGTGCTAGGCCTTGCAGAATCTCATCTTGTGCATGCACAGCTCAGCCCTTGGCTATAGAACCAGGGCTAGTCGCTCTGCAGACTAGTCTGGAGCCTGTTTGCTCATCTCCTTTTCCAGTATCCTGCCCCACAAATTCCATATGCATCAGCAGTCCAGAATCCTTGCTTTCTACCTCCTCAGCTCACTTCTTTGGAATTCACTTCTTTGCTTGGAATTCACTTCTTTGCCCTGTGACAAGATATCCCCTAACAAAACGAGCAAATGTGGGGATCACCTCATCAGTTTCCCTTCTCTCAAAGATTACAGTTTTTTCTGACTGTTGTTCAGGGTCTAAAAATAGTTACCTCATATATTTTTGTCAGTTTTATAGTTTTCAGCAGATGGCAAGTTTGGTACCTATTGTTCTATTATGGCTATAAGTGGAACTGTATGCTGTTTTAAATGTTTATGATCTGTCCTTTTTATTTTTAACATTCTAACCTGGTCCTAATACTTGTTCTGTCATTTTTACTGGATAGACTTCTGATAAAGTTAATAAAGACATTAATAAAGACATTAGGATAGTAAGACCGTGATTTTGAATAGGTGATACATGTACAAGGTATGTAATAATTATATACTGTACAGAAGATACAAAAGGGTATATAATGAAAAGTAAGCTTCCTATCCAGCCCTGTGCCCCATCTATCCATTTTTTCTATTATTTCTATGTGCCTTTTCAGAAATATTCCATGACTATGTGAGTGGATAGATGTGTTTTTGAAGGACACACAAACAAGTATGTATTTTTAAGCAACATTTATTCATATTAATGAATGGTTCACATCTTTTAATTATGAATATTTTGTTTTTCCTTTCTTACCTTATTTCTAAAATTTCCATGGTGATACAAAATAGCAACTATAGTTTAACAAATTACAAAGTTAATAGCACATAACTGATTAGAAATAGTTCCTAAAACAGGAAATAATTTAAAATAAAAAATATACAGTTTAAACTTTTCGAAAGGGAGGAAAGTGTTATATAAACCATTAATATTTTAGACTGGCAATAATAATCTTAAGACTTTACTGTCTGATTTATCAGTTTTAATTTTGGTTAATCTTACGGAAGTCTCTATCTGAAACAAAAGATTTTTAAATTTATTAAAAATAAAAATAATATGCTATCTTGAGCATATTATATCTTCTTCCTGTGCAGTTCATCAATGGTGCTAAGGAAATATGCTACGCTCTTCGAGCTGAAGGCTATTGGGCTGACTTTATTGACCCATCATCTGGTTTGGCGGTGAGTAATTAAATACAATTTGAAAGCCAGATTATAGAATTTGAAGTAGGAATGGGTTTTATTATAAAATTGTTTATAACTAGAACCTTGGTAAAAATATATCACTTAAGACTTTTTTAAAACCTCACAATTTTATCCAGTCAAGTACTACTATGAGTCGGTTGTATTCACAACAACTTAGTGAGACCTCTTATTGCTCATAGTTAAGCTTCTTAACCATTTTAAATTTTTTAATTAAAAGTAATAAAAACAGTTATTAATTTCCATTCTTGTTATTTAATTTACATTGAATTAGTGTTTACTATTTGTTGAAAATTAGCAATCATTATTTTAAGGAAGAAAAATGTTTAGAATTAAGAAAATATGGATGGTAAAAGAAATTTTTTTTTTTTATAATTTCCCAAAAACTTTTTTGGGAAATTAACATTTCTAAAGTTATACTTTGAAAATAACCGAGCCACTCTCATGGTCACATTTTAAATTCTGGGTATATCTTTTCATTAAAAATAGTAACTAATTTTTTTGAATCTGTTTCTTCTCAAAGTCAAGTGAGATATAGACAAGACTTGAAACAAAACCTTGCTATGGAGTTTCCTTATCTTGAAAATGATAAAGATAGTTGTCCAAACTTTATTCTATCTTTAAAGGTCATGTAGTGTTATGCAGTTGGTTCTAGATAACATGAAATTTGCTATATCATTCAATTCACATTTCCAGAATGCACAGGTACTAGGGGGAGAAGAGGTGTTAGGGCAGTTTCGGTGTTACATGTGACCTTTTATTTATTTCATTTTTTAAATATTTGAAATATTAAAATAGATATGTGTTTGTATAAAGTTATTACTACATTATCTTTCTTGCTACTGAAAATATTGCTTCATTTCTTATTTCCTCCAGTTTTTTGGACCATATGCAAACGACACTCTTTTTGAAACAGATGAACGCTATCGACATTTAGGATTCTGTGTTGATGATCTTGGCTGCTGTAAAGTGATTCGTCATAGTCTCTGGGGTACCCATGTGGTTGTAGGAAGTATCTTTACAAATGCAACACCAGACAGCCATATTATGAAGAAATTGAGTGGAAACTAGCAATAATGTCAAATAATTTGCTGTACTATTTCTACCAAACATTTGGATTGATCTATAAACGCTATCAAAGGCTTCAGTTTTTAAAATTTACTTATCTGCAGGTATTTATTTCAACATTTATATATTTACGGCAATGGCAGGTGGTTTCTGATTTTTAAATCTCAAATGTTCGTTCACATTGTCACTAACTACATGTTGAGCACATCCATATTGTACAGTATGTGGTAATTAACGTGTAATCATGGTGTGATCTATTGTTACTTCTCCCTTTTATTGGAAAAATCTCAGTTTTAATTATTTTTTCCAAAAATAAATCACGCATTTGGTTATGATATGTATGTTTTCATTGCAGTATTTTTAAAATAACAATTCTTAAAGACTCCTAAAAAGCTATAGTATTAATTTTTTTAAAGTGTTTTTGTTTAATAAATGCATTAAAAATTCTAGATTTAGTGTAGATTTAAATTTTTCCAGTTTTCTTTTTTCTTTATTACCTGTTAAATGTTCTTGTACCAGTCTGAGTAGTACTTTAAAATAATGTACATGCAGGAAAAGAATAAGGATACTACTACATCTTTATGTATAAAAGTATATGAATCTCATCTTTATACATACCAAAAAAGTAATTTTTAACTCCTGGATTGTAATAAATAAACGAGATTATTTTCAGACAAAACTATGCCTCAGCTGCTAAATCATATCTTTCCAATTTTAATAGATGGAAACTGCAGTACTTGACAGTACCCTGCCTCTTTTGTGACAGAGCTTGTTTATATAGAATTTTGAACTTTTAAAAAGTTATTTTTCATTTGTGAGGCTTTTGCCAGTAGGAATAGAGACAAATCTCAGGAGAACAAGTAACTTCTACCAAATGAATTAATTGAAATGGATTTTTTCAAGTAAATGCGATTTTGAAAGAAATACATAGAGATGACCCAACTTTTAAATTTTATTGCAACTTGACTTAAAACTGTACTTCATTAACATGTAGCTTGATTAATAAGTGTTGCCTATGATTCAAAGAGTAAGAGCTATGAAGTTTTCATTATGAAAAAGATGAAGTAGTGATTCCTATAACATTTTGAAAAAATATACATTTAAGTACAGTTGGTATCCAAGGGGGAGTTGGTTCCAGGACCACTTGCAGATACCAAAATTCAAGGATGCTCAAGTCCCTTATATAAAATGGTGTAGAACAGTGCATATGGTTGGTTCTTCAAATGTGCAGATTCCTAACCGTAGGAGAAAAATAACCATTTTGGATCCGCAGTTGGTGAATCTGGATGTAAAACAGATATAGAGGATATGGAGGGCCTACTGCATCTGTGTGTGTCTATGTGTGCATGTGTGTATGCATGTGTGTGCACACATTTGCACATATAGTGCTTGATAGATTTTCATCTATGTAACCAGCACCCAGATCAAGACAGAACATTACTAAACTTCATAGATTCATCCTGCTGCCTTCCAGGCACTCCTCTCCACACTTGCCTCTCCCAAGGGCAACCACTATCCTGATTTCCTACACTATAAGTCATTTTTTCTATTTCAATACTTTATACAGAGGAAACTATGTTCACTTTTGTGTCTGGCTGCTTTCACTCAACAATGTGAGATTAACCCTTATTATTGTGAATAATTATAGACTGGGTGTCTGCAGAGGATCCTGGAACCAACTTGTTTGCATAGCTTTTATCTTCTCAGTGGTTCTGAATTGGGACAGTTTTGCCCCTTGGGGGAAATTTGGCGATATCAGGAGACATTTTTGATTGTCACAGCTGTGGGACTAGGAGGTACTATAGGCATCTAGTAGATAGAGGCCAAAGACGCTGCTAAATATGTACAGTGCGAAGGCCGATCCCACAACAGAGTTATTTGATCCCTTGCTTTGCACCACTCATTGTTTGTAACGAGCATATTGCTTATTTAAGCACTTCTACCATTCTTTGAGCCATGTTACCTTGAAAGTTCTACATTTGCTTTAACAATTCTGAAGTTTCTTCTATTGGTTGAAAGGATATCACTTCCTATAGGTGGCCATGGCTATATACTGTATTGTACATGATTAGGGGTGTGGTCCTTTTATCATCTTGCTTTCTAACAGGATTTCCACAAATGAAAATATGAGAAGCAGTTACTACTAATTAAAATTAGTTTTCTGAAATGTTATGGCAATATTGAGGTTTGGGAAATCAATCCCAAGGGATTCTTGCTGATACTAGGAGAAAGTGGTTGATTATATTGTACTGCAGTAAGAAAACACTGCAAGTATCACTTTCATCATATTCACTTGCTTAGGGCCCCATGAAGAAAATTTATAAAATTATCCATTTTAAATATAAATTTGCTACCTTTTAAAGTAAGGCTGAGTCATTGAAATTGGTATTATACCTGTCACTGAAAACACTGAAAAATATGTTTTTGTTGTGAAATTTATATTTTTACAAGTACTGAGGAATTATTGTATAGATGTTAAATGCTAGAAGGGATCTTTCAGATCATCTGGCCCACATCAATTTAATACTAGACAAAGTGAGAAACAGCATGCATCAAATCACACGGCTAGTGTTAAGACCCATATATGTATGTATGTATATGTATATGTATATGTATATGTATATGTATATATATGAATGTGTGTGTGTGTGTGTGTGTGTGTGTGTGTGTGTATACTCTTCATGGTCATTATCAAGAAGTTTAAGTGATGAAAAATATCAAAGAGTTGCAGAATTTAAGCTGAAATTTCAGGTTAACCAGTTCTACCATATTTTGTAGATAAACTTCATAACACATTCCATTCAACTCTGCATGCTCTGAATTTCTTTGAAAACGTACTGAAACATCTAAAAATTCAATTATAGATGCTATACTTCAAACAGTGTGATTCTCTGGCTTCAAGTTTAAAATTTTCACATCTTTCTTGGGCTTCTGTCATTTGTCACATCAACTTAATCCTTACATTTAAGCAAAATTTTGCTTTTAATTTGAACTCAATTTCCACTTCTTATAACTGGTTCTCTTGTTGCTTCAAAGCAGGACTTATCCACCTTGACATTGCTGACATTTTGATCCAGATAGTTCTTTGTTGTAGAACCTGTTCTTTGCATTGTAGGATATTTAGCAGCATCCTTGGCCTCTACTCTGTAGATGCCAATAGCAATTCCTATGATGTCAAAAATACCTTCAGACATTGCCAGATTTCTCTGGGGAGCAAAATGTAATCTGAAAAAAATTTAGGTACCCTGCATTTTATCTGGCAATCCTCTTAATTTGTATAGTACTTGGTTTACACCATACTATTTTGCATTTGATTGTATACAACTCTTTTTTTGTTGTCTGAAATTGTTCCTCTCACATCTTGCAAGAAGGGACTCAATTCCCTGCTAAACTTAAACACCGCACTAAATGTGGTAATGATCTTCATTCTCATCTTCGCATTACTAGCAAGGACATTTTAAACTTTTTTGTAAGTTTTTTGTTGTCTGCCCTCCCCATTTTATGTCAATAGAATATATGTAAGCTATGATTTAATCATTCAGAAGATTCAATTAAGGCTTTGAGCAATTGACTTCCAATCATACTATTGGAAGTTATAATCACTTAAAGCCATGTTGGTACTATAAAGCTATAATAATTAAGAGATTAATAATGGCATAAGGATAGACAAACTGACGAATGAACAGGAAAAACAAGTTCAAGAAAGACCTGCATATAAGTAGTCACTCGATTTATATCAAAAGTAACATAGTGCAGTGAAAAAAGGACAGTCTTTTCAATATGTATTGCCAAGTCAATTGGATAATCGTATAGGAAAAGAATGTATTTTTGCTTTTACTTTATAAATAAAAATCACTTCCAAATGAATTGCAAATCTAAACGTGAACAATTAAACAAAGCTTTTACTGGAAATAAAGACCTGTGTGATCTTGGAGTAGGCAAGTTTTTTTTGTTTTTTTTTTGTTTTTTTTTTTTTTAATCATGACACATCATGCAGGGGAAAATTGATTAATTGTATTATATTAAAATTAAGAACTTTTAATTCACCAAGAAACATGAAGAAAACAATCAAAAGTTGAAGACCTAGATATATCCAACAATCCAAGTGTGTATATATATTCAACAAAGGAGTCATATACAAAATATATAAACAACTAAAATCAAGCATATACCAAGAGAAAAAAGATTTTTACATTTACTAAAAAGAAAAGAAACATTTACAAAGAAAGATATCCAAATGTCCAATAAACATGAAAAGGTGCTCTAATTAATCATCAGAAATGCAAATAAAGTCCACAATATCATGATATATATGTTCCCAGAATGACTAAAAAGATAATAAGTGTGAGCAGAGATGTAGAGCAAGTACAACTGGTATTGATGGAAAACAATGGTATAAACACTTTGGAAAACTGGCAGTTCTAAAGCTTAATTCACTGCTGGACCCAGTAATTCCACTCTGAGGTATAGACTGGAAATGCACACATCTGGTCACCAAAAAACATGTACTCCTATAAAAGTCTATACCAGCACTACATAGAATAGCCAAAAGCAGGACGCTACTCACTGCTCATCGACACTAGAATGGAGGTCTCATTTGTGGCATATTCACATAGCGGGATATGTGACATAATGAAAATGCTTTATGGCTACTTGCAGCAAAATGATGACACTAATAAACTTGTTGGTGAAACTAATAATTTGTGAAAACAGGTAGATACCAAAGAGTACTTACTATATAATTCCATTAATGTGAAGTTCAAAACACACCTCTGCTGCTAGGCATCAGGATGATGCTTACCCTTGGGAGGAGAAGGGAAGTGACCAGGAGGAAGACCAAGGGGGCTCTGCAGTGTTGGTTATGTTCTTTTTTCTGAATTTAGGTATTGGCTGCATGGGTAATCCTAGTTGTACAAACTTAAGTTGTACACTATGTACACTTTTTTTGTATGCATACTATACTTCAATAAAATGCCTTTTAAAATATAACTAAATGTACTCAAAACCATAGATGGCCTATTCAAGGATAACCGGTACCATAAAAAGAGTCTTGAACTGAATCCACTTTTTAAAAAAGGAATTAAAATTTTGGGTTATATCAGAAAAGTTTGAAACAAAATTATGGTTTTTCTTTTTAAATATTTAAGTATTATTTCAACTATACATTAATTCTTAGATTTAAAAAACATCGAGTTTACAAAACATTTTATTTTTCTTATAATATTGCATTAGACATATTTTACATTTTTAAAACATGACCAATTTTTCCAAGAGTTTAAAGAGTTTTCCCAAGAACCTCCGAATCCTTAGATAATAAAATCATTCTCTTTTAGAGTTCCTAACATTGAGTCGTTCTTGTAGCTTTTTCTTCTTGAATTATTAATTGATCTAACAGTTGTTTCATTGATTATTTCATGAACTGTTTCATTTTTGTCACATTTGCAATTTTACTTCAGCATATTTACATGAAATGCCATAGTCATTAAACATGCTTCCTTAAAATGAAAACAGGCTAAACAGATAAGGTTGCAATGCCATAGAGTATTCTTTGATTTTATTGTTATATAAAAATAGAGACTCTAATTCTTTTGTGTAAGATTATATTTAACTTACAATTTCTTATGTATTCTAGTATAAAAACAATATTCCTATATTTAAAATGAGCGACAATTTAATGATACAAAAATAGGTATTAAACAGCATTTGAGATCTTGTTACCCAGCATATTTCATCAGTTTGGCTCAAAAAAACAAACTAAAAAAAAAATAGGCATTAAATTTTTAAACACTGATCTGTACTTATAGCCTAGATTGTTTTGCTGTAAATTGAATTTTTATTAACTTCGAATGGTAAAAAGCCATCCTTTTCACAAACTTAATGAAAAAGTACCTGCTAAAAGTCTAGTTTTGTTACTGGAAGAATGCTTCAGCACACTGGCTGTCACATAGAAGTTCAGTAATAGATGTTGAGAAATAGATGCTGACTATTTAATGATAGCTCAGAACAATAATCCAGATCTAATGGGGTCAAACTGGAACTTTGTGTTCACTTTAATCCACAAACCTTGTGTAGAGAGATCCCCAATTAATTTCAGATTAGTTCAACCCGTTTTACAATTGAAGCACAATTGGAATGGTATATTTAGTAAAATATACTATCTCCCAAATATTGCATGGTACATACGAACACTAAAAAGTTACTTGCTTTATATCTGAAATTCAAATTTATCTGATTGTCTTTTATTTTTATTTTCTAAATCTAGTGTCCCTATGTGAACAACAGCTTCGCTATCAAACAACAGTTAATTTAAATGGTGTGATGTAGAGGGACTTTAATAGATACCAAACTAAAATTTTTTAAACATACAAATACCTACTAAGGTTGAAAAGGATACAAGCTTTGACCACCCTGAAAAATCACTTTCAGAGTTAAATGAAACCTTAATGACTCATTTTTTATTTCAGGTTTTTGCCTTTGATTATTCATGGTTACTGCTCATTGATTGCTTTATTATTATTATTTTTTTATTCTTTTTAAAACTGACTAGGTTAGAACCTTAACATTGCAATCAACAATATTTTAGAAGAATTTTTTTCTCAACATTCCTAATTCCAGAGAAACATGAGATCCTTTTGTCATTTGCTTATAGAGCATATGAATTTATATACCCTTATATAAAAAGTTATTTTAAATAATATAAATTTTATCTCTAATGTCACACAATCTTACTTGTAAATTACCAGATTTGGAGCTACTTAAACTGAGTTAAAACACTAGTAGGGTCAAAGGAAGACTTAGTTCTGGTATTGAGTAAGGGTGAGAAAGAGAATGGAAAACTATGTTTACCACAGTGTAACTAAGTTATGATAATAAGATGTGTCCTATTTTAAGCCCTGGTGAGTTAAAATACCTTCTCAGAGTCAAGTGGTCACTCATGGGAAATAAATTAACTCTCCTGGGACACTGTGGTATGAATTAGTGACCTGAAAGAGGCAATTCATCTCAAATGGATGAGCACTTGGCTTTTAGATGGCTTTCTATTTTTAGTTCCCTTAGAATCAAATGTAGATTACCACACAGGGTAGTTTTATGCAGGTAAGCCCTGAAGTCTACATTGATTCAAGACGATAACGTCTCCGGGTGGCAAAATTCATTTTAGCAAGTTGGAAAAAACCTGGAAAGTTGGTCAAGAAATTTACAATGAAGATACAACAATATTATTAAAATTGTGGCTATTGAAAGCTTTATGAATTTTGTCATAGAACTTTTTATATAATAGCACAAGTTTCTCAAAACAAATGAGAAGTGCAGCAATAAATTGAAAAATATGTGATATACTATTTAGGGCTATTAGAACTGTCCTCGGATTAGTCATGTTTTCCATTTTAAAATTAAGTTTATTTTCACTGGTGAGTTACTGTAGAAGTTTAATATTACCACCTTTCTGGCATTTTCATTATTATGAAGGATTAGTGAAAAGTACTGAGATTAATTTCACAAATTGTGTGTAAAAATCAATGTCATTACTTTACAATCAGTTACAATGGTAGATCTCAACTGTTCTTGGTGCTGGACAGTCTCAAACAGCAGGAGCTGTCGGAAGTCCAAGATTTCTTTTAGTTGGCCTTTCCACTTCATAGTTGCCCCTCCTTTTCAGAGCGAAGAATAACTTAACACTAATACTGAATGTCCTTTTACAAACACACACACACACACACACACACACACACACACACACACACACACACCCTTTGTGAACAAAAAAACTTCTAAGAGCAAGACAGCTATACGTGTAAGGTATGTTTACTGAATTTAAAATTTGTCCACAATGATGTATCTCAAACAGATAAGTACCCCTAATATTGCACTTGAGACTGCCAACTTTATTCGACCCTATGCTCATAGATGTTTAAAAAGATATGCTGCAGTCATACATTTGGACAATAGGTGTCACCATCCAATTACCTAGAAATACCTCAAATTTGGGACTTCTTGCTTTGCAAAAATCTGGGGCTTCTGATTTTTTAAAGAATATCCAACCTCGTTAATTATGTCAGTTTGAAATTTAAACTATGCTATTTAGAGAGGTTCCTATACATTGCTAATGAATTCGTTTCTTCTCTTTCCCCCTCTAATGCTTTATCCAGATGCCATTATTTAGTCTATGAAACTAATTGTATTATCTTTAAAATAGAAAGTGAATCTCCAATGCAGTAAGTCAAATTGTTCAATAGTTATACAGTCATTGTTTTCTTCATTTTTTAAATTGTGAGTTCCTGTAAAGACATCAGTTTGACACAGTGCAATCTAATGGCTTGAATCACAAAACAAAGATGGGGCGGGGGGACCCTTAGCTACTGATACTAAAAGCAATAATACTTGGTCTGAGATGGTCAAATTTATCCTCACCAGCAAGACAACCAAGAAATCCTGAAGTGGTCAAGGAATACTGATTTAGGCAAAAGATCTGATATGGTCTCAGATTTCAAATTAATTTCCAGTTGTTAAGCAATTATTTGATTCTTCTCATCTCTAATAAAAGGGTCAGTGTCTTTGAAATATTATGAAAGTAAAAGTTAGTAAGGATAAACTATTGGATTTTAAAAATGTGGAGATGTATTATGGTTTTAGAGTCATTAAAAATATATAATACTACATGAAATATAAAAAATTGGGAAAAAATGATTTAATTTTTCATGTTTCTGTGCACTATTTGGAACAGGGCATTCAAAATCTAAAGTGTCTTGAATCATAACAGAAAATTAAAAATTTATGATTATTTAAATATTAAGAATTTATATTCTAATTCTTTGAAGAGTAAAGTATGTGAGAATAGACACAGTCATTGAACTTTAAGGTCACAGCAACAGAACCTTACAAAATAATTTATATCCTTGTAGGTAAGAAAATAAAAAGGCATAGAAATATTGATGTGTTTTAGGTATTCAAAATCACCTAGTCCTATCCTTTATTGTTAGATGAGAAAACTCAAGCCTTCACAGTCTTAAGTGATTTGCCCAAGGTCACATTAGAACCTAGATTTCCTGGGTCTTATATCCTGTTGAAATACTTCTCTAACTGGTAATTTCTGATAATTCAACCAGGTGGTTTTGAAATTAATATTTTCTTTAAGAAAAAAGAATTCAAGTACAGTATGGGCTTTTATAATATCAATTTGCATTATGTGATCACCTATTTGTAATGCAATCTTAATTAGGAGTCTTCCCCATTCTCAAGAGGAAACTATGAGTTGCTCCTGCTTTATTTGAGCTGCTCTGCTTCCTTTGTCTTGTCAGTGATGACAGGAATGGCAAGGAGTTCTGTCTAATGGTGCTAGAAGTAAGAGAAAAAGAAAGGCCAATACTTTGATATAATAAAATACTAGATTTCTTCAGTAATGTTTGGGTTTTGTAATTATACTTCTACGGCTATAAGAAAGTACCTCTTTTTTTGAAATTCCTTCCTCAACAATGTTATAAATCTGAAACTCCTATTTTTTTCCATTGACTTTTTTTTGAACAGGCAAGATTTTTTATGAATGCAGATTACAGCAGAATGGACAAATGGACAAGTGAGATAATGAAGTCTATTAATTATGAACAATTATTTTAAACATTCTATTATACACAGTGAAATCTTTGCTAGCTACTTCAATCATTACTTGAGATCCCTATATAAATATGAAAATACTTGAATAGTTTTAAAATTTTATAATTATTTCTCAAACTTCATACCTTTGCTTTTTCTTAATCATCCATAATCTATGTGTACTCTGAATTAGTAAAGCTTGACTTTTTATTCTGATGCCTTTTATACCTGCTCCAAGTCTTTGGAGGAGATAAAATTTGAGGTGGCCCATGAGAGATGGGTAGTATTTAAATAGAAGAATTCCAGGCCCTAGGAATGTTGTATGGAGAAAACACATAGCATTGAGTGGACGAGTTTGCCTAGTGCTTCTTTGACATGCAAGGGGAAGAGATGAGGCTCAAAAAATAGGTCGGGGCTGAGTCGAAGGAATTTTCTGTCCCAGAAGGAGAAATTTGAACTATATGTTGTAGGATTAGACATTGAAAGTTCTTGAATAGGAGAATAATTCTATTACAATAACATTAAAAAAGATACATCTTCTGGTGGTATAGGGCATAAATAAGTAACTGACAACAAGCCTGCTAATATAATGGAGAAGAACAAAGGTAATGGAGACTGAATTTAGGGTGGTGGCTGTTGAAAATGAGATAATATTCCAAAGAAGAATTAAAAGGAATGAGTGGCTGGATGCTTCCTTTGACTTGTTCCCACATCCTCTTCACATCTAGTAATCCAAACAAAAGATGACAGTTTTCAGCCTGGATGATTGAGAATAATAACAACAATAACAACAATAATAATGGCAGCTAACACTCTCACGGTACTATGTACCCAGCACCAAGTGTTTTACATGTAATAATTAATCTGTATAACAACCCCATGAAATATTATTGTTTCCATTGCACAGATGGGAAACCTCAAGCAAAGAGAGGTTAGATGATATGTTCAGTCACACAGATAATGAGTGACAGCCACTTTGGAACACAAGCAATTGGGCCCCAGAGTCTAATGCCTCTCCTGATGGTCTCATTAAGAAGTACTAGTCTGTGGGTTATAGCCCTCTTAAATTTAGATGTGTTAAAGCTGAAATGGTGGGGAATATCCAATTGGGAATATCAAGCATGTACCTGGAGACAGGAACCTAGAATTCAGAGAATAATCAGTACTGAAGATATAGAATTGAATGCTATGCGTACCTCACTCAACTAACTCAAATATTCAAAACAGTTCATTGCTGAATTTAGATTAGAATTTAACTTACTGATTTTCAGTAGATCAGGGGAGAGGATGCAATTGTGGGGGTGGGAGGGCGAAGAGATTAAGACAATAAAGATTTTCAGCCCCACTGGAAACAGTGCTGACAGACTTCCTCACCAAAGCTCTCAGGAGTAATGTTCTACTATATCTTTTTTTCTCTCATATGTTCTAATAATTCGCTATGTATTCATGTTCATTTGGTTCTAGGAAATCACGCAGCTTATAATATTTTCATGCTTAGTTTAAAAGTTCCAACTTGTGTTAGGCTTCTGAAATTCTCAACAGTAGAACATGCCATGAAATGTCGAGTTCAGATATTCAAACATCCGGACACTCCAAAGAGCGATATAGCATTGTCACAAAAAAAAAAAAAAAAAAAAAAAAAAAGTGGGAGGAGGGGCTTTGGAAAACACCTGGGTGTGGATCTTATTTTTGCCACTTACAAGCTTTCCAACCTCAGCAAGTTACTTTCTGTCTTTGATAACACCCATCACTAGGAAGATCATAAGGTTTAGGGTAAATGATATACCAAATCTTTTGTTACCATTTCCTGTGGAAAAGTCAGTAAATTTTAACTGCTATTATTATCTGATCTCTGTGCACTTAAACAGTAAAATTCCCCCTAAAATCTATTTCCCTGAAAATATAGTACAAACCACTTCAAGAGGAGTTGTGTTTGGCAGAACACTTCAGTACTTAATCTAACTACAACTTTGGAGTTAATAAAAAAAAAATGCCATCACAAATAATTCATAACATCCAAAACAAACAAACGAAGTACTTTCCCCTAGCTGTTACTACATAGTCTGTTAACTTAGGTAATCATGGGATTCAGTGGTTTTGATGTAATCAGCCGTTACATGCCCAGAGATATTTGTCAAAAACTTTTCATTGGTGTTTTAAATAGTTTTCCTGTAGTTAGATAGGCAATACCTCAAAACCCAACATGCAAACACTGGGTCCAGCAGAATTCCACCTCAAAAATTTAGAAAGATATAGAGAGAGATTTTGCTAAGTCATTGTCAAAGTTGAACTGTTCACATCTATTATGATGACTGTATTTGTGTCAATAAGGGATTAGAATTATGAATATTTTAAAACAGAGGTTATCTGCTTACAATTTATATACATTTCTCATTTAATAGTCACAAAAATAGTATGGAATAAGTGATGGTATCTTCAATTGATGATGAGGCGATTGAAACTAAGGGAAAAAAATAAATTATTTAAGGTCACGAAGCTTTTAGGTAATAGAATAGGAACCCAAACCCAGATCTTTTTCCTATGAAAGTCCCAGTCTTTCATAGTGCATAGTCTTGTGAAAATCATTGGTCAAGCTTCTAATTTTTAGAACTAGTTTTTGGATATTTTACTGGAAGGAAGGGCTTTTGATTATGGGGAAGCAATTTAAATGTGGTTTGAAGTGATTTTTGAGAAATAATTATTGTGGGGTACAAGAAGTCATAAATAGAAAGACTTGATGGTAGATTGCATGGCAGCGGTTCAGAGTATGTTCTGTTGCCTTTGGAAACTAAAAGCTTAACAAGGCTTTGAGTTCTGATTTCAACTTTATTTTCAGGCTGACTAATAAAACTTAGATGAAATTAAAACTCTTAACATTGTAATCCCCAGCATGATAAATAAATAAAATGGAATATTTTTATTCATATACTACTTTTCATATCATAATTCTATACTACTCAACATAAACACCTGCTTACATGGTTTAGTGAAGATCAATAATATTGTAAATACCCTAACCAGAATTTTACTGTAGATGGTCCCCTTTTGATGGTTTGACCTAATAATATTTCAGCTTTACAATGGTGCAAAAGCAATAGGCATTCAATAGAAAAAACACTTCAAATTTTGATCTTTTGGGGAGCTAGTCTCATATTGCTAGATGTCAACAGTCAGCCATGCAATCACAAGAGTAAACAACTGAAATGCTACAGTGTACTGTGTTACTAGAATTTTTTGGATATTGTGTTCTCAGCATGTTTAAGGTAGGCTAGGCTAAGCTATGGTGTAGCATAGTTGTATAAAGCTATTTTCAACTTACATGACCCCATTGTAAGACAAGGAGCAGCTGTATTTATAAAATGATTACATGAATGAATTAGAAAGAAACATCCTAAAAGTAGTCTTAATAGGTTTAAATGACTGATTGCCCTCTATAAGATAGGTTAGACATTTATATGCCTGTGTCCAAACATATGCAAATAAGCACAGGTTTGTTTTATTCCTGGTATTATTTTATTACATTATTTATTAATATTCTGATGCTTAAGATTACTATGAGATATTTTTTAAATATTATAGTGTGATGTTTCTTTACCACATCTTAACTAGTATTTAAACTAGAAATATAAATTTTAGTGGCCCTGTTGTTCTTTTTAGATATCCATTACTACATTGAGGAAATATATTTCAGGGGTTCTTAACCTTTTTTTATGCCATGGCGCCATTTCAAAATAGTGTTCTTAAATTCATAAAATACATGCATTATTTAAAAATCGATTATTTTGAAATACATTTATCAAAATATTTTTTTAAATTTGTGATAGACTATATGTGCTTTTTATTAATGCTTTAAGTTATAAGATGTAACAGCAGATCTAATAGCTACTGTAACTTTGATTCAGTGATAACTATAAATGGTAGGAGATATCTGCAACAACTATAATGTAATAGGAAAAGATTTGTGTTTTCTATTATTGACAAATCACAGGAACTGCTAATAACACTTGGTTTGTTGCCTATATTCATAATGAAAAGAAATGCTAAATTTCATTTAAATATTAGTGAAAATAAAAATGTAATTTATTCCCAACCAAATTTATTCTAATCACGAACCTCCTTGTAGTTCACGGACCCCATGTTAAGAAAACTTGTAACTAATCTGCTTTCTAAAAGTTTGCATTAGCAATGGTTATTTATTATTATTGCATGCTTTGGAACTTTACTATAATAATCCTTATGATATTTAAAGTAAACTAAACTACTATAATAAATTGAGCTGGTACACATGGTGTCTAACACAATGAAAATTTTATTTCTCAGTCATATGACACTAAGGAAAGTAGCTCTCCTTCATAAGGTAATTCAGGGACCCAGGCTTATTCTATCTTGTGGATGCATGAGATCCTAGGGCCTCGTTGTTGTCTAAATTCCACTGGTGGAAGGGGAAGAGAGTGTGAGGAAAGCATGCCAAATTCTTAAAAAATGTTAGCCCAGAGGTGACACACTTCACCACTGTCCACATTCCTTTGGCTAGAATTAATCACATAGCCCCAGTCTGGGCACCACTTCCTACTAACAACTCTATACAGAGAAATGTGGTATATCCATATAATAGAATATTAACCAGCTGTAAAAAGGAATGAAGTACTAATTCAGGTTTCAACATGGATGAACCATGAAAAGATTATGCTAAATGAAAGAAGCCAAACACAACATGTTACATATTGTATAATTCTATTTATCTGAAGTGTCTATAACAGGCAAATCCATAGAGAGAGAAAATAGATTAATGATTTTCTGGGTCTAGGGGGAGGGGTGAGGTAGGGGTGACTAATAATGGGTTTGGAATTTTGGGGGGAGGGAGAGGATGATGAAAGTGAGTGGCTTTAAGACTGATGACACTATTACCAGGATCTAAAGAAATGAGGAGGAGCAGATTTGGGGATAAGATCAGTTTGGGACATATTGAAGTTAAGACATTTATAAAGCATTTCATTTTATCCATTATTGTAAATACTCATTCGCAGCTTTAAAAAGGTATTGTCTTTTTGGGTATTGTCTGCTCAGAAATGATTACCAGAACCCTAGGAGTGGGTAAATACTCTGAGTGAGAAAGTTAAAAGAGAAGAGATCAAGTCCTAGATAAAATCTAGGAAGGCAGCAAGGGAGAGAATGGAATTCCAGAAATAAAAACTATTTGGAATAAGGTCTGAGGAGAGAAGGAGCCTGGAACATGTGAAGAACTGAAATATAAGGCCAGTATGGCAGAAACCAGAGGTAAATCAAGGGAAAAGATGAGAATGGCTGAGTCATCAGAGATGAGTATGTATAAACCTTATAGATCCTTTTAAGGATGCTTTGTCCTTAACCTAAGAGCAGCGTGAAGCTATTAAACATGGAGAGTCATGATTAGATTTGCATTTTTAAAAGATCTCTTTAGCTAAAGTGTGGAAGATGATTTGGAGAGGGTTTAATCAAAATAATCCTGACAGAAGATAAAATTTGTACTAGGATAGTGATAGTGTAGTTGGAGAGATTTGAGAATGATTTCAGAGATAAAAAGTTAACCTGATAATGACTGAATATGAATGGTAAAGAAGAGACAGGTGTCAAAGGATGTGCCTTATTTTTCAGCTGACTTTTATTGGACTATGGTGTCTTGGAATAGTACAGAAGTGGAATCCATTTTGAGGAGGGTAAGTGGTGTTTATAAAAATCCAAGTAGAGCTATTGAGAAGAAAACTGTGTATGCAAGACTGCTGCCCAGTAAATAGCTCTGAGCTAAAGATAATAATTTAAGAATCGTTACAATATAGAAAGTTGTTGAAGTTGTAGAGTGAATGAGATTGATTAGAGAGAGAAAAGAGGGTAAGAAGCAAACAGAACCAGTCTAGGGCTATGAAATTGATGGCCACAATGAACTTGTAGAACACCAATGTTTAAGAGTCAGATTGAGGAGAAAGAGCCAATAAAAGAGAAAAAGAGAAGAGTTGGTCAGAGAAACAGGATAATTCCATGTCATGGAAACCAATGAAAAAGAGGGTTTCAAAGAGAAAAGGGCGATTGTCAAGGGCAAGGGGTTTGGAAGCTGCTAAGAGGTCAGTAAGGGTAAAGACTAAAAAATGTTGGTTGTGAAAATTTGATATAATTACATGGCAAAAAATGTACGGTAAGTAGATTAAATTACAAAGCCCAAATCTGGATACAACCTTTGAATAACAAGATGTGACCAATACTGATTGCTGTTGAACATGTTTTGTGAATGTTAAAAGGAGTTCCTGATGATTATTAGGGAACCGAGTGAGACTTGGTGACCTTCCAAGTAGTTTCAGTAATAAGGCATGACTCAACCACCTGGAGGCTGTTCCACAGGTGGAATTTCCAAACCCACAGTCTCTAGGTCCTTCCTCTCCACAGCCTCCACCCAAAGAAGGCCAGGTATATGGGAACAAGTCGAGAATTTCTCATAATCTCCAGTAGTCCCTAAAATCTGAGAGGCAAAGCACCCACATCTAATTCATTAAATCTTTCGGTAATATAAAAACATAGTATTTCTTAAATAATAAGTTTATCTTTTCCTCTTTCATATACCCCATTCCCACCTCCAGCAACCCAAAAGCTCATGCTCTAATTTCTGTTTTGCTGAAAAGAGAATGGTCAAGTTTTTGGAGGGAGAGTGGGGTCCTTATCCAATGAGATGTGCAACAATACTAGCCATGTAATTTTTCATAATTATTGATGACTTCAGAGTTGATGGTAATCAGTGAGATAGAATGATGATTTTCTGTTTTTTAAGGTAATTCAATGCAAACAGAACATAAACATTATAAAAATTTATACTTTCAACTAGATCTATTTTACATGCATTTGAAAGCTAGCTGTATTTAATCACTTTTTATTACATAACCTAATGATGTGGATAATGTTGTTGACTTTTTATTCATCTCTTAATGAGTAGTTTCAGAGCTAAACCACATAAGTGCCCTCCTACAGTGCTGCTAAATGATATGATCAAAATCATATAGGAAAGATGACAAATCATTCATCAAGAACCACAACCCTATGTCACAGAGAAGATAAAATGGAGCTGAAAAATATTTATAGGATCTCTTGCAATTGCTCAAGAAATATTAAAGTATCTTTCTGTTTGATTGCATACAGTTTAAAAATATACTGTGTATAAAAGAACAGGTTGCCTTACTAAACTTTTTTTTTTCAAGTGCAGTTAACAACCAAGTTTGGTTTGTGTGCTTTCAAATCACTGTGCAGTCAGCCATTCCTTTCTCAGAGGCCATAGCTTGGTTATCATATTTTTGGACTGTGCTTTAGCTTCTCTTTGCTTTTACTCCTCTTCTTCTTTTTCTCTTTTGCCTACTTTCCAGATACGTCATCTCTTGTTAGTAATTTCATTTGGCAAGGGAGCAGAGAAAGAAGCTGAAACTTAATTCCATTCATTTTACCTCTTGCTAACAGCAATGGTAGAAGATTTATTGCAAGAAGAGGTTGAAAGTATTGGCTGAAATGAAGTTCAGGAAATATGGTATATTTCAATTACTTGTACTCTCACATTGTTCTTCAGCCAAATAATTCAGCCTGGGCGTGCAGTCAGCAGTTCAAGTCTAATTATCACAAGTGTGGGGTGTCTACATCCCCTGCTTCCCACTTCTTTCCCTGCTCTATCTACCCAGCTTTGTTAGCAGGCCAATGTGTTTCTAACTCTACCCAAAGAAAGACAGCACAGGCAAAGTATAGCTGCTGACTGGGTTCACAGTAATCTAAGGAGGGTAAGAATTCACAGCATTAAAGGCAGTGCTTAGAAGTGGCTTAGAATCACCTGGGAGATCTTAAAATGCAGATTTTCACTCACTAAGTCTGGGATTCTTCATGTCTAACAGGCTTTGATGCAATGCTACTGTTGCTGGTCCATAGACCCACACATTTGAAGAAGAAAAAGCTTAGAAAAACAGTAATAGACCTTAATAAGCAATAAATAGGGATATAATCTACTTTTAAGTAAGGTTCAGGATACAGGTAATAAAGATCCTCCACTGTACATTTTTATTTAAATATAGAGAAAGGTATATTTTGCTATAAATCTGTGGGTTTCAAATGTGTTCTTCTTTAAAAATTTTTATTTTATTGTAATAGGAATGCTAAACATCTATCTACTTAACAGAATTTTAAGAGTCAAAACTATATTGTTACTATAGGTACAATGTTGTGTAGCTGATCTCTTGAACTTTTTCATCTTGCAAATCTGAAACTCTGTACCATTAAGTAACAATTCTCTTTCTCCCCTCCCCTCAGGCCCTGGCAATCACCATTCCACTCTGTTTCTAGGAATTCAACTATTTTAGATGCCTCATATAAGTGGAATCATGCAGTCTTTGTCCTTCTGTGACCGGTTTATTTCGCTTAGCATAATGTCCTCAAGGTTCATCCATGTTGCTGCAAACTGCACAATTTCCTTCTTTTTTAAGGCTGAATAGTATTCCATTGCATGTGTATATTACTCCCGGCTTCACATAGTGGAAGGAAGGTGTTTGTTCAATGCACCTAGCACCTCGACTTTTCTGAGGGGGCTCCCCAGAGGACTGGCATCTGTCTTGCCAGGATCGTAGCTCTGATGGGTCCAACCTAGTCTTATCTGCCTCAGGGAAAATGGAGAGGGCAGCATGGGCTGGTCAATACCATATATCCTCTCCCTGCTCAGCACAGAGCAAGCAGAAAAAAAAAAATCATCTCTCAGCTTCGTTCTGGGGAAGGAAAGAGTTGAGTCAAACATGTTCCCTTAAAAGCAGTAGAACTTATTTTTCAAAAGAAATATTTTATAAAACTTCAATATATAAAACAGGAGAAAAGTGGTTATATGAAGGCCGTATCTCCTAAACCCTGACTGTTTCACCTTTCTTTCAGCTTCACTCAGCCAGAAATATCTCAGTGGAACCCTATTTTCCAAAGAACACAGACAAAAAGAAACCATTCCTTTAGGCTGCGATTTCTATCTCCTGGTCACAAGATACAATTCATTCATTTACCTCACATTTTATCGAGTGCCTACTATATGCATGTAGTGAGGTTTACATTCTAATGGGAAAGACCAATAGTAAACCATAAATGGAACGAATAAATAAGGTGTATAATACATTAGAAGGAGATATGAACAATAGAAGAAAATAGAGAGCAGGGTAAGAAAACAAGAGTTCAAGTGTGGGTGTGGCAGGTGCAACTGTAAATAGGTTAATGAGAGGAGAACTCGTGAAGTAGGTGATATTCAAGCAAAGACTTGAAGGTGACCCAGTGCTACAACGATGGTGAAAAGTTGCTATGAGACCCACCCTGTGATGCATGGTGGATCTTGCGGACCACTTGACCTGGCCTGCATCTCAGATCACAAGAAGCCATGGGCTTTTCATCCTGCTTTCTTGCAGAGATTAATCAAGGTTTCAGAGTCAGTATCAATTATTCACTCCTTCATGTATTAATTGTCCACCATATTATGGACCCTGTGCCAGGTGCCCAGGATGCAGAGCTCAATCAGCTGGGGTCCCACCTACACCTCAGGATGCTTGCAATCTAGTCCAAGGTGCATGTGTATGACATGGCAATCCCAAAACAATATGCTTAGCGTGCAATGTGCAGTGTGCTAAGACAAGGTGCCCAGAAGAGGCAAGGTGAAGTTTTGTACCCTGGTAATAAGAAATCAGAAGGCATCAACCCAGGCCTGGAGTCACAGAGGCTAGCTGGCCTAAAGAATGAGTAGGCTTTCAGTGATCACAGACTGCCTTCCTCCTAACAAACCCTCTGGCTGAATAATTGCCCTCTACAAGTCTGAAACACTTTATAAATATCAGGGGGAAAACTCTTGGGTTTCTTTTTCAAATTGTTAATTGAAGTAAATTGTTACCTTCAGATATTCCTGGACTTTGCATTAGTGAAATGTTTTTCTTCATTTATAGAGTAATTTATTTTGCTATACACTCATTGTTCATGACACTTCATCATGCTGAAATGCATTTTCTTGATTGTCTGCAGAGTTACCCAGGGGTAATAAACGTGTTGCTACATTTTGTAGACTGAAAAACATCCTGCATAAGCTAGCAATAGAGACAGGGCAGGCAGAGGGAAGGAGGGGGGGGGAAGGAGACACAGGTGCACAGACAGAAAGACAGAGAACAAACAGAAATATGCCCCCAGATCAGGGAAAGGAAAAGCACATTTGTCCGCAAGATACGCCATCCAAATGATGCTGATGTCCAAGTGATACAGCATTGCTTGTGCCAGGAAGGCCGAGGACTCAGCCTGCTGGTTGTCACTGTCAGTACCTTTGACCTAAGACAAGGTGCCCAGGAGAGGATCTTGATAGATGGCACAGTATCCTGGCACAGGAAATGTGTGTATTGTGGGGACCAGAGTTTTCAGCTGAGAGGTTAAAGAAGAAACCTCAGAACAGAATCAGATTGCAAAGGATGTCACCAGAGCTGTGCAGATAGGCCGGGTTGATTCCCATATTCTCACAGTCTCATGCTTCCAGGATGCCACGCAGACCTTCTCCGGCTATAATCCTCCTGTGTCAGGTGGGTGTGTTCCTGGGAACTCACGTGCATTTTTCTGCTTTTAGGAATTGGCAACTCAGTCCTGACGGGCTAGCTCTTTGACTAGCTTAGCGTATCAGAACGAGGGGGGAGCGCTCCTGATGCCCTTGGCTCCCCTTTTCTTTTCATCTCCTGCTTTCTTCCCCACTCAGTCCTTTATTCCAAAGAGACATAACAACCAAAAATAGCTAATGCACTTACTCTTAATTAATTAATCACCTCTTCACCCCCTCAGGCTGGTGAAACTCTTCTCAATTATTCCTGGGACTGTCTTGTGACACAGATGGGCACATAGACAATTCTTGAGTTGCCCCACCCCTCCATTACCATAGATATCTTTTTAGATCAGTGGTTGTCAATCACAGAGCGCTGCTCAGCATCTCTGAGATGAAGGCTCAACCTAGAACTGCTGAAGAGAGAAACGGTTCTTGTTTCTCTGGCTCTCTTTTAAATGCCTGTTTTTAAAAAGGAACAAACATACTGGACACATGGACTACTCATCCCATTATCCTCTTTCTGATAGGGACAATTTAAAGAAAGGCATAGTTTGGAGGACTTTCCCAGGTTACACTACATTTTAGCAGCAATCTCAAAAGATAACCCTCCAACAAACTGGTTTCTCTTAATAACCCATTCACGATATCCATGAATTTATTTACATGCTCTAAGTCCTACTAATTTTTTTCCTATTCTTCCTCTTAAAGAAACAAGTTCCATAGGTTTACTATTCTGTAAAGTGCTTCTTACTTTTTGTGAGCATACTAAATTCATCTCTTTAATTCTTATTTCCGGTATTTGATAAAATACCTTATAGGATTTGATTTATGTATTTACCTAACAATCATTTATTGAGCACCTACTCCTTATGACTAAAAAGGTTTACCTTTTTTTGTTGTAGTTAACCTTCTCAGACTGTATTTTTCTATCCTTTATTACCTACTTGTCCTTAATTCTGCCATCCCAGATAGCATTTTGTCTTTCTCAGTAATTGACAGCCAGCACTTCCCACAGGACCCCCCTGTGGGCTTTCATATTGTGATGCAAAGATAGGGTAATTTTCTAGGTTTTGTTCTCATTGTTCCTGCTAATGAAGGCCTACATTTTTTTTTCTTTTGTTGTGACTATACCTGTTTATGACAAATTGTCACTAGTTGTTCTTAGAATTTTCCCAAAGTAATGCCTGAGTATTTAGGTCTGTACTAAATACTTTTTGGAGTACTTTTTCCAGTGTCACTACCTTCCCTTGCTCATACTGAAATGCATTTGACATTTTTAAAAATCATGTACAAAACCTAGAAAAATCTCACTGATTAACAGAAGTTCAGGTCAACTCAAAAGCAGGTCTTGATTTGCCTAGTATGTATTATAGCAAATAAAAATTTAGCCTTCCTAATAATTTTCAACCCCTATCAATTATCTATGATCATAAAGAACAAAGAGAACTATGTCATCAGTAAACCCACAAATAATTCATCAGCCTCATTCAAGCCCATAATTACAAGATTCTTTGCTATTGAACCTTCTCTTATAGTTTTTCACTTTATTTGCCCCTGTCCTTTATCTTTCCATCAAAAGCACTGAGAAAAAAAATAGTAGAGCTGTGAATAGCTGCCCATATTTAAGCCAAATCCTTGATAAGCAAGGCATTTGAAGGTACAATTTTCCAATTTGGATGGTTTTAGACAATGAAAGAAACTGCCAGCTGTCTGCCAAAATCCATTTTCCCCTTTTTACTGGCATGTACCTAGACTTAGTTTCACGGTGTCCCTTCTGGTTCAGAGTGGCCACATGCCTGAGCTTTAGCTAACTTCTACTGTATCGAGTGAATGAGTGGGTCTATTTCTTACCTCAACTTAGTCTAACCTGAATAATAAGAGGAATGATATCCCTTAGAGTCAAGTCTCTATTAGCCAAGAAGGCTGATTTCTATAATTGAATAAGCAGATAGATATTCAGGCTGCCAGGTCACAGGGTAGAATTCCTGGACAAAAATGAATACTGCTACCTTTTATTGCCACTCCAAAGAGTCTGTGATTTTAAGAGATAGAAAGGAGTTTCATGTGGATATTCATGGCTAAGTCTCTTTGTGGATATTTCCCTGTGTCTAATTTATTGATTTTTCTCCCTAGGCTATTATCCTCATGGTTTCTATAACATATACGCTTCTGCTAAAGGAAAAACATCCAGAAAGTCAAGGCCACAATATTATGAGTTTTGATAAATAAATAGTCATGTAATGACCATCATAATCAAGATATAGAACATGTCCATCTCCCCCAAAATTCCCCGCAAGGCCTTTGCAGCCAGCCCCTCCCTGCACTCTCTGCCTCTTCCAGTCACCGATCTGTTTTCTCTAGAATGTCACATAAACAGAATCATAGAGTATGCATGTGACCTTTTGAGTGCAATTTCTTTCATTAACATGCAGCACATGAACTTGACCCCTGTTGTTGTGCGTTATCAGTAACATGTTCTTTTTTATTTCTGAATTGTATCCATTATATCGGTATGTCACAGTTTGCTTATCCATTCCCCAGTTGAAGGACACTGGTTGTTTTCAGTTTGGGGCCATTATGAATAAAGCCACTCTAAACATTCATGTACAGGATTTTGTGTAAATGAAGGCTTCATTTCATTTAGATAAATAACAAGGAGGGGATTGCTAGGGTGTGTTAGGAAATCTGTGTTTAACTTTATAGGAAACTAGAAACTGTTGAACTGTTTTTCAAAGTGATTTTTCCATTTCATGTTCCTATCAGAGTTCTAGATTTTAAAAAATTGAACCATTCTATTAGAGCCGTAGTTTCATTTTGCCACTTCTAGAACAACATAAATAGAATCATTTGTCTGGCTTCTTTCGCATAGCATAATGTAAACAAAACTCATCCATGTTATTACACATACCAGCGGTTTACTCTTTTTTATTGCTGAGTAGCATTCCATTGTATGGTACTCCTCTTTTGTTTATGCATGGCCTGTTGATAGGCATTAGGGTTGCTTCCTGTTTGGGGCTATGATAAATAAAGCTGCTATGTATATTCTTGTACTAATCTTTTTATGGACATATGCTAATCTTCTCTTGGGTTATATACCTAGGAGTAAAATTCCTAGATTACAAAGGGTATGTTTAATTTTATTAGAAACTTTTGCACCCAATTTTGCATTCTTTTTCTGAAAGAGAATTCTCGAAAACGTATGTTTCAGGTCTCATAAAGCTGAATCTCTCCTGTAAACAAGACTTCAATCAAGAGGCCAAAGTCACAAACAAATCCCATTCCAGTGAGTTAAGTCAGAATACACAGGGTAATTATGAGTTATCAGTATTTTTTTTTTCCTGTAGTGCAGCATCCTGCTGGCAGCTATAGACAGCTCTCTAATAAGCAGTGCAGGCCAGACCCGGGTGGGTAGCTTAGCACATGTGGCCTGCAGTCAGCACATCTGAGAAAGGGGGCAGTTGCCCAGGTAACTCAGGACTTTGATTCCTCTTGTCTAACTCTCAGTTAATTGGACATTACAATTAATAGGCTCTTTGGGCTGTGATATATTGCAATCATGGTATTGGTTCTCCTACCTGAGGGGCGTTGACAGAGGCCCAACAAGCCCTTAAGATACTATTTGTGACCCAGGTTCTCTCAATTGCCAGGAAATCCGGTGTGTCCTCCTGTTTGTCCATGGCAGTGGAAGATGCACTAAGCAGGGAGTGGGGGAAGGAGGTATGCTAAAAGGTCTACCCTTGCTGCCCAGCCTGTCCCCACCACCTTCAGGTGGAGAAGATTGGTCAATAGTTTTGCCTCAACTAGGGGCTTCCTACACTCACCAGAATGCTAAATACTTCTGTATCCCCGGCCCTGGTCTAACCCACGGCTCAGCTTGCTTCCCAGCTGTTTTGGATCACTTTGCGCATAGCTCATTTTAGAAAATGATCCAGTGATGAAAGACATGAAGTTCACGTATGGTTATTGCTAGCCCTGCACAAAGAGAGCAGTCACTCCACAATACTTTCCAAAGAACACACCTCTCATGCTTGGGGACCTGATTATAATGGTCTGATTAACCCACCAGGGCTCACACTGGTTTTAGTCAGTGCAAATTTACCTGAGCACTAGTCTTTGGCTAATCCTATCAAAGGTTTTAGGTTGGGGATAGGATGAGATTACAAATCCAAACCTATTTATACAGATGTCTTTTTTTGGCTCTGCACACAGCCAGGATTGCTTTTGCATCTTATAACAAAATCACGATTATCACAGGCCAAATTTGTTAAAAACCTGAGACCAGGATATTGAGAGAGAGAGAGAAAGAAAATGGAAGAGAAAGAAAATGAATGAAGATTAGGTGGGGGTGAGGAAAGGCTCATGGGGAAGGACTTCCAACCGTATTCAGCTGAGAACAGCAGGTTTGTGTTCAGGCTATGTGATTATTTTCCGATTAGGTTGGGTTGTCTGTCTAATCAGATTTTCTGCTCCCCTGTTATCTATTGTATTAGGTTCTTTGCACATGTGTGGCTTAGTGTTCCCTAGCAGTCACAAAATGATTCAAAGTAACGACCAACAAAGCCACCTTCTATGGGATAGTATGTATTAGGCTTATTTCAAATCACCCCTCTCTGACTCCGAATAAGAGGATAGATTTTCTTTCTCTCTAATTTATGTCTCATGAGGAGTCTTGTTTTCACACGAATCTAATAATGGAAATAATTTCTTGATTAATCAAAAAAGCTACTCTGGGTAGAACCTGATCTAGTAGGCTTTCCTCAACATAGATATATATTACTCAAGGTCTACTATGTGCCAGGCACCAGACCAGGTAGTGGACACAGAGTAATGGGTAGAAATGTACTGTCTACACCTATTAGTGTTCATAGCCTGGGCCACAGAAAAGAAAATGATTTTCTTTCACTGAAAATTGCACAGGCAGAAGAAAGACAGAATGTAATCTTCTGTATTGGCCTTACTTATTTGCCCCAGAGGCCAAGTGACACTGGGAAAGATGTTTTTCCCTAACAGCCAAGCAGTCATGGTGACCCCTGCTTGCCCGGTGCCTGGAACAGAATACCCTGTGAAGTCTTCATGTAAACAACTTTTAAAGACAAATTAAAATGACAAAAAGTTTTAATACAATCTTTCTATATTTTTAAACTTGGCTATTTGGAGCCATAGGAATGATGGGAACAATCTGTAAAAATAGTATTTTAAAGAAAATGTATTGAAGTCCAAGACAACTTCATTACAGAGTTGTACATGGAGTAATGTTATTTCAGAATTCATGACAAGCAAAATATGGTTATTTTAGCAGAGAAGGAAAAATCTGCCCTATGGCAAGAAGAATTAAAGTCCAAATTGAATGTGAGAAGAAAATTCAACTTCTCTTTAAATGCCAAGTAAATGACTGCCAGCATGCCTTCAGCTCTTTTACAAAGTCATACACTACACAAGCATTTTTGTGAAGAGCACATATATGTCAAAATGTTTAGAGACCCTTCTAATAGGAATGGTATACGAATATCCTCTACTTGTTACTAAATCCAACTGTTACTAGCACAGAATTTCTCATGATTTGAAAAAAAAAAATTCCTGTTTATTTGTGACTTCTTCTTATTTCAAAATCTATGTTTTAGGCATAGAAATTTGCCTTAGGTCTAGCATTTAAGATAGTGAAGTGTATGTCTGTTGGAAGTAATTTAGAAAGAGACAGGTAGAGATGAGAAGAAGGTGATTTGCTTAGGACTCAATCTTTTAAGAATGGCAAGTTTACGCCTAGCAAATATGAATTCTGTAAGAGAAGGAAGGGAAGTCCCTGAAGTCAGGTTTTTGTTCCAGTATTTACCCAAGCCAAGAGTTCAGAACACTCTGCAAATTAGTGCAAGGTGGGTTCCGCCTTCTTGTTGTGTGGAAACTGAGGGTAAGAGTGAAGGGGGCATGGGGAGATGGGTCCTAGGGGTGTCTCCATTAACTAAACCCTGCTTTTCAACATGCCTTCTCTCCTTGCCCACATAACACTCGAACTGGCCTTCTAACTGCTGCTTCTTAATTCTCGTTATCTATGATTGCTGTCCCAGTCCCAAACTCTTCTGCTACAGGACTACCAGCCCTTACAATTCACGCAATACCCCCTACCAATTCAGATCCCTCCACTACCCCCCTAGCTACTTTCTATATCTCCATTCTATTGCAAGTAGTCTTCATGGTTATCAAATGTTTCTTCATATATATCATCTACTAAAATCTGCCTTTCTCTTTATACTTTATAACAGTGATGATTCTCTCAGTCTCTCCCAACATACACCCCATCACCAAGCCCTGAGCAGGAGTTAGTAAATTTCTTAGGGCCAGCTTCATATTGTCATCTCATTGCCTTTCTTTCTCAGCTGCAGCTGTTGTATCCTCTCACCAGCCTGTCTGCTGAGCTCCCAGGTTCCTAGCATGCTCAGTGTTACCAGTCCAGGAATTAAAAATGCCAAACTCTAACTACCTAACAGGTACTTGAACTCCTAGTCTAAACCCCCAATGAATGATCACCCCATACAGAACGCCCTAGCAATCGAAAACACTACAGCAGGAGCCATGCTTTCCATTTTAAAACAACTCTAGTTATGTGAAAGTTTTTTAATAAGGTGAAATCTATATTCCTGTAATTAATGTTACTTAATCTAGTTCTGCCTTTTGACACTCTATCAAAGAAGTTAAATCACTTTTTCCATATTACAGCCCTTGGATCATTTGAAAACTTTTATCATATTCCTGCTAAGACTTTTCTACACCAAGCTAACCAATACCAGAGCCTTTAAATTTTCTGAATATAATACATTTTGGGGTTTCTTCTCCCATATGACTGCTCTCCAGGTTGTGCATATGACACACAGAACAGTACACATTGCTCTAATTGTGATGTGATTGTTGGAACTATCCTCTCCCTTCCACAGTCAGTTTTTCCATGAACACAGCCCAAGAGCTCATTACGTTGTTATTGTCATGGTGGTGATGATGGTGGTGATAGTGGTTGAGGTGGTGGTGGTGGTGGTCATGGTGGTGGTCATGGTGGTGGTGATGGGTTCTGTAATCATGTAATACTATTAACTCATCACAGTTAACTAATTAAAACTAGAAGTTCCTTTTGCTTCTACTAAGTCATATCCCTACCATCCTTATGTGTGCTGTTGGCTTTTGGACCAAGATTAAGACTGCTTAGCTTTATCTTGGTAGACTTGAGTCATTATTTCATCTCGACCTAATGAAGATCTTTTTAAATCCTAATTTTGTCACTGTTTGTTTGCCATTCTTCTCAGCTCTGATTCGTCTGCAGATTAATGAACTTGTTTTCTATATCTTTATTCAAGTTTGTGATTAAATATGAATCAAACAGTGTTAAAGTTACAGGCCTATGAAAAGACACTAAAGAATGTCTTTCAGGGTAGCATCTATCTATTAATCAGCATCCTTTAGATACAATTGTTCAATTTTTATGTAACTCGTTTTTCTTCTGTTTTGTCCCTAACACTATCCTGAAATTTGGCTGCACTCTATATATCATATTTCTCATTTGCACCAATTTCATGATCATGACCCCCTCAGAAAAAAAGATTAGTTTGATATGACTTCTTCAATGAAATTTAGTAATCACCAGATTCCTTTCGTAAATAAGTTCTCCTTACCATACTGTAAATAAGTAATACTAGAACCTTACTTAGAACTTATGAGATTTCCACAAATCTGCAGTAAGGAAAATGACCTCATCATCTTTATTTTGAGAACCAGAATCACACTTGCCTATATCTAGTCTTCAAATATTTTCCTCCTCTCCACAATTCCCTTATTGGAAAAACAAGCCATTCCTCCTTGGAACCTTAGGATTCATTGAAATCTCATGAAACAGACCTACCATGCCTTATATTAGGGTTATTTCTATAGGTATCTTCTTTCTTCTGCCCCACCCCCAAGACATTCACACTTGATTATAAACTCCTTGACAAGAATGGATGTTGCTTATTTTTCTTGCTATCCCCTGCAGTGCCTTGCACTGTATATTTGAAGGCTTGAGTTGAATTGAATTGCACAAAGGAAGAAAATTAGTTTGATCTATGCAATCTCAAAATCATTTTTTGGTCAAATTGAATTCTTTTCATCTATCTTAATATCTAATTTGTGCATAGTTGATTTAGTCCTGCAATTAATCTCATATGGTCATTAAGACTACTGAAGACAGTAAATTCATTTTCCCGATATTGTGAGTTTTAATCATGTAGTGATAACCATTCATACAGAAAAATAAAACATCAGATTAAATAGCAAACTAATAGCAGAATGATAAATGAAATTATCCCTAGACCCAAAGGCTATGGCAGATAATCTACGGTTTCCGCCAAATCATTTATTCAGTTTTGATCCAACATCCTTTTGTGAAATGACAATAATAGTCACAAATTACTGAGTGTTTCTTATGGGTTAAGCACTGAACTAAGACAGAATAACATGGGGGTTAAGAATGTGGAACTTGTTTTTTGTTCTGGCCATACCAATTACTATTTATGTGACCATTAGCCAATTGTTTCAATTGTAAAACAAGTTATAATAAATGTTAGTTATACCACTATTATTTAAGTGTATCATCTGATTTAAACCTCATGACAACCCTGTGAACCACTATTATTTTCTTCTACTTTACAAAATTACAAGGCACTAGGTGCTAGATACTGTAGGATTCATAGAATTGGCCATGTTAGGATCAGACATGGTCTTGTCCACAAAAACTTCACAATCAAGTAAAGAGGACTGAATTTTAAATAATTAACTATAATCAAAAGCAGAATAAAATATCTGCTATAGTAACATGAATGTGAAATGTGTGAGATCACAGAGGATTTAATGGATGGCTTTATGTAAAAGGTAGAATTCTATTTGAAACCAGGGGGATTAAAATAAGATCTAAAATCGTAGCAGAGGTTAAGGGCAACCCAGAGTGAGGGAGCCACATAAGCAGGGAATGTCAGCATGAAAAAACAGTAATACAGCACTAACAGAGAACATTTCTCAACTAGTTGGCCATAAGAATCACTTTAGTGTGGCCCTACCAGAATTATTTTTAAAAATGCAGTGTATCAGCCAGAAAATACTAGACTACATGGGACGTAGAAAAATTAAGCTGTATTTTGTGAAACTTTTTTCAGTAATATGTGTGTGTATTGGGTTACAATAACAAATGTTTTTCTTATATAGACTGTGATCTAAGAAGTTTGAAAGTCACCCATCTAGAGAGGTTGGAATCTAAGTCATAGAAAGAAATATTGTTTGGTATGAGGCTGGTAGTCCAGAAAAATAATGAGCAGCTATAAAATGATGCGTTTGTGTTTGAGGTGAGAAAGGTAAGAGATGGAAGTGAGGCAAGTTGAGGAAACCACAATAGTCTATGCCAGCACATCCCAACTTGAGGTTAAGTCAGTCTGTTCTGAGAGTTATTGGCAGATGTGGGGAGGGAAGTGTCTTCTCACGAGCAATATGGTCATTTAACATGTAGTTAGAGGTGATTTACTGCAAAGCTAATGAAACTAGCACTTCAGGGACCCTTGTTTTTATAAGTCCCTTCCAACTCTCTGTTCTTAATTTTGTATTCATAATTTAGTGTTCTTTTTCTTAGAGGACCTTGAAATTGTATAAGCTTCAGGATTCACCACACCTGGATCTGCCCTAGTATATAAATCTGAACAGGAAGGCTTTTTTTGTTTGTTTGTTTTTTGTTTTGCTTGTTTTGTTTTATAAGACAAGACTTCTAAGATATTCTAAGATACTAAACTGCATTTTGAATCCTCCTGTGGCAATTCTATAATCTCTCCTTTTTTTGCAAACCCCTACACCTCTTTCTTAACCCTCACTCTCAACTGACACTCACACTTCATATTTCATGGGCAAAATGGAAGCCATTCAATGCAGCCTCACTCATAAGCCTATGGTATTATGGTTAATATTTATACTACCAATAAGCCTATTGTATTACTGTCAATATTTATACTGCAGCTACATTAGAGAAAATGGTGACTGCTTCATTTTCTCTAAATGACCTCATCTTTCTCTAATGTTCTCATTCCCATGGGAAAAATAAAAGACAAGTTTATTGAAAGTGCCTTAGTTATTTTCCATTTTAAAGTCTTTGGTTAAATAATCTTTTTGGAGTAAGCACTCAGTTGGTCCAGGTATTTTTGCATTTCCTGTTGTCTTTCTTTTCTCCGTGGGTAGCGTCTGGACATAGTGGAAGTTTCTTTCTGTGCTTTTACAGCAGTGGGGGAGGAGCCTTGGGTCCACTCACTGTTCTTTGAGCCTTCACCCATTCCTGCTGGGGTTGGCTCATTCTAGGCTGCTCGTGGCTGTCCTGTAGCATAGACAGATAATGCTCTGGTCTCTCGCCACATTACAGGCTCCTCATCCTAACTTCAGGCTTATTCTGAGCCTCTGTTCTCAGCACCTCCATCCCTGCAGGGAGCTGAAAATGGCTACTTTGTCAAACCTGAAGAAGTGCGTTTATGTTGGCAGGCAGGCTCCATGAGGCAGCTCTCAGGCATCTCTTACAGTCTGATTTTTCTCCCCCTCCTGTGCCTTACCTAATGTGATGCCATGTCAAATATAGGACTTAAGAGGATTTCAGCCACCCCGGGGTATCCCCTCTGAAATTAAGTACCAGCCGTCCAGATTCTTTTTCCTGCAAATCCATCTACAACTTTCTAACAAAAGGTACTCTCAGGCTAGACCTCAGGAGGATTCCTGTGGCTGATTCTTCCTTTCAAACTTCTTATCCTCTCTGGTCTCTCCTCCTTTTGTAATTTTCTTGTCTGTCTGGCAGCAACTTTCTTCACATTATTTTCTTTTCGTCTTCTATTCTTCATGCTTTATTTAAGGCAGTATCCTCCCCTTTTTCCCCAGGGAAATAAGATTTGAAATTTAGCCTTAAGTAGAAGATCAGCAAGGGAAGAAAAACCCAGACAAAAGAAGAAACATATTAAAATATGTTTTTAAATGTTCGATGTATTACACTACAAATATATCCGTTAATACACATATCTTTCTTTTCCCCTTACTGCTAAGACCAGGCATATCAAAGGCCAATCCTCCACTTGACCTGTGACAACAATACTCATCACCCTTAAGATTTCTCTGTTTAAGTTGTTGCTCTTCACTCTGCCTTATCAGTCTCTTCTTTTAAGATTGCTGCCCTCAGCATACAAATAGATTCCAATATCACCCATCTTAACATGATTCATTCTTGACCCCAAATGCTTCTCCAGCTATGCTACCATCTCACCCATCATTCAGAGCAAACTTCTCAGACTCATTGTCTTACATCATTTCCCTGAATCTCTTTAACTTTCTAATTCACTGCAATCTGGGTTCTTCCTCAGATATTCCACTAAATTTAATATTGTCAACATCCTTATTGACAAAAGCCGATGAACATTTGGTCTTCTCAACAATATTTGATGGAACCAATTATTCTTGCTTTTTTGAAACATGTCTCTCCCTTAGTTCCGTGGTAGCACATTTGTTTTTCTGGTTTTTCTTCTACCCCAGTGATCTCTCCTTTTCAAGCTTATTTGCTAGGTCTGTCTCTTGTTCCCGGCATCTGCTTGTTGGAGTTGCTAAGGGTCAGTCCTGGGTACTCTCCTTCTCTCAACTCTTTCTACCTTCATGATGTTGAAATTTATATTATCAGCCAAGAGTTTACTTTGAGTCAGGCTTTGAGTAAAATTCATGTGCCTATTTAACATTTCCTCTTAAATATCTCACATATATCTATCTTGAGCTTGACATAAATGAAAAATAGTGATTGATTCTTCTCAATGCACTCTACTCTCAACACCAATCCCATTCTGTCTAAAGTAAAGAGTACTATGTTGCAATCAGTTGCTTAAGCTAGAAAACAAGGAGAACTCCTAAATTTCTACCTTTCCCTGCTCTCCCACATGCAATCCAAGAGAAAATGATTTCAACTCTCCAAATGGCTTCTTTTTCACTCCACTGCCAGCCCCTTAAATCACGTCACCACCATCTCTCACCTGATCCTGTGTAGTAGTGTTTTAATTGGTCTCCCTGCTTCAATTTCTGCCTTCTCCAATTTATTCTCCTCTAATAATAAGGACTATTGGTTTAAAATATACTGTAGTTCTTCCTCTTCCTCTTTCTTTTTTTTCTTTTGCTTTGGTGCCTTTCCTCAATAATTCATCTCCAAAGCCATTAATTGGTGCTAAACAAGGAGGCATCCAAGTGGTAGGGGATTATCCACTGTGACCCAGAACTCGGGATCAAAACCTAAGCAGGGCTGAGGAGGGCATCCATGTGGGGAGATAGTTTAGCATACATTGCCTAAGCCTGGATGGGTAAGAAGAATATCCACACAAGAGGTAGTTGGTAGCTCAGCATGGTTGTTGGAGCCTGAATGTGGTGAGGAGAAAACCCATGCTGGGAGATGGAGGATGGGGTTGGTAGCAGAGTTGGGAAGTTGATTGCATGCAGGAACACCAATAAGACAAGCAAATATATTAAAGATAATGGAAACCAGTTTCTCATTATGGAAGTAGGAGGCTACAAATACATAAATGTTAAAAAATAAAATTTACTATGTGGTATTATATTGGAATTGGAAATAGCAGTGGGAATTCATGGTTTCTAATATGTATCAATAGACATAATAATAAACATGGGTGTAAATGTGTGCAAACACATGCATACATACATACATATATACATACATACATATGTACCTCCCTAATTCTGTCTATTGAGTAAGCCTGGGAGCAGGGACACCCCAATAGCAATGAGCATGTACCTTGGTTTCTAAATACCATTCTCCACGGAAAGGAACCAGGATACCATAGTGAAATGGATGATCCCAAGGCTGGGGTAGAGTAAGTACAAGATGAATCTGGAACATGTTTTGTGTCAAAAACTAAGAAATGATGGAGATAGGTTAAAAGAATATAGAAGCCAGCTTGAAGGAGCTCCCACTGATCAAATCTGGAACTATTTAGCATCAAAATAAATAGTAATAATAATTAATATTTACCCATAAATAAAATGAAATCTATTAGTCCACACTGATATCAATTACTAAACGAATAGATGAGATGTTCATTTTGGAATGGAAATTTTACATTGTTTTAAGGTACCTCTCCACAAAATATTTATTAGTTACAAAGGAAGGAGAAGGGTAGCTTTACGGCGCAGAAGCCTGTAAAACCATGTGCCAACTGGTAGAGTGCAACACATCAGTTCTATGGTCCTCCTAGCAGAGATGCATAAGCTGAATCCAACCATAAAGCAACACTAGACAATCCCAAACTGAGAGACTGTCTACAAAATAACTAGCCTGCAATCTTCAAAAATGTCGAGAACATGATCAAGGAAAGATTGAAGAACTTTAGCAGATTGAAGGAAACTAAAGAGACATGACAACAAATAGCAAAGCACGACTCTAGACTAGATCCTTTTCTTATAAAGGACATTATTATGACAATTGACAAAGCTTGAATAGGGTCTAAGGATTAGAAAATAGTAATGTATCAATTTAATTTCCTAATTTTGGTGATTGCACTTTGGTGAGTACAACGTCCTTATTGTAAAGTGTTTGGAGTGATGGATCATGTGGTAGGCAGTCTTGAAAGTGGCCTCTATTATCCCCACTTCTTAATATTTATGCCGTTGTACAATCCCCTCATAATGAGTGTGGTCTATAACTAAGGGTTCACTTCTAATTAATAGAATATGACAAAAGTGATAGCATAGGGCTTGTTAGATTAGCTGACAAAAAGATTGTGGGTCCTCCTACCTTCGGTGCTCTTTGTTTTTTCATTCATTCACTCTAAAAGAAGTCAACTGCCATGTCACGAGCTGCGCTTTGAAGAGAACTACACGGCAAGAAACCGAGAAAGGCCTCCTACCAACAGCCTGTGAGAAACTGAATCCATTGCAAGGAACTGCAGGCCTTTGGTCATTAGCCTATGAGAAACTAAATCCTGCCAACAACCACTTGAGTGAGCTGGGAAGTGAATCCTCCTAGAGTCGAGTGTTCAGGTGTGATCATGGGCCCATCCAACACCTTGTTTGCAGTCTGCGAAAGACTGTGAGATAAAGGAGCCAGCTAAGCTACACCCAGATTCTGACCCACAAAAGCTCTGAGATAATAAAGGTTGTTTTAAACCACTAGATTTTAGGGTAATTTGTTCTACACCAATGGATAACTAATATAAGATATCATATTGCAACTTACTCTCAAATGGTTCTAGAAGAAAAGCTGTACTTTAAGTTTGAGATTGTTTTAAAAACAAAAGTATGTGTGTGTAGTGGATTATGTCACTTTCCAGCTTAAAACTCTTTACAGGCTTCTCATCACACTTAGACAAAACCCAAGCTGTTTACCATGCCCTTCATGTTCACCAGCCCCCTTTCATCCCTCTCACACTGCCATACTGGTTTTCTTTCAGTTCCTTTAACAAATCATGCTTTTTCCTGTAATAGGGCCTTTGAATTTACTCTTTCTTCTACCTGTATTCTCTTTCCCACTTCACATATTAATATCCAATTCACATCCTTTGGATCTCACCTTAAAAATCCCATTTCAGAACTCCCCTACCCCTCATTCATATTTTTTTTTGTCAGTCCTTCACTTGTTTCCTTTGTATACTTATTAGATTTTTAATTATTTTATATGTGTACTCATTTTTATCAGTCTCTGCATTTTATAAAGATAAGCCTTGTGGAAATTATCCTCCTCTACACCATTGCATCCCCAGTACCTAACAAGAGTAAATACTCTTTAAATATTTGTTGAATGACTGATTGTTGAAGCTGCCCAATGCCCCTGAATCTTAGCTTCCAAGTAAAGGCAGAGTCCTGCCTCTAGGTTTATCAGGACACGGGATCACAGTGACCTGTGGTTACGGTGAAATGCCATCATCATGCTAATCACTGAAGGGGCCTCTTCCCCTGTGTGCCCACAGGTATTTATCTATCATTGTATCTACCACATCACATTATAATTATCTGCTTATGCACTGTATTAGTCTGCTTTGCAGCCATAACAGAATACTATAGACTGGGAAGCTTAAACAAAAGAAATTTATTTTCTCACAGTTCTAGAAGCCGGAAGTTTATTAAGGTGCCAAGGTTTGTTTCTGGTTAGACATCTTTCCAAGATTTGCAGACGGCTGCCTTCTCGCTGGAAAAGAAATGTGTTTGTCAAATCAGTTGAATAATATAGTGCTTGATGACCTGGGTAGAATTTTTAAAAGCAAAATTTCATTCTTCCTCACTCAAAAAGATATTTTAAAGCTAAACAAAGAGTTCAATTTTATTAACATAGGCAATCAAGCCTGATCATAATAGATTCTTCAACTTTCAATACAAAAATTGATTGCATGTACCGAACTGAATAACGAGGTCTTTGTACCCTGTTTTTTTTTTTCCTGTGTATTATTTTCTTGTTACCTTGGTTATACCATTTACTTGTGTCTACAAAGTTGGTTTTGTTCTTTTCCCATTCTCTCAGTCCCTATTTTGCATATATCTCATCCCAGAGTTTCATTTGATGTAGAATAAAATTTCACATGCAGATAACAATGTCATCTTCCAAGAATCTCAAGAATAGTCTCCATGTGGATTTACTGGGCTACGAAGCTAGCTTTGATGGTGGGACTGGGAACCCACTGCTGACAGCTACATGCCCCTTACCCCTTTAACAGTTCAGTACCATCATGAAAGAGACAAAAAAAAAAAAAAAAAAAAAAAAACAGAGCAAGAGAGAGAGAGAGAGCCTGAAATCTCCCAGCTTGTTTCTGCCAGAACGCATCAGTTCCAGGTCATGTTTCTGCAGCACACATGTCATAGAGCGAGCATGAGCTGTCAATATGGAGAACAGAGAAGCTCCTTTGACAGATCCCACGTCTGCATTCCAGCCCCATTACTTGTTCCCCTTGAATGAGCTGCCTCTCCTTCCACTGAGTCTCCCAGAAGCAGAAATGCATCCGTTGCTGGAGAATCCCTTAGTATCAAGCCCTAAAAAGAGGCTGTGTCTCTCATTGTCATGTATATTTACAGGAAAGAGCTGCTATATTTGTATTGGAGGTTGGGGTAAGGAGGGACAAACTGGCAAAAGCACATCCTGTCTCCCCAGAAGGTACTGCCTGTCATTTCACATTCTTGCCATGTAAGTGTGTTCAGTTCAAACCAGAGTCATAAAAAAGTGAGTCAGAATTAACTTCCTTTTAGTGTAAACCTCACATTTCTGTAAGTGGCTTTTAAGAAATGGGTAAGCAAACAATTTAATGAAGATTACAAACTCTGCCTAATTACTCATTACCTTTGAATTTTAGTTTCCATATATAAGGGGATTGGGAAGGAAAGAAAAAGAAATCATTAACTAGGGATACACATTTTAAAGTAAAGAGAGAAAATTCCATTTGATAACAGAATGTAGTTTGAAGACCTTGATGCGTCCTCTCCTAACTTTCCACTAAAATCCCAGAAAAGTCAGATAAAAATACTATTTTTTTCCAGTGGCCAGAACTTGATAATTAAGCTATTGCCAGCATCTAAGAGAAATTTTCATGAACTACAGGATGGTGGAATTAGACTGAGAAATACATTTCGTAACTTTCTAATTCTTTACCTCTAGAAAGAGAATATCTGGTAGGCTTTCTACCATCTCTGCTGGGAGTTCCTGGCCCAGCAGGCAAGGAGCTGAACTGACCAAAGAAATGGAAACTCTTACCACAAAGGTGGAAGGAGTGAGAAGCGCCCAATGTTGACTAATGGTAACAACATTGCATACTGGGAGTGGTAATATTTTTTTCATGTATTTCAGAGGTTCAGAGCATCAAAAGACCTTGCCACAGTCCACCAGCACTACATTAGATGGGAATGTGTGGGGTATGAGGAACTGGCCTTGAAGATTTGCATAAAATCCTTCCATCCTTAAAGGGGTAAAATCATTTCTTCATTCAGCCAATGTCTATTGCCAGACACAGCTATTATATGCCAGACACTGTGCTTGGTACTGGGTAAACAATCTGCCCTCAAGGAGCAAATAATCAAGGGAGCAATGTCCATAGAAGAAAGTAGACTAGTAGCCATAGAATAGATAATGAAGGGCTTGGGTTTTATTTAAAGTGTAAATAAATGGGTTTACACTTATTTACACTTTAAATGGGTTTTGTTGGGTTTTAAAAAGGGGAATGACATGATCATGTTTATATCTGTTGTGAATTTATGGAAAGGAAACAGAAGTAGAAGAGAGAAACTTGTTAGGAGGCTATTGCAGGAGTCCAGGCAGGAAATGGAGGTGCTTTAGATTAGAATAGCAGCAACACAGATGGTTAGAAGTAGTCATATTCAGGATATATTTTGAAGACAGAAATGATAAGATTTTCTGATAAATTGGATGTGAGAAAAGAGAAGTTATAAAAGTGACTTGATTCTGGACCAGAGCAACTGGGGAGTGGTGATGTCATTTATTGAGATGGGAAATCGAAGAAAAAAGACAATTCAGAAGGTTAGAAGTATTGACTCTGTTTTGGATAGATTTAATTATTTTTTATTTTTTATTTTATTTTATTTTATTTTATTTTATTTTATTAGAGCAGAAAAGAAAAGCTTTATTAGAAGGGAAAGTACACTTCTAGATGTGGAAGTGGGCCTGTGCAAGAGAAGCATGGCTCAAAAGGCCTGGATAGATTTAATTTAAATTACCCTTTAGGCATTTAGGCATCCAATCTAAGATGTATGTTTGTGTGTGTACCCATGCACATGTGTATAGCTCAGGGGAGAGATTTAGGCAGAAGATATAAATTTAGTAGTCATTAGCATAGAGTTGAAATATAAAGCCATTAGAGAATGAGAGTAGATCTAGAAAAGAAGATGACCAAGACCTGAGCCTAGAGCACTCCAGCATTTAGTTGGGGAGGGAAACTGGAGAAGGCAATGAAGTTAGGGAAGAAATCCAGAAGAGGACAGTATTTCACAAGACAAGTGAATAAAGGGTTCCAAATGCTTCCAAAAGATAGAACTGAGATTTGTCCTTCAGAGTTGGCAAGATGGAAGCTGCTGACCTTGGAAAGAAGAATGGTTTCATGTAGAGTGGACCAAAAACAGTGGTAAGAATAGGTTCAACAGAGAAAAAGAGAAAAAGAAGTAGGGACAGCAACTATAGGTCTCCTCTTAGACAGTTTTTTTGTAGAGGGAAGCAGAGAAGTGAGGCAGCAGCTAGAGAGGGACCAGGTGTCTAGGTTCATATTCTTTTTCTATTATTTTCTTTTCGAATTAGAAGTAAAAGGGAGGATCAATTCTCTTGGCTCCTTTCACAATGTACTTTCCATATTACCACATAGATTCTCATTACATTTTAACTCAGATGAGAAATTATAAAAAGATCCATAGTTGAAAGAGCATTTGTTAAGATGGGTAGTATTTCAGCATACTTGAATATCAAGGGGAAACTTAAGCAGAGATTAAGAAATTATTGATAACATAGGACAGGAGTGAATGAACTCAGACTTCTGTCTACTTTTTAAAATGAAATTTCATTGAAAAACAGTGACAAAGCCTAAAAATATTTATTATACAGCTTTTCACAGAAAAAAAGTTCTGCTGACCCCTGATAAAGGAGATAAGGGGAAAATTGGAAGGACAGTGGACTTGAAAACATGACCCAAAATGGGATCCAGGTCGCAAGTGGAGACACTGGTCTTTAATAGAAGCAGGGACATTTTCCCTTTGTCACTGGAGTAAAGGCAGAGGAGAGTAAAGAAATGGTTTCTTCGGAGAGTGATGTTTAAACTGAGAAATGAGGGATGAAGTAGTAAATAGGGAGGTTGTGCTCCTTTGATTATTTTTATTTTCCCTGTGAAAGAAACAACAAAGTCATCCATTAAAAGTGTGGAGGGGAGCGTATGTTGGATCTGCAGATATGAGAAATGAATTCAATAAAACCAAAAGGAATGGGGGAATGAGGAGGGGCATACCCAATCATTTGACAAAGGGTATATCTGCATAGATCTTTACTCCTTTAAGAATTTGCAAATTAAATTAAATTAATATGAGAACTTCAAACAATCACTGAAGATCAAGAGAAAAGAAATATCCTCATCCTCATCAAGACTTTAAGAAGAGAATAACTAGAAACTAATAATATATTGTAAGATATATGATACCTAGCAAAATTTAAACTGTATTTTCTCAATGACCCAGCAACTCCATTTTCAGGTAATATATATTACCTGATATATACCCAATGTTACCCAGTATTACCCAAGTGAAACAAATATGTAAACATAAATGAATAGATAAACTTCATACAAAGGCTTTTACTGTAGTCCTCTTAGTAAGAGTAAAAAATCAAAGCCTATCTACATGCTCATAGCAATGGTATAGCCAAATTAATTTTGGTGTATTTACATCATGGTTTTCATTAGTATAGAAGTAATACTGAAAATTTATTTGAAAAAATAATATTGAGAAACATTCAAGTTGCAGAGATTATTTACAGTACAGTAAATCATTTACATGAAATTTATATACACATACAACAATTTATGTCACTTATCATATATATCTAGAAAACACACAGGAACTAGAATCATGAAATTCATGATAGCAGTTAACTCCAAAGAGAAATGTGACCAGGAAATGTTTATGGGGACTTGAACTTATTAGTAATAGTTTATTTCTTAAATGATTAAATCAATTATGACCTAATATTAATATTTGTTAGTTCTGAGTGGTAGCAGAATGGGTATTTATCTTACTATGTTATCCTTTTCCTTAAACTTTTTGTTGTTTAAATTCCTTTTTCAAAATAAGAATCAATTCTGTCAGTTTATAAATGATTTTAAAAACACTAAAACTAGAACTGAAGTGGATCTCATAAGACTGTTAACAGGGTAGCATTAGCCATTATAATAGTTTCAGTAAATGTGCAGGGTCATGACAATGAGTAAACCACACGGGCCATTTCACTCCTGCTTAGGATCTGCAGTTGGAGCCCCCAAACTAATTTCCCCTCCTCCCCATCACCTGGCTGGCTCTACTTCATCCCTCATTTCTCAGTTTAAACATCATTCCTATTTTGCACAACTCAGTTATACTTCCCTTTTTTGTACTTGAAAATTTCTCTGTGTGCACCTTACCTTCTAGCATTTATCTCTCTAGTATAACTTCTTGTTTACTTGTTTGTCTCCCTCTGAGATTGCTGGCTCCTTAGGGAGGGACTGTGTGGAATCATCATGAGAGCTCCAGTTGGCACAGTTCCCAGCCCTGAGTACATGCTTCCTACATTTTTGCTGAATTAAATAGATTCTTGGGCCAGACAGGATACTGCAATGGGAATCTCTGCTGGCAGAGGACAGAAATGAGGGTACTGAATGCCTGAAGGTACCAGTAGGAAACATTCAAAACAAAACATTTACTGAAAACCTTTTGCCTACAGCTAAACATGCATTGCAGAATCATTAATGTCTGAAGCTGATTTTCATGGAAAAAAAACCCACAAAATATCTAGTTTTAAAAAAGCAGCTGATCTTCAGGCTTTTGCCTTTTCTCCTTGTTTCATCTAAAAACACAAGTAGGAAAAGTTGGCTTGGAAATCATTCAAAATTGGATTTTTCTTTTATAGCTTTCCCTCAAAATCACTCATGTAAGTTTTCCACATAAAAAAGCCAAGCCTCAGCCCTGTGGAAAACCTCCTGTAGATATTTTCCTATTTTTGCTATCTTGTCCAATTTTGGAAAATGTAGGAACCATACCAAACCTACCTATTGTAATTAGTAGGAAAAAGATGGGTGGACAAAACCATACTCCCGTCACTTTTGACCTTAGCCTATTCTTAGTTTTAAAACCATAATTTAAGTTGATGTCCTTGTCCCAAGAGCAACCAGTCCATGTCCAAAAGCATGAACTCCGCTCTAGTTTTCAGGAACAAACCCATTCTAATATCTCTGGGACTCAGACATACAACTGAGTCTAAGATCCTGTGGTAGGTTTCCTGCCGGTTTCTGAGTTCACAGCCCCTGCCCACGAAATGTACTACCCTGCCTCATGGGCAATGTGTTGGCTACGTGACTTGTTTTGGCCAATGAAATGTGAGTGAAAGTTTAAGTTTGCTGACCGGCGGAAAGCGCTGAGAGGCGTGGGGGTCTTCCTTCAGCAGTCTTGCTCTCCTTTCCCTCTCCCAAAAGAACTACATGTTCCAGAAAGAGACTGCTCTTTTAGCCTGAACTCCAGAATAAAGATCTATGGAACCAACTTGCAGCTGATCTATAATGTAAGCGAGGGGGAAGAAAGAAACGCTTTGTTTTTGAAGCCACTGAGATTTGGTTACCATAGCGTGACCTACTGAAAGATGACAGACGGTGAATTAAAAATTACAATAAAAATAAAAATATGTCTCCACACTAGAGGCACCAGGCAGCTTGCTGCTCAGCCTCCTCTCTGCCACCAACAGCAGGTGCTCTGTAGAAAGTGAGAGGGAACTTTGCGGTAGGTTGGCCTCTTTTCTTCTGCAAGGCTAGTTATAACAAATATTCTGTTTCTGGTACACAGGCTTGCAGGAAGCTTCTTGAATTTTTTTTTTTTAATTCATTTCAAAGGTTCAGAATTTGTTGAGTCCAGAACAAGCTCCAGTGTTTTACTTAACTTTAACAAATTTAAAGGGAGATTTTTATCAAATTTCTTGCCCTGCTGCAAGTCACCATTGCTGTTTGAGCAGAACAGATTGTTTCCTATCTTTTCTGTATCACTGGTTAGAAAAACTAGAATTTCCCAAATTAAAATAATTTTTTCCCTATGCATTTTGCCATTAGTGACCTTAGCGGTCTCTCCAGGAAGACAGAAAGCCTTTCATTATACATTCCGTGAATGTGGGTGTAGCCGAGAGCCTACCTGTGGTCATCCTATTGTACAAGAGCAAAAAAGAATTTCATAGTTACAGAGCAAAAGAAAAAAAGTGGACTTTCATGGAAACATGGTGCTTGGCAGGGTGCTCTTCTGGAGCAAACAGAAACCAACTAAGGAAGGTGATAAAAATGCTCTATAATGAGCTGGATCTTGTATCCATTTAATTTTAGTAGAATCAGTGAGTGCATCATTTTATTCAGCACACATAGGAACATTCTGTATGTCAAAATAACTTTCTCAGTATCAAACATGTATATGCTTGCTGAGAATTCAACATGCCATTTCTATTCGCTATTATTATAGGTACACATTTTAAACAAAAAACAGAAACACATGACTACATGGTTGTTTTAATTTTTAGAATATTATTAATATTTTTAGAAATTTAGTAACAAACAACATTTCAGCTTCTTTAGAAATTAAAATAGCACTTTTAGAAATTTATAGTACATCATCTGCCTTTGGTATCAATTCTGTCTTTTGGTGCCCCTCACCTGAGTCCTTTGTTTTCTTTTTTTCTTTCTTCTTTTCTTTCTTTCTCTTCTGTTTCCAATCCTTTGTTCTGGGCAGCTGCAGTCTTCTTGCCTGGTGTTCATTTCCCACCTCCGTCATCTACCTGATCTCCTTGACTTTAAGAGGGTATATGGTGCAACAGAAGGGTCTCTGAGCTTAGAGTTATGGAGGTTAGGGTTGAATCCTAGTGCTGCCATCAACATACTGTGTGGCTTGAGGTAAGTCACAAAACCATAACCTCATCCATAAAATGAACTGGGAATGTTTGATTTAATTATTTCTAGGGTCTATTGCAACTTTTCAATAATATGGACCTTCTTGCTTCTGTACATGTCAATTGGTCATTTTGAATCAGCTGTAGTTTTCTTAGGCCATGTTTTGTTACTTTTTATTATTATTACTGACATTTGAGCTTTAAAAATAGGTATTCTGTTTTATCCAACAGTTGCTTCTTTATAAGCATAACATTAATTATCTGTACCGTGATATTTCTACTTTGTAGATTTTTTTTTTTAAAGGAAAGAATACAGGGTTGCAGACTTTTGAGAAGGTGGGGTGGGGGGAGGTGGGGTGGATGACAGATTTTCTTCTGCTTGAAAATGGCAAGTGAGTTAATTCAATTTGCCAGAGGACCATAAGCTACTCTTAAAATTTCAGCATCTGCTCTGCAAAGGCAAGAGTGTTGGCTTCCATTTCCCAGAGTTCTTTTCTTTATAAGCCAAAAGGTGGTAGGGTTATATTTTTCTCTCAGCTGGTGGAATAAAGAGAGAAAGAAAAATCAGTCCCATCAGAGTGAACATAGCCTGTGTTGAATAGAACTGAGAAATGGTACCCGGGTTTGTTTTACGCCATTTGAGTTACAATCTGACACCTGGTGGGTTCTTCTAGGCTTCGGAAAACACTGTGTCTTGAAGTTAGTCAACAGCCAATCAACTCTCTCCTGGAAAGTCAACTGACTTGTTCCGTGAGCAGCTCTCCTCTGTTATTCCAGGATTGGCAAGATCATTAATCCCTCTTATCCACACACCTCATACTTTCCTCCACTGTTTATTCAAACATTCTTGTGACTATTTTCTGATGAAAAATAAAATACAGAAAGATCACAAAGATAAAATATTGATAATATCAAGGTTAGAGAGAGTATACAGAGATTGACACTCTCATACACTGTTGATATAAGCCTAAATTGGCACAACTTTCTAGAGGGTAACTTAGCAGTACAGATCAAAATTTTGAATGCATAAAAACATTCCACTTCTACTAGTAACCTAGAGTTATCTCAAGAGAGTGCACAGGTGTTCACTGCATAATTATGAGAGTAAAACCTAGAAACAAATTTTAGGATATGATGAATGTGAATCAACAGAGGATGAGTTAAATAAATTACAGTCCAGCCATATGATGAAATGCATACAGCCACTTAAAGAATAAAGTAGATCTCCATGTAGTGACAACAAAAGATACTCCAAATGTACTCATTTTAAAGGTTACATTACAGAAATTGTTTTCTACATGTTTATATAATACCATTTATATAATTATATAATTGTATTTGAAATTGTATTACATTAGGAAACATATAAAAGCATACTTAAGAAATTATTAATAGAGGTTATTGTGCAGAATGGGAAGACGTGGGAGTAGAAAGAAAGATTTGACTTTTCTACTTAAAAATTCCTCTAACTACTTTATATTTCATGCTATGCACAACCTTTACATTAAAAAAAATTCAAGATAAAAAACTAGAAACATTTTTTTAAAAGACAATGGTGAAATTAATTATGATACAACCATAAAATGTAATACTAACCAACTATTAAAAATTATCTCCACAACTCTATTTGCTGACAGAAAAATATTTGTGATATATCTCTAAATTTAAAAAGCAATTTATAAAACAAAAAGAAGAGAGTGAGCAAGAAAACCATTGGAGTCTCAAGGACAGACTCCAGGTTGAGTTTTTGTAACACACGGTGTCCAGCATACCGGTCACTTATTTGATGCGCTCTGTGTGCCTGCACTGTGCACTGGGCTTATGTAGTTTATGGTTGATCCTCACAACAACCCCATTTATCCCTTTTTTACAAGAAAAGAAATTGAAGATTATGGAGGGTGTTTAACTAGTGAACCCTAGGATTCAAAACCAGATATGTCTTCCCAAACTAAAAGTTTTGTAGAGTAAATTAACCAACAAATAAAAGATGACAGCATGAATCATAGAAAGATTATAGGACTACACCAGACTGAATTAGTACAGCAGTGAATATGAAACTCGTATTCAGGGAGAAATCCTGACCCTACCTCAGCACCTGAGCAGTGAAGAGAGTGGGCTGTAGACCGAACGCTGAGTCCTGATTTCTTGACTTTGGGTTTATAATAGGAAATAAACACTGGAGATGTCATTAGCGATCACGTAGTTCACTGTTTTTCAAACTGTCAATTGTAACCCATTAGTGGTTCCTAAATTCAGTGTAGTGGATCAGAATCAGGATTTTTTTTTTAAATAGTGAAATGGAATAAAATAGAATATAGAAAATACTAGTCATAATGCATGTTGTGAAGGTCCATATACTTTTGTGAAACATATTTCCGTTATATTTTTATAGAGAGAGAAATGTGTGCATTGAGTTGCACTGCAACTCAGTGTTGCACTGCAGAGTGCTAGTATAGGTGGCAGCCAGAAAAAGTTTTAAAACCACTGATTCAATTTCAACTCCTCCCTCAGCTGATGACCCTGAGGTCTGGAGAGATTCAGTGGTTCCCTTAACACCAAAGGCTCTCCATCTGCAGAACCTGGCTCCATCTGGTGTTTCCCCATTTACCTTCTTCGTGTTTTAATGTTCCCATTTTTCAGATAGGGCTAATGTTATCGAGTTCACCTTCCTGACAGGCCCATAAGGGAATGAATTCATCTTAAAGTGCTTTGAAAAGATAATGTATGATATACAGATGATTCCTGATATACGATGTTTCGACCTATGTTTTTTTTTAATTTAAGATGGTATGAAAGTGATAACTCATTTAATAGAAACCGTACTTCAAATTTTGAATTTTGCTATTTCCCTGGGTTAGCAATAGGTGGTACGATACTCTCTCGTGATGCTAGGTAGTGGCAGCAAGCCACAGCTCCCAATTAGCCACGTGAGCACAGGGGCGAATGACTGATACTCCTCAGTTTATTTATTGTGTTAGATGATCTCATCTAATGTAATGTAAGTGTTGTGAGCACATTTAGGGTAGGCTAATCTAAGCTCTGATGTTCAGTAGTTTAGGTGTATTAAATGCATTTTGAAATTATGAAATTTTCAACTTAGAATGGGTTTATCAGGACGTATCCCCATCGTAAGTAAAGGAACATCTGTATGTGGAAGCTACATTGCTCAAGACTTACAATGTTTTCATACAGGATGACCTGGTGGGTTGTGGCAGGACCCAAAGTCACTACCTTGGTGTCAGGTGAACAAAGCATGGAAAGTGAGACTTTCATGTCCATATATGCTGATGGCTTAACAAGAATGTCGCCCGTGTCTCCAACCCACGCGTAGGGAGAGAGCATTTGGCATAGCATTTGAGGAGTAGTGGTGAAGCAGACACCTAAATCAATTCCTTTTTCAACTCCAATTCTTGCTCTAACTATACATATTTCATCTCAACAGGTATATTAAATTCATTAGAAAGCGATAATTGTAATCCAATTTAATGCTTTTTTAAATGCATTAATCTACTTGGTTTTGTGCTAAATGAAAACCGTTGCTTTTCTTTCTTCTACCAATGCACCATTTCATTAAGATTTGCAGAAGTTTTTCTCTCCTCAGAAGCATAAGGAATACCCTCCTCTTCTCCATCTTAAGATACAGACATTTATTTTCCCTGGCCTTTAGCTGTGATAATTTGTACTATAAGTCCTTTTGATTTGAGAAGATAGGCCCAGCGAGGGCCCAGTTAGTAGGACGCCTGATACAAGGCACAGTTGACACAGTGTGGCTGGGTGTTGGATATCTGAAGATAACATGCCTTCACATAAAACCAGAATAAAACTAAGACTCTAACCAGATATTACTAAATTGTTGGGTTTCCAGCTTCTGCTGTTTTGCTGCCGATGGCCCAGGTATGTGGTCTGGGCATTGGTAGTACTCAGATATCCTTAAAGAGACATAGAGAAATAATGCTAAAAATTTTAAACTGTTGCAGTTTACTAACTTCCTTACATAAATTACTCATTTGCTCATTGTAACTGCTTTGGTTTAGATGTGCTTCTCCTTATCCTACCTTGTCCTGGTCCCACTACGATTGGCCTGAGCTAGAATGTCCATTTGTAATCCTATTTTTAATCTTTACTTATACACTTACTCAAAGAACAACCTGAAAGCCTTGACTCATTGATTTTTATGGAAGGCTCTGCTGTGTTCTGCAGGCCTGGTGTGCATGAATTAAGTGTGGTAGCTCTGGATCTACTAAGCCTCTGAATTAGCATTTGATTTCTCTCTGCCATTTTTGATATTTCCATGAGATCAAAGCTTTCTGCTCTCTGCTCCCATGAAAGATATTTTAGACCTCTGTTTGGTGTCTGGCCTGAAAATAGATTTCTCATTGGCCAGAAACCCTGCCATCATGACATTTCATGTGTAACATCACACATACCCCAGCCTTATGCCCAGCCCTATCCACCAGTATTAATGCTAGATCATTTTATTTTCAATAAGATAAAGGTTAGAGATGATCAATCAACACTAGAAGAGCCCGGTCACCTCCCCTTCTTTCCTGATTCACTTCCTTACTATTGCAAATAAGTCAAATGGTTTATGAACTTAAAACCTAAATCAGATGACACTGCTATAGGTTTATTCAGTTCAAGTCAACAAAAATTAAATAAGCAGTGACTATGTGTCTAATACATGCTAGATGCAGAAAATTCAAAGGTAATGTTTCCTATTTTTAAGAATTTAGCTAGGAGAGATCCACACACAAATCTAATAACTTTTGTAGTGAGTTCACTGTGTGCTAAGTTCAGCACTAAGAGCTAAACACAATTTCTTTTGATTCTCAAAACAATGTGAAGAACTTCGCCCAAGGTCACTTAGCTTTTTGGCTTCTGAGCTGTGACTTGAATTCAAGCTTATTGATTAGCTGATGCTCCTTCTATTTCACAACTCTCCCATTGACTGCAGTATATACTGTATTTTATGAATTTGTAGCAATAATTGCAAGATGTGCCATTGGTTCTCTAACATTTTAAAGCAATTTCAAATAGCTTACATTTACCTCCTCAATTACATTCTATTCACAGAGTTTGAATCTAAACCTTCCTTCTGCTTAATGAGTCTTCTGAATCATTTTTTGACCAGTAGTTCCAAATTTCTGAGAGAAGGAAGAGGTTAGGAGGAAGAGAGAGAAGGGAGAAAACTCCTAATGCTTTAGAATTCAACAAGAGCTTTAAAACCTCCCTTCCTTTTTAGCACAACATTCTCACATAGTCAGCCAACATAGTTTGGAGAGTGAGAAGCTGAGAGGCAGGAAATGCATTTTTCTTTCAGCATTTTTCTTTTTCTAAGAAAATATGCAGCTCCCCACTCCAGGAGCTGAGCAGGCATGCTGAGACAAAGTTCCCTCCCTTATCACCTGCACCCAAATACCTATATGCTATAAGGCCTGACAAAGGCAGTTTCCAAAATCCTGCCTGGAGCCCAGGGTGGGTCCCTTGGGCCCACAGACATACTTTCTATCCAACTCAGACCTGAGGGGGCATCAGTAACATGCCTAGACTTGGCAAGTCTCTGCAGGGCTTCTACCTGGCTGGCTCTCCAGGCACAAAGAAATGATACAGTCCATTTCAAATTACCTGTACCTGGAGGTTCCAGGCTGTGACTTCCTTGGGCATCGCGAGAAGCTTTCTGCTCAACTCAAGAGTCCTAGCAGGTCAGGATTTTTCTTATGTCAGGACTTGATCTCTGGGGCTCTGGGGAGACGTGCCCTCCTGTGGATCGCTATAACACTTGTCTTCCACTGTTTTCTTTTTTCATGCATGGAGTATTTTGTGTCCTAAAAAGGACTGGGGTGGGGGGGTAAGGGAGGAGGAGTCTTAGAACTCATAAAGGCCTAAAGACACTCATAAAAGACCCAAGTATTCTATAAACAGTCCCAGCTCAGCCACTCTAAACTAGCAGGGTGCCTAGGTGGCAAGCAACAGAAACTGTCTCAGTTAACTTAAGGATGCTATTGGAATAAAAGAAGGTTTGTCAGAAGGATGTAGAGGAGCACACAGAATTGAAAGGAGGTTGAAAAAAAAAAAAAAAAACAAGCAAAAGAACAGGGCTGGCTCCAGGTATGAAGCTGTTTCCTATTGCTTTATAGCTCTGGGCTTTTGTTGCCATTGTTACAATTAGAAAGCAGCCAATTCCTCCTCCATAATAACTGCTTTCTCTGTCAGATGCTCATTTTAGAATTAGAATATGGATTATAAATTAAAGTATTGTATCAGTGTTAAATTTCTTGACTCTGATAACTGCTCTGTAATATCTTTCTCTTAGGAAATGCTGAAATATTAAAGGATAAAGAGGCATGACGTATGCAACCTTCCTTAAAATGGTTTTAAAATAAAAAAGAATTATTATATTATTAGAGAGAAAGAGAGAGAAAGAGAATGATTAATCAAATGTAACAGTGTTTAAAACTTAATGAATCTTCTTGAAACTTTTCTGTAAGTTTGGAATTATTTTGAAATAAACATCATAACAAAAGAATTTTTTAAAAATCACGTTCTCCAGATCTTTTCCTCCAAGGTCAGTATAATTCATATCTCTGGAGGTGAGCCCCTGCCTCAGGAGGTTCTACGGCACCTCAGGGACAGCAGCGGGTAGCGGGGCTCCAGATGCCTAGGTTGACAACTAAAGAGGAGCCTCCAAATTAATAAAAACCATTATTTTAACCATATATATGTAGTCTTAACTGTTTATATTTATGGTTTTCATTATAAAAGTAATATAACTACATTACATAAAAACTTGGAACTTCTTTAAAAAAGAAAAAGTTATTCCCGTAGCATATGCAATGAGAATATTTTGGTTTATTTCCTCCAGGTATTTTTTAATGTATGTATTTACTTCCTAGATGGTATGACACATTGAACATATGACTTCAGTGCTGCTATTTTCATTCGACGTGGAAAATGTTTTCAGAGCCATCATTCTTGATGATACTGTAGCAAGGAGATATGCTGCTCTTGACTTAACTGTTCCCCTACTCTTGCACATTTAGGTTGTCTTGAAATTTTATTTTTATTTTATTTTTGAATTACAAGTATGCTGCCAGGAACAAATTTGTTCGTAGCAGTGTTTCCATATTTCAAGCCATTTATAAAAGTAGGATTATTGGGTCTGATTATGTACATTCTCACAGCCCTCAACCCATATTGCCAAATTGCTTTGCAAAAAAGCTTTAGTAATTTATGCTGTGACCAGCAAGAGATGCTAGTTTTGTAGCATTTGACATTACAAATTTTTTGTTGCAAATGTAACATGTGAAAATGTGTCAGCAACAGACAGAACTGGAAGAAGGGAAACTTTTATTTTAACTCTTAATCTGTCACTAGCCAGCTGTAATGCTTTGAGATTATCCCTTAATCTTTTTTCATCATTTCATGTATTTATTAAACAAATTCTTATTCAGCACTTACCGAGTTCCAGGCACTTTGCTCAGTACTGGGAATATGGTGGTATTGGAGGCTGGAATCCCTGGGAAGTAGACTGAAATGGAGATTAGTGTGCAAGAGAGTGATTAGGGAGTGCTTCGAGGATCTACACCAATGGAAGGGAGATGACGAATGCAGGACTGGGCAGAGGAGAAAGTGAGCTGCAGCAAAGTCTCAGTGAAGCCACAGGCAACCCCATGTGCAGCTGGAGATATGCCTTCAAAGGTATCTCAAGTTGGAGTGAGGGGACTGGGCCTTTATGTTGCCACTTTTGTTCAGTGACTAGGTGCAAGCTGCCCTAGGAAGTGGACATGACCTTGGATGATGCAACTCTCTCAGTCCCGTCAGTTCATGAGGAAGGCTGCTAGCTAAGGGCTATGGATGGCAGTTCTCCCAGAGGTCGAGAGTATAAGTCTTTTCTTCCTGAAAGAAGATCTGGTTGATGCCTCAGAACACTACAACGAGTGGTGAGCAAACAGACAACTGTCATTGGGCCATGAAGGGGAAATAGACACTAATATTACACACACACACACACACACACACACACACTAAAAAGCTCTGTGAAAGAAAAGTTCAGAGTTCCATAAGTAGATAACAAGGAGACTTAATCTAATCCGGGGATTTCAAGGAAGATGTCTTTGAGGAAGTGATATATGAGCTGAGATGCGGAAGCTGAAAGGAAAGTAACCAGGTCACAGGTGAGGAAGAGTGAAGAGTACATCTGGCAGAGGAAAGAACACTGTACAAAGAGCTGAGCCTGGAGGGAGCAGAGGGCTCAAAGAATTAGAAGAAAAGCAGAGTGACTCATGTGCTGAAAGTCAAAAAGTGTATGACAGGAATGAGGCCGGGTAAAGGCTATGACCAGCTCAGGGACACTTTCTAGGCCATGGGTAGGAGATTGTTTTTCCACCCCCATAAACAATGTGAAAGCTTCGAAGGGTATTAAGATGAGTGACATAATCCAATTTATATTTTTAAAACTATTTCTGGTGTGAAAAATGGATTGAAATGAGGCAAGAAAGGAGACCTATTAAGATACTAGGAAATGTGATCAAAGCTTAGGCCAGAATGGTGAAAGTGGACATGAAAACTGTTAGGTCGGCAGGGGAAAGGCCAGCCAGATGCCTACCTGGAGGCTTCCCAGCTTGATATCGGAATCCTGACCTTCCAGCCAGACATCGAAGTCCAGAACACCCAAAGGGCCCACCCTAAAGCCCCGGGCGCCAGTACCCTAATCCAGATGCTCAACAAACATTTGATTAACATTCCCACCCTATACCACCCGCCCCCACATAACCCTGTAAAAACTGCGCCCTCCCGCCGTCCCAGGGCGTGACTTTTCTGGCCCCTCTCCTCTCTGGACCAGAGAACCTCGCCTGGGAGCCACCTCCCAATAAAGGCTTGCTTTTAAAACTTCTCTCAGCGTGTCACGCCTTTACCTTACAGAAACGAATAGATCTGGAATAAAATAAATAGGGCCTCGTAACAGATTAGATTTGGGCCTCAAAGAAGAGGGAGTGTCAAAAATGACCCCAGGTTTCTGGTCTGCTCAGCTGGATGATGTCAATACTATTCACTGAGATGGGGACCCTGGAGGGAGGTTAGCATCAGAGTAGATGATACATTTAGTTTGGGTTGCTCTTGAGTTCGCGATAATATACAAATGATATATTGGGAAGGTAATTTGGAGAGAGCATTCTGAAATTCACAGGAGGAGTCTGAGGAGGAGATATACATTTGGAAGCCACTAGCAAATGGCTGGAAATTTCAATAACAGGCATGAGGAAATCACCTTGGAGAGATTATAGAGTGAGAAGGAAATTTAGTGCCAAGCCTTGAGAAACTCTGACATCTAAATTTGTGAAGAGGAAGATAAGCCATCAAAGGAGATTTAAAAAACAAGGATGCTAGAAAAGCTCCTGGGAGAGGGTGGTTCATGGAAGCCAAGTGAAGTGATTCAACAAGGAGGGAGTAGTGGAAGTGTTAAATGATGCTGAGGAGTTGGGTGAGAAGAGGATGGAGAAGTGATGTGGGCTGAGCAGCTTGTCCTTCATTAGTGAATTCAGTGAATTCACTGTGGGGTCAGAAGACAGATTGAGTAGGTGAAGAGTGAGTGGGCAGTGAGGAAATGAAGGCAATGAACATACCCATCTGTCAAGAAGTTTGGTTATGGAGCAGAGTAAAGAGAGAGGGAGCAACTGGAGCGGAAAGTAGGGTGCAAGTAGATTTTGTTTTGCTTTTCTTTAATATTTGAATGCAGATTGGAGAGAGACAGTACAGTTTGTAAGGTAAACGCGTGACATGCAGAGAGAAGTTTTAAAAGCAAGTCTTTATTGGGAGAGGGCTCCCTGGCAAGGTTCTCTAGTCCAGAGAGGAGAGGGGCCAGAGAAGTTGTGCCCTGGGACGGGAGGGCGTAGTTTTTATGGGGTTATATGGGGGTAGGGGATAGAATGGGGAATGTTAACTAAATGTTAGTTGAGCATTCGGATTCGGGTGATGTTGCCCAGGGCTTTAGGGTAGGCCCTTTGGGTGTTCTGGACTTCAATGTCTGGCTGGAAGGTCTGGATTCCTATCAAGCTGGGAAGCCTCCAGGCAGGCATCTGGCTGGCCCTTCCCCCACTGACCTAACACAGTTGAAGATGAAGATGTGGGGGTGGGGAGTAATCTATACAGTGAGGTCTCTTAGGAGGGTAGAGGGAAGGTGATCCTGTGCACAGGAGGGATTAACCTTATCCACATCACTGGAAGGACAGAGAACATCAATGTGGATAGAAGGAGGTGCATGGTTTGCTGGCAGTCAGCTGAGGTGTCTTCTATTGCTTATTTGTATTTCCATTGTAAAGAAGGGGCACCATATGTGGAGAAAAGTTAGAGGTCTGAAGATAATAGAATGAAGGGGTTAGACTAAGTACTTTATGTAAAGTCCTCCAGCCCTAAGCACCTGCAATTTCCAAGTTCAAGACACTGATAAAGCATAGTTTTGGTGGAAGCTGAGAATTGAGGTGAGCTCTATAGGCTGGTTCTGGTAAAGCAAGGATCTCTTGGTCAAGATTTTTGCACTAGAGGGAAATAAATATTTCTAATCCACCCAGACTACTTCTTAGTTTTGTTGCTCAGTAATCCAATTTAAATAAATTACTTCTTCCTTCTCAGCTATGTTGGTATCATTGCTGGACAGAATCAGCTAGTGGAGGATGAGCCACCAACTCTTATGCATAAACTTGGCCAAGATTGAAATTTTTGGAGGGATTAGATCCACAAGGAATATTATATAGGCAAGATCCTGTTATATTAGTTTGATCTGATAAATTAATAAATTTATATTCCGCGTCCTCAGAGTACTAGATACTTGGAGTAGAGCAGAGTATAAAAAGGAGATATTACCCATCTTTATAGAGCTTACAGTGTAGCAGGGAGTCATAAGTCATAATAATAACTAATTGAATAATTATAAGTGAGTAAAGTGTCATGTGGGAGAAGTTTAGACCTCTATAGCAGTTAATAGAAGGAGGACTCATTTTATTTTAGAGGTGAGAGAAGACTCCCCAGGGAAGATGCTTTTAATTCAAGACATGAAAAGTTAGCAGGTGTTTGACTAGTGAAAAGAGTTAGCTGGTAGGGAGGAGATGGGCATCAAAGAGTTATGGACTGTTACATTTCAGGAAAGCTATGACGTCTTTCTTGGGGGAAGTTGGTAATCAGCTGTAGATGACTATGATTTGAAAGTTGGGTGGACCCGTGTACCAGTCAGTAGACCAGTCTGTCCAGTCTGTGATTTATTTTTCTAGGTTTGTCTTCACTAAGGCTGCTTCTGTGATTATTACTGATCATCCCTGGTGGATAGTTAGCCTTCTGTGTCTGTTAGCTAATGGCTGCCCATTTGAGTCACATGCGGCAGGAAGAGCTTTACTAGCTGTCTAGTGTTTTAAAGCATCCAGACCAACTAATTAGAATTGCTGGACATGGCACCCAGTCATTATTTTTTTAGAAAGCCCCCCAGGTGATTCTAATGTGTACTTGGCATTGAGACCCACTGCTATGGGGTTCTGGGAGATGTGGATGCCCTGGGGTTTGGCCTCAGGATAGCAAATCTCAAGTCTCAGAACAAGGCGTCAAATTAGGGCAGGAGCATTTGCTTTGCTCAACTCCACATTCTTGGGGAAAGTACCGCTAGGCATTCCCGCTTCCACCAGGTCTCACGGATTTAATTTTTTTTATGTTTGAGTTTGAACAGGCTCCTGTACATTTTGTGAAATTTGCATTAATCTCAGTAATCTGGGCCTTAAATCCTTGCCTAGTTCATTTACGGGAACTCCAACCACCTGTCCACCTTCACCCTCCCTGCAGACGCCTTCGCTGTCGTTCTCCAGCTGGTGGGCCAGTAGGTGGCGCGTCCTCAGCTGCTCTCTTACTCATGTTCTCTCCATGGCTCCCAAAGGTGGAAGAGTGTTGTTATCCACAATGACCCACAATCTTTCATGCAATCTGCTCTCTTGGGCCTTCCAAAATTTGCCCTGTTCTTTCAACTGCATCTTTCCCTTTGTGTTACGTATCAGGAATAAATTGCCCTTGATACATGGCTGAAACTATCAAAGTGAAAGCATCCATGGTCATGCTCAACAGAAACATTTCCCAAGCTGAATCAAATGTTCACCTCTGTGTACCGAAGAGTGAGTTCCTGACTTCTGCAAATTTGAGGCAGTATTTGTCTACCTTATTTGTTCAGTGGCTAAGACCACTGAACAGAGGACCTAGAGACCCTACTGCAAATCAGATTCCTAGTAGGCTACCTAGGTAGCTTGGAGCACCTGAGCTGGATGTATAAAGCCCCTCACTGTCCCCTTCCTATAATATGAAGGTGGCAATGGGCTAGCTAATTTGATTAGATACTCGTGCTGGCTGTTTTTAATATGTTCAGCCCTAGCCTGGCCCAAACACACCAGCTAAGCTTTTCTCCTAGATTTTTCATACTGCTAGTAGATCTTTCAGTTCTTAGATTACTTAACTTTGAAGAAAGAGAGTTTTGAAAAGGTTTGAATCACATGTTTCGCTTTGGTCTCGGGCTATCTTGCATCAAGGAGGGTGTGTCTCTCTACAGCACCCTTGGTATTTCTGTCAGCGGCAAAACTACACAGGATCATTAATTAATTAAATATGATATTAAAGTCAGGAATGAGCCCAACCCTTTGAGTATTTAAAAGACTTAAAGGTGGGGATAAGCCCAGTTCTGACACGTATCAAGGCCAAGCCAGGCTGAGTGAGTCATGGATGAGCCCAGATGTGTTCTCTCAGACCACTGAGGTCTACTCAGCACCTTTTCACCCAAAGCACCTCAATGCAAAGCACTTCAGGCATGATCCATCTCCTCAAACAAATCATCTTCACATGCCACTGTGGGATGTGGCCTCTAGCTGCTAATTCGGGCCTGTGTTATTGCTAGGAGATGCTGGGGTGCAGGCGAAACCAAGCTGGTGGGCAGCCATGAAAATGGACCAGTAGCCAAGGCTCAGTGAAAACCAGGGTGAAGGCAGACAGGTTTTGGGATATGCTCAAACTGTGGGTGCAGAGTTCCTGTGACCCAGCAGTCATACTCCCCTGTAGAGAGAATAGGGGTTGGTACCTTGATTATGAATTCTTCTCAAAGATGAATGAATTTATTGAGGGTGTGACTTATTTTTAGCCCTTCCTTTTGTATCATGGCTATATTCTGGTGACATTTGGTTCTTTTTGCCTAAACTGAAGAAAGTTGCTTTTCATATACACTTTCCTCACTTTGACAAAATGATCCGTCGCCTCCATAGGAGGACTTCAGTGGAGGACTAAACCTTAAGCCTAAATATGGCTTTTGAGTCCAATTTCTGACTCTGGACATGCCATAAAACTTGAGAAAACTGTTTCTGAATATGTAATAATCTCTAATTTAGACAAATCATTCTTTTTCGGGATATGATTCTGAAAATGATTATTTCCACTGAATATATTTCTTCTCAAGTTAAAATGAACAATCTGTGTTTTCATCAGGCTAGCTTGCTTTCTTGTTTGCCCTCTCCAAGTTTATTCTCTGCTCTGACATATGCTGACAGTCCTCATGGAACCGCCAGTCCCACGGTGAGTGTGAAAAGGAGAGGAGACCCTTAAACTGTTTTACATTGTCCGTGTCTTAATTACTTTGAGCATCAAAGAAGGGACATTTTGAGGAGTTTTCTCTTTTCTTTAACGCAAGCAGTGTGGCTTTCTCAGAGATAAACAATCTGGGTTCTCGAGGGTTCTTTTTCCTCCTGTATAATATAAAGGGGGTGGACTAGATGTTTTCTAAGGTCTCATTTACCTAAATTTGGACCTGAGAAATGGTTTTTTAGTAAAAGTGCCAGGGAAAGTGGAGCTATCATGCATGTCATCCTGGTAACAATTGTGACTGGAACAAAGAGTTCTAGATGAGGAATCAAAATCCCTATGTAAACCACCAGTGGCACCTCCCTTAACCATTCTCAAGCTTTAGCTGCAAAAACTCTAAATGGGGTCATGTTGACCAACCAAAGCAATGTCTATATAAGTGCTTTGAAAATAAAATCATACACAAAGAATCAGGGGCGCTTTTAGGAGAATAGCAAAGAGGCTCCCTCAGAAATCATTTCTCCGTCTCCGGATCTTAAGTCTCTAGTCAGGTTAAAATATAGTTACGTAGAGATCCCCACCCACCTCCCCTACCTCCATACAATTCCAGCAACTGCAAGATAATAGTAATTTGCTAATGGGAAAGCCATGAATCTAAAAATTAATGAGAGTAACCGCTAAAAATGAAAGACATTTGAGAAATCTGCACTTATTAAATTTAAGTTAGAAATTTTATATTTAAATATCAGAACCTGTTTTCTAGTAGATTCCAGTGGGAACTACTCTAGGCTAAAAATCATGATGCTTCATATTCAGGCCTTAGTTCTGCTCCCAAATTGTTAGGTAAGCTTAGAAAAATGGCTGAATTACTAAGGTCAAGTTCTCCCAATTACAGATTAATAACAGATGCTCAGTTTTCAATATTTCACTCCTAATAGGTAACTTAAAGGTAATTTATTAAGAACACTTGTAAAAGCATTTTAGGTATTTCAGATAAAAGTTTCCACAGTGTAACCAAGGTTTTCTATATCTGGTATGCCCTAGATGTTGTTTATAAACAATATCTTATAAACGTGTTAGAAAGAGATATAAAAAGCCTTTACAAAGTGAAGGATCTTTCTTAAAACCCCCAAATTGGGTTACTTTGTAAGTCTATGTTTACAAAATCAGATTTTCTAAAAGCACACTCTACCTGTGGTACTGTGTACATTAAACACACATAGCTGTTCAGAGAGGTCAGTGGTAAGAGCTATTGCAATGTAAATACATAATAAGAATGACACTTTAAGAGCCCCAATCTTGTCATTGATCCAGAATCTAATAGAAAACTTTTAACTTTGGGAAGTACTTGTATTTTCCTGGATTTCAAAATATAGGATGTTAAAGAATAGGCAGAAATCACAAACAAGCTGGAGTTTTTCAAGGTCACTTTCAATGTCTGTCATTTTACTATGAAAAATATAATAAATTCATTGTATAGATGAAAATGACATTTATACTTTTCAATTATTTGTTTCCTGTTGCAGAAGAAACCATCAAGGGAAAATGCTTTCCATTATATCATCATTAACAAGATTCACCCCAAGAATAAAAATTTTAAAATCAGAAAGAAATTTAAAATAAAGTTAGTGAAGTGATACACACACACACACATACACACACAAATCTTTTTATATTTCCTGATTTAACAAAGAAATATTCTAGAGAAACTGTAGACAAGATCGAAAAGTCTGGTAATCCTTCTTTCTTTGATTTTCTGCAGCACTTACTGTCTACATGAATCATTTGGCATGAGTGAATTATTTTGTATCTTATCATACATGCATTTCTTGTCTGTACAGCTAAAAAGTGAGCTCCTGGAAGTTCCCTGTGGCACTAAGCCCAATGCCTTGAACATAACCTGGGTGCCTGAATCATTGATTGACATGTGCATTTTCAGGGAGGAGCCTGATGAGATACACTTAAAACCTTTATTCATTGATTTACAAAATGTACAATATTTACAAAATTTAAGCATTAATCCCATATTGACATGAACGCTGTGGGGAGTCTAAAAATAAATAAGTGGCACATAAGTTCATATACACATCGTGGCCCTTTGCACTTCAAGCCATCACCAATGGTGGGATTTAATGAAAGGTTTAATGTGGTAGAAAAGTCAGATGGATGACTAGTCCTGGCCCTTCCACGTGAATAGCCCTTCCGTGGCTCCGAGCCTGGGGATGGTGAGCAAACCATTTCCTTTAAAGAGAATTAAAACACCAACCATTCTGACAGGCATACAGGGTGTACACAGCCACATCTGTATGCAATGTGCAGTGACCCTCTGAGTGGCAGATGACACACCACTGTGGACCTGGTCCCTGCACACCAGCCAGGGAGGCTTTGGAGATCCCACTTTCTCATTAAGAACCAACATTTGGACTTGTCTCTTATTCAAATTGCATGCAGTACTTGGGAGGTGTCAGTGGAGAGTGCCCATGCACATGTAGATATGTACAACGTCAAATTTTCATTGTCTTATACCATCTTTAGATGTAGGATCAACCCGTCTCCTCTTTTAGCAAGAGGAATGAATGAGGAAACCATATCTTCCCCTCCAAAGAAAAAAAAAAAAACATCTGGGGACACATGCAAATGGCATCCTGCAAAGGCAGGACTAGATAAACTCCACATGGTAAGATGGGCTAATTCTCATTAAGTCAGGCCTGGAAGTTTTCCTAAGGGTGGTAATTCCATCTTCCCTTCCTTTTCACTCCCACCTCATCCCATATAACCTACATCAGATGGAAAAGGCTTCACGTTCTTGAGCTTCTTAGAGCCTCAGTACCTTCATCCATAAAGTGAAAATACTAGTAATATTCCTTATATGGTTCTTGTGAGAATTATATTATCTAACTTATGTAAAGTGCTTAGCGTAGTGCCTGGCACATAAGAGGAGTTTAATAAATACCTTGATTTTGTGCCCTCTACTTTCCCACCCCAGTTATAAGGAACATATTTGATAAGCCTGCCAAACTCTGATTTAAGGCCATTTTATGCAATTTAGACTATTGTGTATTGGAGTTACCACTGTCAGTTCATATTTGGTCCCTGAGGAGGTCTCATTTCATGAGCCAGAGACATTTTTCTGTCCAGGGCAGATGGACCCTGACAACACTGTCCTCTTTATCACAAAAGCTCCACCAAATTTGATGCAAATATGTCCTTAGCCCTGCAGAGAAACTCATACCAGTGATTGTCACCACCCGAATACTTCTGGAACCATATCACTGAGGAAACCATGAGCAAAAACCTTGAAGCCAATACATTACTCTTGCTTGTAACTTTTTTCAACACTGGTGCAAGTATTGTAGATACATATATTACAAGCTCTACCACCGTTGAAAAATAAGTATTCTAATTTGATAATTTTGTTCAGAATAAAAAATCTTTTACAATATATTTTAGTTTCTAGTTATGCCATATAAAAATAAATATTATATAAATGATTTACAAGAAAGAAGAAAAAAAATGTAACTTAGTGTGCCAAAAATATAGGAAGAATGGTAAAACTTTTACCATCTACTTCAAAAGCAATTATCTAAAAGAAATAGAAACTTTCCACTAGCTCTCCTTAGTAGTCTCACCATCACCCCACTGGTCCACCTACTTCTCATCCTAGGGTATTATGTTTTCTTTCCCTATTAATCTCCAGACAACTTGATGCAGAGCTTTCTTCCTGAAGTCACTGGGGATTTGGAAGAGAACTGGCAAAGCTCTTGGGAGGCGTGAATTGCAGATGAAGAGCTGGCTGAGCCACTTACTAGACCCTCACAGTGGACTAGGATCAACTCCCACACATTCTCCTTGATTTCATTTTGAAATCCTGTCTCTGTCTAAATTAGCTATGTGTGAATTAAACCCCATGACTGGAGAAAATAACCCCCATCCTGCTTTAGGACACCTTGAACATCCACTGGTACAGGTAGAATCCAGGATTTTATGGGACACAACCAGGCACCAAATTAAGCCTAACCTCATCGATTATATGAAGGGGAAGCAGATACTTTACAGATGCTAGCTCTATTAAATTGGCAAAAATCCTGCTGCAGCCACATCTCTCTCCATACAACAGACTTTTATAATTGCCTTTTTATCTTCCACACAGAGCAGAGGGAATATGATTCCCACCATTGGGAGAAGAATGTTGGAAAAATTAAATTGAAAATTGCTTATTACTTTTCTAGGGAATCAGTATCTCCAAAGAAATAGTCCATTCATTTTTAAAAGCAGTTTTAAAATTATAAGGCTGTAAGTGAATTCACGATTCTATTTAAACCAGTGGCCCTTTACCTTTCTCCTGAAAAACACACAACTACTCATGTCCCTTTAGCATATTGCCTAACATCTCAGAGGGTCCCAGGTACCTCTTGTGGCTCATGCATGTATTCCAAATTAAGAGCCCCAGATATCAATAAATGCAGAATTATTTCTTGGAGTGAAAACAAAGATTTGTGGGGTATAACTCAGGGTCTGTTCTAGGGGCAGGCTGGCTTTGATAAGTCTTGGACTTGAAATGACTACATTGAAGCAATGCTTGTTCCTCATGTAAGTGGAAATGCCTGGCCATGAAGACATCCTTGAGTGTTATGGTTTCACATGTATAACTACTGTCAGGCCAATGACTCATGCATGAGTATGGACCATCAAAATCCCCATGGATCACTACTACACATCATGTCTTTGAGCTGCTATAATGTGAGTCCCAACCACACCCACAAGCAGGACACTATCACTGACACACAGTGCGGGCAACCATTTGTCTGATTTATGGGCGACGTTGTGGCAAATGTGGCATCGGTTTCATTTCGGGGGAGTGGCAAGTTACAGATATTTCCTTCACAACAGGAAGTGCAGACCTGAAAGAAAGGAAGACAAAAAAGAAGAGTGATGAGAAGTTGGCAGGTCTTAGAAGGAAGCAAAGATCTTCGAAGGACTGTCTCCCTCGTGGCAAGACTCAAATGAAGTTACCTGTTCTGCAAAGGAGACACCAACCCTGCATTTAAGGGGGCGGGCGAAATTTCATCTGGAAGCAATGTGGTCAAAATGAAAGCCCCCAACTAAACTTCAAGGGACATGGGTTCTGCTTTTGGCATCCCACCATGTGGTTATTACAGTTTTACAACCTTCCTAGGTCTCAGCTATTCCGTTTGTGAAGTGGGACTTATAATATTTACCCTACCTCTCAAAAAGGCTCTTTCTGAATGCTTGAGGAAACTGTTAAGAGGGCAACTTTCACTTGCCAAATTTTCCCAGTGAGAGTGAAATGGCAACAACCCAGATAATTTAAAGTTAAATATTTACTTTCATGAGCGTTGTCTGCATAATTCTCTCCATTCTCATGGGTAAGCTAAGATTTGAAGGGTTTTCATTTATGCAATTATTTCTATGTTATACAGTTTTACTTGTGGACCGTAGGAAAGAAATAAACCCAAAGAATTATTGACAGAAGTTATTTTAGGCCATGGCTACACTAAGTACAGACCAGCAGTTTCAGCATCATCTGGGAGCTTATTAGAAATACAGAATCTCAGACCTTGCCCTGAACTCAGTGAATTAGAGTCTACATTTTAGCAAGATCCCCAAGTGATTCATATGCACAGCAATGTTTGAAGACTCTACAATGGTTAATATCATATATAGTCATTACCCTCCAGAGACTTCAATCTGGTCATCACCATTAACATGGGCTAGGAAGGTGTTATAAAGTTGAAGAGAGAAACAAGGGGTCAGAGGTGAGTTTGAATTCTGTCTCTTCTGTCTCTATTACTTTACTAGCTTTGTGATCTGAGCACATGATATCACTTCTCTGGTCTTTAAACTTCCTCCTTGGCGAAGTAGCCACAATAATGACTGAGTGCCTAGTGTGCTAAAGGGTCAGGAAAAATTCTTGGGTTTACCCTTCATATTTCAAACCATGAGTAGGAAAGCAGATTATACTTTAAAATTTACTTTTTAGTGTATTTGACAAGTCTCTTGAAAATTAGCCATCTATCTTCTTGAGAGTAAGAAGCTCCTACCATTCCAGGATATCAGAGTGGGCATTGTCCCCAACCCCCAGAAAGGCAGCCTGATGAGGAGAAGTGGGCAGACTCCAAATAAAGGCCAAGGCCTATTATATAAGCTCATATGTACAGCCAGCTCTGAATGACCAGCAAGAGAATCAGGGGCATTCCACACTCCGACCGTGAGTCAAGTCGTCAGGCTGCCTTTCTCTGATTCTTTATATTCACCTTCAAGGCTGGTCTCGAAGTTCATTTTACACTGAGTGCTTCTGTACAAGCACTGGATGGAGTTCCAGGAAAGCAAACCCACAAGGAGAGGGTTCTCTCATCACCTACTGAAATGACTCAGAAGCCAACATATACTTTCTTCGAATCAGAATCCCACAAAAGACACCAGCCCCACTTTATAGATGGTTATCAAAGCTAAATTGCCTTGGCCATTCCCAGCTGAATGAATTGTTGGTACATCTGCAATGCTTTACTATGAGGACATAATTGGTCCCTCGTTCCTCTTCTTTCCAGTAGCTTTATGACTTTCTTCTGAGTAAAAAAAGGGCTTATAATAATTTTCAGTACCTTCCTGATGTTGTATTTACATAATTTATACTGGTTATCCTATGCCCTGGTATAAACTTTAATTTTTTTTATAGCAAACAGGAAAAGAAGCATCCTCTCATAATGGTATAAAGACAACCTATATGGGGAAATAAGAATTTGCTCATGAGCAGGAGTCTGAAGTGGAAGAAGGCTGACTATTCTGTACCGGTCACTTGCTTTGTTGCCCAGACCTTGTGGCCTTCATGCTCCGAGTCTCTGCAGCCAGTGGACAAGCATTCTTCCAGTGGAACACAGCGTTTGGTGACAGAGATGCTATTTCCTGTGACTTCCATTGTGTGTTGAGTGTAGCAGTATCTGGTCTCTGTCAACAGAGAAAATGTTTTAATCGACCTAGAAAATGTTAACCTAACCTGCCTGGAAGGATAAAAGGGGTGTCAACACTACAAATCAGGGAAAGATCTAACAGCACATGGGACATACTCTGTGTTGGAGATGTGCTTGGAGAGCCCCACTTCGCCACAGAAGAAGGAGGGCCTTCTGAAGACAACTGGTCTCTGCCCATCACAATCCCCATAAACCAAGATCCAGTGGCTTCATTCTTTGCCTATCAATAAATTTTGCCACTGTATTGGTTTTTATTTTTAGAAGAGGAGAGGCTTGGAAAGATGATTTAAGGTGTGAGAGTCATAGCAATTTTCAGAAAGATGAAATGGTAAAAAATTTCAAAGAACCCAGGATGAAAAGACAAGAAGTTAGGCCCATAACAAAAATCTTCAAGGAGATAAAAGACTAGCAGAGGTGTGTATGTGTGCATGTGTGTGCACGTGTGTGCGTGCGTGCGTGCGTGTGTGTGTGTGTGTTTGGAAAATTAGCTCTTCCCAAGCAAGAGCAGAATGATTAAAAATAGATTCATTGTATCTGGAGAAAATAACTTTATCCCCCAAAAAAGAACTTCTTGTGTAGGAGCATAGCTGGATCCTAGAATTCATTACAGAAGACCCCAACAATGAAGATGTTCCTAAATTGAGGAGCATCATTTCTCCCTAGCATGATTTCAGTGTCTTTCTAAAAAGGCAGATGAAGAAAGACCATGATGTGAGTTTCTAAAGTCTTTAGAGGCTGAAAACTTGAGATTTCTTCCAAACTTCCACAGAGAATTTTTTTTTTTAAGTTGTAATTTAAAGACTAAAAAAAAAAAATGGCTTGATCAATGTAATTCTCTAAGTTCTTCAGGCAGTGTTCAGCTTTCTAAGCCTGAATTTAGTTGAATGCTCCTGCTCCACTTTCCAATTGAAAAAGAAAATGAATAATTCTTAAGAAATGCCACTGAGCTGTTTTTCATCCACATCTTGGGCCTAACTTTGCATACTTTTCACGTTTTGGATATTTAGTGGCTAATATGGAATTATGACCTTCTATGATATTATTTATTAGGCAATAAAAATTCCCCCCACCAGATTCTGTCATAATTTTGGCAGCTTTTAACCAATGTATGATGTTCAAAGAAGAAAGCTGAATAATTTTAGCCTCTGAGAATGAACTAGTACAGACCACACGGACACATCCTGGGAGCCATGAAAATTCAGAGGCTTTAATAATCTTCTAGAAACCTACACTCGACAGGAACCTGAGTTGCCTCGAATTGAGTCTTGCAAAGGACAGCGTCTTGCCCAGTGGTTACACTCTTGGTGGGTGTACCTGGGCTGAGTCCATGTCAGTGCTCTCCCCGCAAATGCTGTCCCTCCCTACACTGCACCCTGCCCAGGACTGTCAGCTGAGATCAGGTCAAGACTTCCCTAGCTTACTCAGAGGAGTGGGGTCAGTAAGGTCATTCTACGCACTCACAAGAAATGTTGAAAGCATTGTGTCTGGCAATATTCCTCCCAAAGCCCTAAAATATTTTAAAATTGGAGTGATTGTGATTATTTTTCTGATGAAGAGGAGATGGCTGCTCTCCTCTGATTATTTTTTTTTTTTTAAAGCCTTTGACAGATTTTAACATACAGAGGCCAGCAACCTAAGAGATTTAAAACACCTTCCAAAGAGGACTGATTTACTTCTCTGGTATCAATCCTGGACTTTTATGGCCATCACAGGTACACCTCTCCCACCCTACCCCAACTTCAGATGTTCAGGAAAGCAATAAAAGAGGAATGTTCTTATTTTCTATCTCCTCTTCATGAAGACAACCAGGAGCAGCTGCCAGAGATTTTACTGTTCCAAATGTAAATCTGAGCAGATAAAATCATATGCTTATGGAATAAGTAAATCATTAAATGGTTCCAGTTTTAGAGATTAGATTTGTCCCGCAGGTAGTGAATTATCTTGTTTTAGCTAAGTCTTAGAAAAACAATTGGTGAACCTGATGTAACTACCTTTGGTTCATACTTTTATGCCCAACAAGCTCTCATTTAATTTATTAATTGGAAGCTTATTCCATTGAATGAAAGTACAAACAACAACTGTTGAACCTTTTATTTTTTTCAGAAAAATATGCAAAAACCCAATATGGAATAAACCATTTCTTGCTATTCTGTGGGGAGATGGGTGATCAGTGATGAAGGTGGATAAGAATTTTTTCTTACACTTCACCAAGTACAATCCATAAAACAAAGACATATCGACAATATCCCATTACTTCTAGCACCAGAGACTTTAGGTCTGAAGCATCAATCCCTTAAAAGCATCCCTTCTCCTTCTCATCTTAAAAAACCTCAAGGTGAGTTATAAAATGTTACTGTAGGAAAAGGTCCTGTGGTCAAATAAGTTTGGGAAATGCTCAAATAAAGTTGAACAGGTTTCTTTAGTGCACTTGTGACAGGCTTGAATTTGTACTGAGATCTCCAACGGGGGCAGGGGCCGGGCAGCAGAATTTCCCAAGTAGAACTAGGCGGACCACATGTGGCTCATCGCTGGACTGTAGAATTGATAAAAAACTGAGTTTCAGCCACAGAGCATTGCTCTCCATGCATTTTGAATAATCCTTGTTTAGTAATGAGGTTATATGAAAATCAAGCTGGCTGATAACTTCACACTAAAAGAATTTCAAAGGCTTTTATCTAAAAGATAAAAGATGGATTTGAATTTCTACCAGGTTAGTTTCTGCCTCTAAAATCTCATATTCAGCACTGCATGGTACTCCCAGAGGTTGTGAAACAAAAATCTTTTACTGTGAGATTCACAGGCATTCAAGTAAAGTCAGAACTGAGTAAGAAAGCTTAATCAACTATTGGAAGACAAAAAATATAATTTTCATGAAATTCACACTTACATACAGATTCCATAACCTAGTTCTGAAATTTAAAAAAGGTCCAAAGCTAAAATGTAAATTTCCATTTACACATCAACATTCAGTTTTGAATAACAGAAACTATATCGAAACAAAATATATGTAAAATGATTTGAATTAAAACGAGACATTCAAAATGACCAACTCTCACCACACAGTTATTCTCTGTGGCTCCTCTAGTTTGGGTTTCTTTACAAAATAAATGTAATTATTAAAGTAATGCTAGAGAACAATTCTCTAGGTGCAAGAAATTTAATGGCAGGAAAATAACTTTAATCACAATATTACAAATTATATTGAAAAATAAAAGGCTAGTGTTATCTGTGGCACACTCCCTGCCTGAATCCTTACAGTGCACTCAGCCCTTCACATTCTGCCTTGCTCCTTCCAGTTCCTCCTCTGAGATGGCTATTCACCTAAGTGTCCAACTTAATGCTCTTCTCCTGTCTGATCTCATAGGATTTTTTTGCAGGTCCAGGCTCTGCAGGATTCCTCACCCTGGACTTTGTCTTCCTTTAGATTTTCTTCTACATCTCTAATCTCTTATCTTCTAACACTTGCCCTGGCCTGAATGTCTTTATTCTTCCAGACACACTTCTGAAACCTCCTCTCACTCAACTAACCTCATCCAACCTCTCATATCTTCAGTCTAATTCTCTTTCCTGGGCTATAGAACCAAATTTCCAACTATTCCTGCAGCACCAGCAGTACCTTACACCTCACATGTCTCAAACCAATCACACCACTTCCCTCTCGCTTATATCTGTTTATCTTCCTGTGTTTCTATTTCAGGAAGGGACATCCTGAGATGTGGCACCTCGATCTTCGACTAGAAACTTCAGAGTCACCTGAGACTTCTCTTGCCAAGCTGGGTGTCTCCAAGTCCTCCAAAATGTCTCCATTATTCATCTGATCTTTTCTGTTTTGTTTTCCATTTCCCCAATGCAGGACCCCATCATTTCCTGTCTTCTTTGTCTCTGACCTCTCTCCTTTCTAACACAGGTGTCAGACAACCACCAGACAGATCACCGAGACCAAGGTCAGATCATGCCATTCACTGCCTATGAAAGCATGAATAACACTTAAACTGATGAATGATGCCTAACTGTCAAGGAGCCCTGACTGCTAAGTTTATTTAGACTTCCAGAGTGGATGGTACGTGGTCCATTGTTCTCTCTCTGTTCTTGAAGCTGTGTGTCAAGAATATAGAGTAACTGTTCTTTCCTGCTGGAAGCATTGATTACATTTATAACTCAAAGCTTGGCGTCTGAAACTCAGCACTTATTACTCGAGGTTCTCCTTGATCTAGACACCACACTACTTCATTGTTTCTTACTAGATATCTTGAGACTATGACACAACTTTTGACCATTTTTCACAACAAATCTTTTTACCTGTCTTCTGCTCCTAGAAATCTAATGTTCTTCAAGGCTTGATCAAAATGACATAAATCCTGTGAAACTTTCCTTGATTTTCCACCCAACACCAGGCTCACAGCCTCCCTTAGCTTCCTTATTTGATGTCTGGCTTTCCTCCTAGATCAGGTTTCTCAACATTGGCACAATTGGCTTTGTTTTTTACTGGTTGATTCTGTTTCTTAATTAAACTTTTGATTTTGAGGTAATTGTAGATTCACATGTATCTGTAAGTAATAATACGGAGAAATCCCATGTACCTTTTACCCAGTTTTCCTTGAATGGTAACATATTACAAAACTACAGTATAAGATCACAATCAGGATATTGACATTGGTGCAATCAAGATACAGAACACTTCTGTCTCCACAAGAATCCCTCATGTTGACTTTTTTGTACTCAGATCCTCTGTCCTGCTGCCCCAACACGCTTTGTAACCCTTGGCAGCCACTAATTTGTGCTACATTTCTATAATTTCATCATTTCAAGGATGTTACATAAATGGAATCATACGGTATGTAAACTTTTGGGGCTAGGCACTTTCATTCAGCCTAATTCACTTAAAAGTTATCTATGTTATATGTATCACAAGTTTATTAATTTTTATTGTTAAGTAGTAGTATTCCATGCTATGAATGTACCAAAGTTGGTTAACCATTTCCCCACTGAAAGTATATCTAGGTTGGAAATATCATTAATAAAGCTGCTATCAACATGTATGTAGAGGCTATTTTGGTGAACATAAATTTTTATTTATCTGGAATAAATTTTCATTACTGGAACTACCGGGTTGTACGGTAGTTGTACGTTCAGTTGTTTAAGAAACTGCCATGCTGTTTTACACTCCCACTAACAAAGTACGAGTGATCCAGTTTCTCCTAATTCTTACCAGCATTTGGTGGTGCTGTTATTTTTTATTTTAGCCATTCTGATAGATGTATAGTGATATCTTGTGTTTCTAATCTGCATATTTCTAAGGGCTAATGATGTTGAGTATCTCTTCATGTGCTTATTTGCCATCTGTTTATCTTCTTTGGTGAAGTATATGTTCACTACTTTGTCCTTTTCCTAACTTTTTTATTTTTCTTACTGTTGACATTTGAGAATTCTTTGTATATTTTAGACACTAGTCCTTTTTCAGATATGTGTTTTGTAAATATTTTCTCTTGGTTTTTAGTTTGACTTTTCATTCTCTTAACAAGGTCTTATACAGTACGAAAGTTTTAGATTTTAATGAAGTCTAATTTACCAATCTTTCTTTTTATAGACTGTGCCTTTTATACCAAGTCTAAGAACTCTTTGCCTAGCCCCAGGTCCCCAAAATTTTCTCCTGTGATTTCTTTTCTGAATGTTATATGGTTTTATATTTAAATCTATAATTCATTTTGAGTTAACTTTTGTAAAAGGTGTAAGACTTAGGTTGAAGTTCATTTTTTGCCCATAGATGTCCAATTGCTTCAGCATCATTTGTTGAAAGGCTATCTCTCCTCTACTGGCTTGCATCTGCAACTTTGCCAAAACTAAATCTGAGTTCTCTATCCTGTGCCACTGATTTATGTTTCTATCCCTCTGCTAATACCACCATCTTGATTACTGTAGCCATGTGATAAATTTGAAAAAAGGGTAGATTAATTTCCTTCCACTTTATTCCTCTTTTTCAAAATGGTTTTAGCTATTCTAGTTTCTTACTTTTCCATATGAATTATACAATAATCTTGTCTATATTGACAAACAATCTTGCTGAGATTTTGACTGGAATTTTATTAAACCTGTTTATCAATTTGGAGAGAACTGACATCTTTACTACATTGAGTCCTTCAATTCGTGAACATGATAATTCTCTCCATTTGTTAAGTTTTCTTTGACTTCTTTTATTAGCATTTATAGTTTTCAGCATACACGTCCTGTTCATGTTTTGTTAGATATACTTCTAAATAATTTTAAAATTTAATTTTTGAATAATTATAAATGATATTATATTTTAATTTCAGTGACCACATTAATTCATAATACATATAAATATAATTGAGTTTTGTGAGTTTATCTTAATAGTTGTGACCTTGCTGAACTTACTTATTAGTTCTCAGAATTTTTTTTATAAATTTGTTGGGATTTTCTACAAAGAAAATCATGTTATCTGTGATAAGGGATTGTAATTTTTTCATTTCCAACCTGTATGCCTTTTATGTCCTTTTCCTGCCTTATTGCACAGGGTAAAACTTTCAGCAATACATTGGAATAGAGTGAATAAACAGGACTTTACAGTAGACAGTAGTTAAAATAAAAGTGATAAGCAAAAGCATTGGATAGATGTTCCTATCTGAGGCAATCATGTTAATAGGAAATACTTGAACAAAAATACTATGAACTGGAATAGTTCAAGCAACAATCTTATTGAGGACGATCAAACCTTTGGTTAAAAAATTGCTGGAACAAATGTAAGGAATAAATTGTAGAATTACAATGCCAGCTGAAATGAACTAACTAGTATCTCCTTAACAAAAAATAGAATAAAGTTAAAAGGCCAAAGAAAATTAAAACAACTACAATCTGTGCGAAAACATAGGAGAGCTGTCAAAGCAGATAGGATTTGAAGAGCAAGGTACCAGTGAAACACAACACGATGAGCTGAGCCTAACATTCTGTACCTGTTCTTCCCTTGAGGCACTTGCACAGGTAGAGAGGCTAAGGAGCCAAGCAGAAAGCCCTGTTAAGGGGAAGAAAAGCTGAGCAGAGCTCTTGTCAGTCTCAAGGGAATTGGGAGGCACAAACAGGAACCCAGAGCTAGCAGGACAACAAAGAGAGACGGGAAGTACAAAGAAGTGAGCCTGACAGCCTCAGTATAAAATTCTAGGTTGGCAGTTATTAACTTTTAGCACTTTTAAAATGTCATTCCACTAACTTCTAGCTTCTAATGTTTTTATCAATACTAACTATTGGGCATATCTCCAAAAAACAAGAACAAGCCCAAATAAACAACCTAACGCTTCATCATAAAAAAAACTAAAAAAGGAAGAACAAATGATGCCTAAAGTCAGCAGAAGGAAATATTCAAAATTAGAGCAGAATTAATGAAACTGAAAACAAAACAAAAAAATAGAAAAAATAAATACAACAAAGTATTGGTTCTTTGAGAAGGTTAATAAAATTGACAAACCCCTGGCTAGACTCACTAAAGAAAAAAGAGAAAGGACACAAATAAAATCAGGGATAAAAGAGGGGAAATTATGACTGACATCACAGAAATACAAAGGATCATACAAGAATACTATGAAAAAGTATATAATACCAAATTTAATAACTTAGAAGAAATGGACCAGTACTTAGAAAAATACAACCTTCCTAGACTAAATCAAGAAGAACTGGAAAATCTAAATAGACCGATCTACAGCATGGACATTGCAACGATCATCAAAAACCTATCAAAAAGTAAAAGTCCAGGACCAGATGGCTTCACCAGTGAATTCTACCAAACATTCAAAGAAGATTTAATACCTGTTCTCCTCAAACTCTTCCAAAAAATTGAAGAGGAGATAATACTTCCCAATTCATTTTATGAGGCCAATATCGCCCTGATACCAAAACCTGGTAAAGATAACACAGAAGAGAAAACTACAGACTAATATCTCTCATGAACACAGATGCAAAAATCCTAAATAAGATACAAGCAAACCGAATTCAGCAACATATTAAAAAGATTATATACCACGATCAAGTGGGCTTCATCCTAGAGGTACAGGGATGGTTCAGCATATGCAAATCGATTAATGTGATATACCACATAAACAAATTAAAAAATAAGAATCATATGATCATATTAATAGATGCAGAAAAAGTCTTTGACAAGATGTAGCATTCATTTATGATCAAAACTCATAACAAAATTGGTATAGAAGCAAAATACCTTAACATAATAAAGACCATATATGACAAACCCTCAGCCAACATTATACTGAAAGGTGAAAAACTAAAAATCTTCCCTCTAAGATCAGGAGCAAGGCAAAGCTGTCCACTATTGCCACTGTTATTCAATATAACACTGGAGGTCCTAGCAAGTGTAATCAGACAAGAGAAAGATATAAAAGGCATCCAAATAGGAAACAAAGAAGTCAAACTGTCACTATTCGCAGATGACATGATTCTCTATATAGAGAACCCTAAAGACTCCACAAGAACACCACTAGAAACAATAAGCAAATACAGTAAAGTCTCTGGATACAAAATCAATGTTCAAAAATTCATAGCTTTCCTACACTCTAATAATGAAATAGAAAATATAAGTCCTTTTGCAAATGGAACAAAATGAATAAAATAGCTAGGAGTAAATTTAATCAAACAAATGAAGGACCTATATAATGAAAACTATAAGACACTATTAAATAGAAGATACAAAGAAATGGAAAGATATTCTGTGTTCTTGTATTGGAAGAATCAACATAGTTAAAATGACCTTATTACCTAGAGCATTATACAGATTTAATGCAATCCCCATCAAAACCTCATCAGCATTTTTTAAAGAAATAGAACAAAAAAATCATCAGATTTGTATGGAAGCACAAAAGACTCTGAATTGCCAAAGCCATCCTGAGAAAAAAGAACGAGGCTGGAGGCATCACTCTGCCCGACTTCAAATTATATTACAAAGTGACAGTAATCAAAATGTCATGGTATTGGCAGCAAAACAGACTCATGGACCAGTGGAACAGAATCGAAGTTCCAGAAGTAAACCCGTATTTATATGGGCAAATAATTTTTGACAAAAAAGCCAAAAACATACAGTGGAGAAAGGAAAGCCTCTTCAATAAATGGTGCTGGGAAAACTGGAAAGCAAAAGAATGAAACTAGACTGTTGTCTATCACCACACACCAAAATTAACTCAAAATGGATTAAGGACCTGAATATAAGACCTGAAACAATAAAATGCATATAAGAAAACATAGGAACTATACTAACGACATTGGACTTAAAGAGGATTTTATGAATTTGACCTCAAAAGCAAGAGAAGTAAAAGTTAAAATAAATGAATGGGTCTACATCAAACTAAAAAGCTTCTGCTCAGCAAAATAAATTGTCAATAAGGTAAAGAGACAACCATCCATATGGGGAAATATATTTGCAAACAACACCTCTAATAAGGGTCTACTATTCAAAGTATACAAAGAACTCATATGACTCAATATCAACAAAAAAGCAAATGATCCAATCAAAAAATAGGCAGAGGACCTAAACAGACACTTCTCCCTAGAGGACATACAAATGGCCAATAAATATATGAAAAGATGCTCAATATCACTAGCTATTAGGGAAATACAAATTAAAACCACAATGAGATACCATCTCACACTTGTTAGAATAGCTCTAATCAACAGGACAAGTAATAACATATGTTGGAGAGGATGCAGAAAAAAAGGAACCATCATACACTGCTGGTGGGGCTGCGAATTGGTACAGCCACTATGGAAAACAGTATGGAGGTTCCTCAAAAAACTAAGCATTGATCTACCATATGATCCAGCAATCCTTCTACCAGGTATTTACCCCAAAGACTTGAAAACTCAATCCGAAAAGATATTTGCCCATCGATGTTCATAGCAGCGTTATTCACAGTGGCCCGGACATGGAATCAACCCAAGATTCCTACGATAGATGATTGGCTAAAGAAGCGGTGGTATGTATGTGTATATATATATACATACATACACATACACACACACACACACGTATATATATATATATACACACAATGTCAAATGATAATGTACATCTGCAAATTATATAATTGTATTAACCAATGTTACCCCAATAAACTTAACAATAAAAAAAATACTAACTATTGGCAAAGTTGTACAGCACTTGGCACTCTGAGGCACTGCTGGGGAGAGTAAATTGGTACAGCCACTCTGGAAAAGTATTAGGCAGTAACTGGGTAAGCCAAAGCATACATGTGGTACGCCCCACGTATGGGGAATAGACCTAGCAGCAATGCATATATACATGTGCCAAAGACATGTGCAAGAATGCTCACTGCATTAAAAGACTGGAAACATTCCAGTGTCCATCAACAGTAGAATGAAGTTTAGTGTATTCATATAATTATCTACTATTTGTGAGGAAGAAAGGCTTTGCTATTCACAGAAACATGATGAGTTTTCACATATATAATGTGGGAAAGGAGTATATTCTATATGATTCCATTTATATAAAGCTCAATGATAGTAGTCATAATCGTGTTACCTTTGGTAGGTGGGGTATAATGACTGGGGACTCCAGTGGCCTTCTGGGATTCTATTGCTTAACATGGGTAACAGACACACAGCATGTTTGTTCTGTGAAAATTCAATGAGCTCTGCACTTATGATCTATTTACTTTCTAGTATGCATGTTAAACTTTAATAAAAAAAATTTTTAACTTTAAAGAAGTAGGAATTCTAAGATTTCCATTTAGCAATATGACAAGATAGATCATCTGAGCACCATCACACTACATAGCAGCCAGAGTGCTGAATAACATATAACCAATAGCTTCTGTAAATGTACAAATGAACTCTCCAGAAAGTAAGGGAAATCCCAGGGACCAACACTGGGTAAGGTATTGATTTGTCTACCCTGGGATGGGAGGATGCTAACTGTAAGAAGATGCAAGGCCTAGGGCTTAGAGCTAGAACAGAGACCCTATAGGATAGTAGGAACCTTGATGGGCTATGTCCTGTCTAAGGTTGCCTAAAAGAGACAAAAATCCCCCCTGGATAAAGTAAAACAAAAAGATTGCTTGTCTCAGCCTGGTCTCTGTCTAGAAAGAAAAAAAAAAAGTCAACAATGAGGAAGTCTTTCCTGAAAATGTGTAACCATGGGCTTGTCTTCAGTTGAGCTGGGGATCACATTTATATTTCTTGCTTATTCCAGATAATGGATATGGAAAGAGTCATCAAGTGACATGCCCAGGTTTTTCCTCATTTTCACAGAAAAACAGTGAGCATCATAGAAGTTGGAACCAAAAGAATATGTGTCCCTCCCTCTCAAGATTTCTCTTGGTCCGATTTTATATCAGCAATAATTTCAAATGAAGATTTTGCCTTAGAGGGAGACATCTGCATTTCATAATTAAGAAGGAACATTAATTCCTTGAGGCTTAGGTAGACTCTACAGAACAAGCCTTTCTAAAAATTATGATGTTTCTGATTTGACATTTAATTCCAGAGACTCTTAATAAACACTTATACAGTCCTCCTCTCAAGGAGATTTTGACATTGCAGCATGGAAAAAAAGTTACAGGCAAAAAAATCACGTGGCTTTGAGCTTGCGACATTCAACTCTTGTTTTCCTTTTACCAGTTCTTTCAAATGGTCCCTCATATGATATGATTTCAAGATCCTTTCTCAGTCTGGTTTACATAGTCAAGAAAACTGCAAAGATTTATAATGAGGGGTGGATGAAATTAAGGTTATTGCAAAGGAAGTACCATGAGACCAAAGACTAAAGGAAAGCCTAGCAAGTGAAGCAACGTGATCAGTTATACAGGGCATCTTAAATTCTCATGTCAAGAGAGGGAGTATGGTACCAGGAATCTGTAAGTGCCAGAGGCAAAAACAAAGTAATGGAGGAGAAAGTACTTACTAACACACATTTCAAAAGTAAGAATGACAGAAACCCAAGTTAACTAGAGGTGGCTGGTTGATGCCACCATTGCTTGTCAGAGTGATTCTACTTAGGGCAAGGCTTTCTTGATGTTTATTTGACCAAATGATGATTCACAAGTCTATTGAATCTGCAAGCAAGCTTACCTCAGCTGCTAAAATACAATGTCTCTATGCGCGTCCACATGACTGACTTTAGCTTTTTGAAAATTCTTGAAATTCAGGAGTTCCCCTGAGCAACTTGGGATGTGGGCTTATACAGTAGAGATAAGAGTAAATACTAACAGAAAATGGTTTTTTCACTTTCAACAAATTATTGTCAGATCATGTAATAAGTAAAACCTAGTTAAACATGTCACAAAATAAACAGAAAGCCAGGAATATTACAGAAAGCTGGGATGTTTTTCCATAGCTGCACTTACTAAGCCTGTTGGTAGTGCTATAGCTGCTTCAAACAAACTAATGATAAACAAAAATCAAGTCAAAGGTTAGTCAGTAGTGAGACACATTTTATATTTTAATCTAATAATAATGACACTGTTTTCATTGTTAGAAAAATTTGGAGAAAACCCAGAGAAAGGGATAAATAACTCATGGGCAATAGGGTTGGTCAAGAAAGTAGCTAAGTGAGGTTTTAGTCCTCATGCCTCACCTGATACTCAAGGCCCCACAGATATAACTCGGCCCCACTATTCGTTCCTACTGTTCTCTGACATACTACTTGCTACACCCAGTTCAGGTCTCTCCCTGTCCACTAAGCATACTTGGGGAACCCTGTCTCCACGCATTTGCTCTGAGTGACATCTCAGAAGACATGCCCTCTTCAGTCTTCTGCCCCCATTCCCCCCCTGGAGGGCTACTGCCGTCCACCCAGCCCATGATGCTGTCACTGGCCACCTCAGCCCCCAAGCAGCAATTCTCTTAATCTCCCACAGTATTTAATGTCACATTTGATTTGGCACTTGCCTTTGTCCTGCTATTTTTGACATTTGATATGTTCAGATCTTATCTCCCCAGCTAAACTGTGTGCTCCTTGAAAAAAGAAACCCGATTCCTATCTTCTACGGCATAATCTCTCAAAGGGCCGTGCATGGTGATTCTGTGTCATGAACTTTAGGGCATCACTTTCCATTTATCCCTATAAATATAAGGACAAAAAAGATAAAACTGGGAGGGGAAAAAAGGAAAAGGAGAAATACATAAAGACTTAAAATACTTTTAAGAATCTGTGCTTTGGAAGGATATATTTTGACCTCAAAAGAAAGTATTGAGATAAAGCTTCCTCCTTCCCTGAGATGGGTTTGAGCAGAGTGTTACCAGTGTCTGTTTTTGATTTGTGACAGGGATATACTTGTACACCATCAGACTTGGATTGAGCCTCTATGAAATAAGGCCCAAAGCCCGAGTGAGCTCCGGTCCACAGTCCCTCCTTTTCTTCTCATCATCTTAGGTAGGGCGATGCTGAGAGAAGCACTGTCACATTTCCTATACAGTAGCTCTGACCAGCAGCTCTGTATCAAAAGCTAACCTGCCAGCTTTGTCACAGCAGGAAGCAGCCCAAAAGTTATTGGCTATACATGCAAATCATCCTGTTGTGACCCAGTCACTGCTGACAGTGGTTCTCAAATGTTACTACATATCAGCGCCACCCAGGGAGCTTTTAAAACTCCTTGTGCTCAACCACACCCATACTATTTACATATGAATCCTGGGGATGACTCAAGCATCAGTGTCTTTTTAAAATTTACCCTGTGATTTGAATGTGCCGCCAAGTTTGGGAAGCAGCGGTTTCACCGGGTCCATCAGCAACCTACCCAAATGTTCATCCTTCAGTGGGGAATGTTAGAGAACACCAGCTGGGTCTGAAATGATCATATGACTGCAGAAGGCAATGTGGACAGGAATCATCTTTGAATAACTGGATGGCTTGTGATTAAGCCAATCTTTAGTGTCTGCACATTTATCTCTTCTCTGTGGCCTTTTCATTAGCATCTCCACCGCAAAGTAACCAAGAGGAATCCGGAGGTGACAACACTACATTTCACTGTCTATTAGTGCGGAGAAGAGCTCCCAGTGGTTCTTGCCCCTGACTCTTCATTAGATTCACCTGTGATATTTACACACACACACACACACACACACACACACACACACACACACACACACACACGGCAGGGCCCTCATCTCAGAGATGATGGCTTAGTTTGTGTGGAGCTGTGGTTCTTAACGCGGAGTCTCCAGACCAGCACCATCTATCTGCATCACCTGGGAACTCTTTAGAAATGCAAAGTCTCGGACTTACAGAATCAGAAACTAGAAAAGGGGAAGGACGGGGCGGGGCATAAATCTGTGTTTTAATAAGCCTTCCAGAGAATTATGATCACACCGAAGTGTGAGAACCACTTGGTTAGCCAGGGCACAGTTTCCACTGATTTTGAAAAGACCCGTAGGATCCCCACTGGGCAGCCTAGGTGGAGACTCATGGATTAAATACTGTTGGCTTAAGTAGCTGACATCTGTTTCTTAATTGCAGTTTCTAGGCTCTCCCAATGTCTAATCCTCTGTGAGAAACATTTCACTGGGCTGAGTATGAGAACTCTTGCATTATGTTGAATACCAGTAAATTTGGTGTCGGTGAGTTCAGTCATTTTAACAACTGAATTAAAACAGCAGTGAATCCCATCTAACTATTCACATAAAACATTTGTCAATAAAATGCCCCATCTTCATCAAATGAATTGACTTTCTTCCAAAAATAAAACAGACAATTAATAGTAACTCTATAACCAAATATAACCATCTTTTTTAATTCAATAGGATAGAAGAAATATGAATGTGAAACATCTACTTCATTTTGAAATGGGCCTTTGGGTCAAAATTTCATGCTTCATTTGGGCATCCGTCGCATCCTTCAAAGAGAACTTAATAGTTTAAAAGGCTCAGGGTTTTTATTTGCGCAATGATGACATTTAGAATTCTAGCTTTCATGCAGTCTCAGGATTGAAGCCTCTGGCAAGATATGTAATAAATGGAATCTTTATATGAACATCGATTCATACTTTACATAAAGGACGCTACTATGCAATGACTAATGCTTCAAAGAGTGGGTTACAGGCTGGTTATTCTCTTCATGTCCTGCATGTGGCTGGGCCTGAGGGTGAGAAGTATCACTCACCTTTTCTGGAGCTCCAACAATGCATCACAAGAAAGGGGGCAATCTTATGAATCAGCTTATGACTCTGAGAGTCTTTGATGATGTTATTGGTATAATATAAGCAATCTGCTAATAGACAGGAGAAGCAACTAAGATTATGGGCATGCTTCTTTCTATACATGCATCAAGATCGACAGGGATGTTTACTCATGGACAGCTCTGGGGACCCCAGTATGTTAACCGAGAAATTTACCTCGAGGACAGTAGATGTCTGGAGCCCATCGGTTGCACTCATAATTGTCTGCTGCCTTTTCACAGGTGAAACACTTGAATCCACCAGGATATGGTGTGGCTACAAAAAGCATCAAGAGAAAGAATTAACTTTTTAGACCCAGCACAGAATCTTACATTGTGAAGTTAGACATTTTCACTTTTTCAAAAGGATTCTCAAAAGAGCCTGGAGGTTTCTTTAAAAACTGAACATACAACTACAATATGACTCAGAATTGCATTCTTTGACATTTATCCCTGAGAAATGAAAACTTATTTTCACACAAAAATCTGTACACAAATATTCACAGCAACTTTATTTGTAATAGCCCCAAACTGGAAACAACCCAAACGTCCTTCAATGGGTGAAGGTTAAACAAATTGTGCTATATGCATACCACGGAACACCAGTCAGCAATAAAAATGAACTATTAATACATTCAATGGCTTGGATGAATTTCTGGGGAATTATCTGAGTGAAAAAAAGCCTATCCCCGAAGGTTATATACTATATGTAACATTTTTTAAATGAGAAAATTTTTAGAAATGGAGAAAAGATTAGTGGTTGCCAGGGTGGGGATTGCAATGGTAGGGGGCAGGTTTAGAAGGAGGTGGGTGTGAGGCCAACAGGAGGAATCCATGTGCTATTGAAGCTGTTTAGGTTTCGACTTGGTTATAAACACATAAACCTACACATTATAAAATTATGCAAAACTAAATATATGTACACACACACACACAAATGAACACAAGTAAAACTGAGAACATTCTGAATAAGACCAGTGGATTGACATATCAATGTTAATAACCTGGCTGTGATATTAGTCTATGGTTTTTCAAAAGGTTCCCATTGGGGGGAAACTGGGTTAAAGTATACATGGAATCTCTCTATATTATTTCTTACAACTGCTTATGAATCTACAGTTATCTCAATAAAATTATCAATTTAAAAAAGGCACTCCAGATTTCCAATTATTTGCTTTTATGTATCAACTTATGTAGACAGGTCAACATGTACATATAAATATTAGGTTCAATCATAGAAAGTTTCCTGATGTTTGACCATTTTCTACCTGTGAAGGTGGCAATTTCTTTGGTTTAATCTAATATTTTTACCTGGTCAGACCTGACGTGGTTAAGAATTCCTGGGAATCATATCAACTGGGAAAAGAGTTTTCATTCCTAAAATCTACGCTCCCTGTGCAGAAGTGATTCCCCTTCTAAGGGGGTCTCGGGCCCATGTCCAACTGCCATGAGACAGCATGCTGAGACCCCCTAGGGACAGGGATGCACTATAGTCTCCTAGGGCCAGCTGAGGGATGCATAATTCCAGGAAGGCTCGCCTCTCCCTTCCTCTGAGTTGCATCTTCCTGTCTTCCAAAGAGACTGTCCTCCAGGTACTTGTATTCTCTGCCTTACATTTATGCTCAGGCAGAAAGGAGTCCCATGAGAGTCATGTGCTAGAGAGTGCAGCACACCAGGGCCTTCCTGGCATTTAAGGACAAGGATCCACAATGAATGTCAGGCCAGGCTCTCTCTGACCTTTTCACTAATGTTTTTTTTTTTTTTTTTCCCCACACCGCTGATGTGCTTTACTTGCTACTAAGTTCTAATCATTTGCTTGCTTTGCTGCTTAGAGTTTTGCCTTTTATAAACAGAATGTGTGCATGTGTGTGTGTGTGCGCGCGCGCGTGTGTGTGTGTTTAATTTGTAAAATTACCTGGCCTCTTTGAAAGCTGCAAACACTCAAAAGCTTCATCTGCAGAAGCCAACTGTTCTCCATCGCAGATGGCTGAGCCTGCATATCGCACTGGAGGAAATAATCATCTCAGGGTAAATTGCTTTACCCACATGGAACCAATTAAGTATGTTATCAAAAATAAATGAAGGAGGAGGCATCAGCTTAAGGCCAGAATTATGAGCCAGATATAACTTTGATTTTCACCTTGCCTAGATTTTCACCCTTGCACTTGCTTGCAATAGTTCACAGAACTGACTCTGACAATATTGAATAAACTAGCAGGATCAAAAGTCATAAACTGTCTTAAAAAGACAGGTAACTGGACCTTTTTTGGGGTCCATTTAACTGTTCTATGTTCCTCCAAGTAATTGGTGACTCAAATTCATAAACAAAATGATAGTGCATGCATGGATAGTCGTAGAAATAGAGGATGGAAAGCAGCTTAGACATAGCCATCCAACCATTTCATTATCAATGAAGAAATTTCACTATGGGGAAACATGCTCTCTCTAACGTATAATTATAATAAAACAGAAGTAAACTATTTTGTCAAATCACACACAAATAATTCTTATATCTCTACATCACACCACATAGATAGGTGGGTTGAAAGAGCCTAATTTAGGTAAGCACATGCCTGAAGAATTTAAAATAGGTTCTTATACTCCAAAGCCATTCAAACATTTTCATAGACATTTTAATTATTTTTATAAATGCCATTATGAGAAAAACCATACAAAATATTCTAGGAAATTATTCTAATTGACATGTTAAAAAATAGTTTCACTATCAACTTCAAAATATTTAATATATAAAGAAGTTTAAAAGATAGAACTTTAAAATAGTTTGTAAATTTTGAAGTAGAATTTGATTTTAAAAAAAAAAGATGTAAACTATTTGTCTAAGCAGCATTTCTCAAAAAATGATCATATACACCAAGGTTTATGACTGCAAGCTAGCCATACCACTTCAGCATGCATGATTATTTCACTAAAGTATCCAATTCTATCTGTCTGCCACTGTAGCCAGTAAAACTTTTAGCTGGCTTTTTGGATTAGTTATTCCTGGAAACTTTCCTATCAAACACAGAAATTAAGAACTTTGAATTAAGATTGACAATCCAGCTGTTCCAAGAATAAATTTATGGAGAACCTAATGTTAGTAAGTTGCAGTGTTTCCAAATTTGGATTATTTAATAGACTCTTCAGAATTATCTTGTGCAAGACTAGTGACATATTAAATTAAATACTGTCATTTCTTACACAAGTAGAACTAGACTCTGAAATTAACTCAAAGTATATCAAAATTTAAACAGGAATATGAGCTAAAACACTATGGTAGCAAAATGAAGCTTTGTTTCAAATCATTTTATCTCTGAATGTATTTATCAGCATATATCACTAACAATTAACCAAATGATCTCATTTTCGGTGTTTTATTTTTAAATTTACAACTTCATATCTGTGTGCATTCTCAACAATGACATTCTAATATTTGCTCATAGGAACTTGTACTGACATCTTAGCAGATAGTGCTGACCAGTGGATAACCAAACCCTCTTCAGTGACAAATCTCTGTAGACAGACTCAGCTTTAAATTGATAATTGTAGCACAATACCAAGTAATGGTTAAATTCTTGCCTCTGAAAATATTTAGCCAAAAATAAAGTCTACAGTTGAACAACTATCTCCAGTAACTTGCTAACTGATACTGCATCTGATAAGTTATTTTAAAAGGACTGCAAAGAGGTTCCTAAGAGATGTTCTATTTTTTTCTTTGTTACTTCAAAGCATTACAGAGCAAGTAAAGTTTCAAATTGTTGTGGCCCCAGCTGTGCATGAATCTAATTTGGCTCTTGATCACAGAGTTAATAAGCTTAGTACTCTGTATTTCAGGGTATAAGTCCTTGGTCCCTCAAGAGAAGGTGATTGTAAAGAAAAAAAGAAACGCCAAAGTGCCCAGTTACTTCCTGTAACATAATCTGTCCATTAACTTTCATGGTCAGCCATAGTTCAGCCAACCATATTCATTTGTAAGGCATCAGAAAAGATTTCGTCTTTGTTTCCATCTCTTGGAACTTTTGCCTGGCTGGACAAAGGCCTTCAGTTCCCAAAACCATGATAAGAAGAGAATCTTGTTTTGAAATGTCTGCTGATGTGTAATGTAGCCAAACATTTTTAAATTCTTGCCCAATTAATATCCATTGTTTTTGGAAATGATGCAAATATAAAATTTCTAGAAATTTAATAAATTGATCTCCCATGCCAGTCCACCTGGCAACAAAGTATTGTCGATATAATTTTAATACCATGAATGTATTTCTGGTAGAAATGCATTTCCTGGTACCTTTCTAGACAGTCCCCTTACTTCTTAAGACTTGCATAGTATAGAATTATGAAAAAAACTTCATTGGCTCTTTATCTGGGCATAAGCAAGCCCACTGCGGGTATATAGTGTTTTAGTCCATATGATTAAGGGAAGTCTCACCAGAGGAAAATTGGATATCTCAGAAAAGACTTCTATTATAAATAAAGAAATGGAAGCCAAGAACAGGTTGATGTCAGTATGTTAAATTTGCTATCTTGTATCATGGCTAACAACCAAAAAAGTAGCTCCATTTCTGTTAATACTAACTTTTGTTTCGAAGGATTTATTAAGTTTTGGTACTTTAACTATGGGCTGGGAAAAAATTCATTATTTTTCACGTGAAAAAGAAAAAACATACAAATTATAGAAAAAAATGTTATTGAGGACAGTGCCTAAAGTTTGAAAGCTATAAAGTATTTCTTTTAGGGGCTTAGAAACTTCAAAGATTAGGGAACAAGAGAGCAAAGGAGATTAGTCACGGGAGGCTGAACTTTCCCAGCCCAGGTTCCAATCTCACACCACTTATTATCTCTGAGGGCTGTTTGGGGCTCAGAAGAAATGAGTTTATGTTTGTCTGGTATGAAAAATTTGTGCATCTTCTCACATCCCCAGCATTACCGCGTTTCTCCTTGGGCAGGTTCCGAGTTTTATCTAACATTAATGGAATCTGGCTTACTCACTGAACTCAAGAAAGTTCTTTGTGCCTCCATCTACAAAGTGAGGTGATTATATAAATAATTCAAGATCAAAATAATCTCACACTTCCCTCATATATTTTTTAGAGTCACTATTTTACAGAAATCTGCTTATTTGTAGAGACCGCTCCATCTAAACACAGTCTAGTGAGTGCTGTGCAGGGCAGAGGCCTATGACCATTGAAAAAAATCAAAGTGTAAAAACAAGCAGACAAACACCAAAAACTTCTGAAATAGGGTACAGAAATGTGAAATTAATTCTGCTTGAAAGCGGACAGAGTAAACAAAATTCTAGTCAGATAGGACCCATTGACGGTGACTTCAAACCAGTAAGAACTTTGACTCTCCAGGTACAGAGACTCTGAAAGAGAACTCAGCCAAACCTGCTGGTGAATTGTCTGTATATACTCTAACTTAGGAATGACTTCTTCCATCCTTCTCCGTATTTCAAAGCCATATCAGAAAACCTCACCGATTCTTTCTGTATGGCAAGTTCTTTCTAATCCAGCCAGGACTCTCTTTAATTGACAGAGATCACATGAGCAGAACAACTACTAGAGAGCAAGAGCAACTGCCTGTCTGGCTGGCAGAGCTCATCTTCAAGATCCCATTCCGATTTCCAAATAGGGGCCCACCCGACCTGGGCACTGACCCACCACACCACTGAGGCAGAGTGGTGTTTGTTTGTTTCATTCTTATTCACTTACATACAATTCCCTCAATTTTCCTTCCCACCCTGTGTATACACAGTCTCAGAGAAAGACAGGCATGGGTCTGTTTTGCAGCCCAGTGACTTCCGAGTCCGTCACCAAAGAGGATAAAGAATCCCCCAGGAACCGAAAATCCCAGCAATCAAACCTAAAAGACTGAAACCTAGTTTTTGTTCACCAAGTCTAATAAAAAAGCATGGCTGTTTGTATAAAAGAACAAAATTCAATCCTAGGAAACAAAGCAAGTATCAAAGCACTTTCATTTTATGAATGTTACTGAAATAAGCAGCCATGCAAAAATAGCCAGATAAGCTTCCCTTACAATCGACCAGACTATACTGGTGAGAGGGCACAGCAGCAACAAGTCTAAGGAAATGATTTGCTACCTGTTAAAAATATATTTGGAATTTTAAAATTAGAGTCATGTATTTTTAGCATCCTCAGTTTACTGTCTAAGCCAATTACAACATCATAAACAACAGGCCTCTGACAGTCTATTACATATGTGCCCAGCATTTTACGAATATTATTTCTAGTCCATGAAATAATGAGACAGGGTGTGCATTATTTTATCCACTTTAGAAATGTGGGAATTAACACTTAAGAGTGCCCTAACATTTATTGAACATTTACTATGGCTCACACTCAGTGCCGAGTGCTTTGTATACAGTCTTTCATTTAATCTTCACAAAGTTAGAGCCTTTATTTTAAGTCAGAAGGCTATGAAGCAGCTGAGTTAGTTGCTGACCCAGAGTCAAGTGGACTGAAAGCACCTGTGAATTCCTCAGACCGCCTCACATCCAAACCAGACCATGTAGACATTAAATAGTCTAACTGTGGCATCGAAGCAGTCTAAGTGGCTGCTTCCACTTTGTAGATCCTCAAAAGCAAGGACTGTGTTTTGTTTGTCCTTATATTTTTCACACCTATCACAATGCTTACATACCACAGATGGTCAAAAAAATGTTTGTCGATCAGAACACTTCAAAAGAGTAATATACCTCAGGGCAAACACTAAAGCTCAAAATATACACAATAGATCTAGCTCTCACAACCACAAGGACAATCCAGAAGAGGATCCAAATGAAACTAATAAAAGAGAAGAGATAAATCCAGAGATGGAGACGAAAAGTGAAGTGAAAGTACTGTGATCAAAGTGTGATCCTTAGAATGTTGGCAGTAGAAGGACCTGAATTTCTTATTGAAAGCAAAAATCCATGGGTAAAGCCCCAGATATGCAATCAGACACTCTAAGGAAGGGATCTAGGCATCTGCATTGTTATATACTCCCTAGATAATTCTTAAACACAGGAAACCAAAAGGGATAGGGAACAGGAAGTTGTGGGAGATAATTACGTTGAAACCAAGCGAGAATGAGATGTGCAGACAGGAAGACCAGCTATTATCTTGCCTATAAAGGGTTGATCTTTTACAAACACTTTCCTCCTGGGACATGGAGTTTCTCTTTAATGATTAACTGAGGCTGGCATGAGTCAAAGGGAAGAGTGTTCAGAAGCAGAGTGATGGTGCAGGGAACAGAGAAATCAAGCCTAAGATTTACCTTAAAATAAAAAACAAACACACTATGAAAAGGTGAGGGTAAAACATGCAGCATCTTCGGTAGCAGGTGCACCCCCCAATCAAATCACCAAAGGTTTCCTCAGCATCGAAGGCTGCCTTCTCCCAGCCATTTTTCAACTCACATCTTATTTGAAGTAAAGTGACATTTCTACAGCAAAGAAAACAGAGTCTTACTTGAAGGGTGGAGGTAGATAATGTCTTTCACTGTGAAGTCTCGGGACTGTGCAGCTTTCAGACAATCGGCCAGCAGGCTCAGGAGCAGGAGCCAGGCCAGGGCAGGGCCAGGTTCCATGGTAGACCGAGGCGTCACTCATACAGGGCACTTGGCAGCAGGGACTCGAGATGATGAGAGAGAACTTGCACCTGAAATATGAAACAAGATTCATTTCAGTGTCAAACTCAAGAGAGCCACAAGAAACTTGGCTAGGCTCCACTGTTGCGGGGATAGAAAGCATAGGGCACAAGGAAGTGGGCACACATGGAGAAAACTTTATAAACGGTAATTTTAGAGCACTTGGTAAATTCGAGTTCAAATCTATTCTGAATCAGATCACTAAAGCTTCATTGGTAGCAGTCCCATCTAATATCTAGCAGAGATGGTATCAATAGAGATTGAATGTTAATGAAATCCAGCTATTTTTACCAGGAGGCCAGGGGATGGCAGCCAGAATGCAACAATTAGTCAGATACAAAAGCCCAAAAGACATTTCTTTGATAATGGCAAAGACCAAGTATGAGGGTGCAGCCTTACTGGGTCATGTTGGTCATATAAACCTGTACAGAGTAGACTTTCAGATTTGGGGGGTGAGGGGAGAAGAAACGTAGGTAAACAGTCCTCTCCCAAACCAAAAAGTACCTCTAACTCAAAATCTCTTTAACAAATGTAATATTATTGGCATGGTAACAACTCTGTGCAGAAGGCACTATTATCATCCCATTTTGTATAAAGTGAAGTCTAGCAAACAAGTTGATTCAAAGCCAGGCAGTCTGGCCATTGAATGCATACTTTTAAACAGTAGGTGATACTGTGTTCTTCCAAAGATTGTTTTGTGTTGCATAAACAAAAATTGATGAAATGAAGTCAAGGTATCATGATAACACTAAGCAAATATCATTCTATCCTCTACTCTAACTCTGTACTTTTCAATTAAAATTGAGGGCAGTAAAATCTGACATTATAAATAAACTGACCTCTCCAGTTTACTTATAATGTAGATCTGTATCTTAATTTATATGTGCTACTCACTCATCACCTTATTGCTTTCCTATGGAGTCTGTCCCTCACATTGTACTATTTTACAAGCATACCATTCTATCACCCAGGCAAGGGGTCAATTAGGTATTCACTTTACTTTTAATTGACTGAGAAAACATAATTTGGACATTTCATTTATAAATTTTAACACCAATATTTAAGGAGATTTTTTAAGTAGTAAAACAAAATAATTCTAAAATTATTTTGTCAAAACAAATAGACCATGAGTAATTATATTACAAAACAAAGTCAATAGAGACAATCAATATGGACTAATTAGATATTAGAATATACTATAGAGTAATATTAATCAAAGCAAAATGATAAAAAGTGTAAGAATGAATACAGAAAATGGAACACTCTGAGGAGCTCAAAAATAGACCCACTTATTTCCACGATACAAGCAATTTTTCAAAATTACAGAAAAAAAATTTGGATAGAATTATAACTTGATTAAAAATTGTGAAAAAGATTAACTGAAACTAAACAATGTACCGTACACTAAAATTTACTCCAGATGGATCAGTATGTTCACTATTTTTTTTTTCAAGTAGACAAATTTTTAGAAAATAGAGTAGAGTTCTTATCACCCTGTAGCAGTTTGATGATGTCGGCCTTGCCAACTTCATGCTCCCTACCCATCTTCTGTTTACAGTTTGGCTCCGCATGCAAATTTGCAATCAGGAAGGTTATAGGCTGCCCATTCACTTAATAAATATGACTGCCACGCACGATGCTAGCCACTTGGTTAAACAATAAGTTGAGAAAACAAATATCAATGATACCTTTCCCTCACAGAGTGACAGAGACAAACATTATCTCCTATTAAATGAATGCAATAGTGTTTCATTGTACATCCGTTCTGGTCAGTTGAGGCTGCCCCTGAGGAACAGCACCCTGTGGAGACCCCACTGCACATCAACAACCCCATTTCTTTACAATCTGTGGCAGGGCTCAGTGTGAGAAGGGTAGTGAGGAAAGCTATTTTGTTTTATTTTGATATAATTAACATGAAATATCAACTCGTGGCCAACTTAAGTTCTTTTTAATGTGAAACTCGATGTCCACACCAGTGCTTCACATATATCAAACAAAGCAAGTGGCACATTTTATTAAAGCATTTCTCAACCACAGCATTCTTTCCGGTTATCGATTTAAAAATCTTCCTCTGCAAAGTACTTGCACTAAGAGTTATGCATTACTTAATGTCATCTGAAATGAACCTTACTGCAACCTCTACAGCATAGCTACCCATCCACAAGCCTTCATTTCACAGCATGCTTGATTAAACACAAGTAACATACAGAGGTGAAGAGCTGGATGCCTGGCGTTGAAACCTTACTCCAACACTTTATGACTGTGCAACCCTGAGCCAAGTACTTAACCACTCCGTTTCTCAGTTTCTTCATCTGCAAAATGGGGATCATAATACTACCTACCTCAAAAGTTTATTATGAGAACTAAATTAGTTAACATAAGTAAAGCACTAAGAACAGTGTCTGTCACACAGTAAATGCCATGTAATATTACCCTCTATTTTTACTATTTCTGCTTTGTTCAAAATCAGTCAATATAGTTTTCTAAGTGAAAGTAAACATGTTGCAATTAACTGTGGTTAAATATACAGTTCACTGAAGTCAGAAAAACATAACAATTCCCAAAACTACTAAGTATGACAAATCATAGTCCATACGTCTCCTGCACCCTAATATCTGCCCCAAGGACAGCAAGGCAGGGACAAGGCCAGTGAAGGAGAGCAGAAGAGTCCCTTCTGTCACCAGCATTTTAATATGCTGAGGCTCATGTAGACCAAAGTGACTTCCTGCCATCCATCATCATTGAAGCAAACACATGGGTACTGCCCTCTACCCTCTCCCTGTATCTCCCCCTCAAGGCTGTGTTCCAGCCCCATGTTCCTTACATATCTTCTCATGTTAGATTTTACTTTATAAAAGATGCATCATCTTGCATCCCTTCCAAGGCTCCTGTCTCCACGCTTGCAGTGTGTGGATGCTCACACACCCCACTCATGGGGAAGGATCACAGACTAAGTTAAAGCAATCATTTCATTCATTAAAATAGATCAGCTTTACTTACTATTAGCAAGCTTAATTCTTTAGGCCTGGCTCATGTAGCACGAGTTTTCAAATTTGTGGGGGTTCAACTACTTTTTAACCATGAATTTTATGTGTTTAATGTAGAATTTCCAAATTCTTAAAGCAATTGAAACTTTATCATCAGCACACATTCTACTCAGGACATGATTTCTTAGGGAAAAAAGTATTTATAGGTTTATGTATTATTTTAAAAAAGGCTGAAAGGATACACACTAAAATGATATCGGATTTTGGATAATGTTCTTTTTGCTCAATTTGCATATGTTTAATGTTCTTTTATTGTTCAATTTGCATGTTAAGAAATTTTTGATGAGTACATATTATTTTTTATAAGGAGGAAAACAGTTTTTTAAAAAGTGCTCCTCAAAGAATGAGTTTCATGAATAATTTCACTTTTTATGCACAAATGAAAGTCAGCTTTTTACCTATAGTCAATATAACTTCAAAAATACCCATGTCTCTTCTACAATAATAGAATCAACATTTGACAGCAGGTCCTCTAGTTCCCTCTTCTACCATGCTCTTCATTTAATATCTTAGTCCCGTTGCTCTTTGTAGCAGAATCTAGGGCAAGGACTAAAGGTGCTAAGACTTTAGTTAGGAGGAGTAAGTTCAGGACAATGAGAGTGAAGGGAGGGAGGGAGAGTAAAGGTGGGGGGGCAGGGTAGAAAGGAATCTAGACAATGTAAAGCAATGTAACCCTAGGTTACTATTATGCTCCCTACTTTACAACAACCTAAAGAGACAGGACTTCAAGGAAGACCTATACCTTAGTATAGTCCATGGAAGGAAAAGGAAGAATTTACCTGCCTGGTTCCTTCCTTTCTCTTGTTTCCCACTGATCAAGGTTCACACCACGAAGAACTCTCTCTCTGACACTTGCATGTGTTATTGATTCTTGTACACATCACATTGCTTTTTTTTTTTTTAGGATTTGTTATTTTCATTTTATAAATATTTTATTGAGATAAAATTTACAAAACATAAAATTCGTTATTTTAAAATAATACAGCTTTTTTTGGTATATTCATAATATTGTGCATCCATCACCGAGTCCAGAACATTTCCATCACCCCAAAAGAAACCTTGCAATCATTAGCAATCATCCCAATCCGTTCCTCTCCTACTACCTGGCAACCACTAATCTACCCTCTGTCTCCAAGGATTTGCCTGTTGGGAACATTTCAATGGAATCATACCGAATATAGCCTTTTCTACCTAGCTTCTGGCATAGTGTTTTCAAGGTTCATCCATGTTGTAGCATGAATCAGTACATTGTTCTTCTACATGGCTAAACTATTTCCCCATATGGATATACCACATTAGCTTATCCATTTGATGGTTGATAGACATTTAGGTGGTTTCCACTTTTAGATTATTGTAAAATATGCTACTACTAACACTCATCTACACATTTGTGTGTGGACATATGTTTTCAGTTTTATACCAAAGAGTGGAATTGCTGGTTCGTATGGTAACTCCATGTTTATCTTTTTAAAGGAACTGCCAGTTGTCTATTGTGGCTGCACCATTTTACATTCCCATCAGTAAAATATCAGTCTTCCAATTTCTCCACATCCTCACCTATAATTATTTTCATTAATTTGTTTTAAAATGATAGCCACCACAGTGAGTGTGAAGTGGAATCTCACTGTGGTTTTAATTTGCATTTCCCGAGTGACTGATGATATTGATCATCTTTTCCTGTGCTTACTGGCCATTTGTATTTTTTTCTTTGGAGTAATCTCTATTCAAATTCTTCACCCATTTTTTAAGTTGGGCTATTGTTTTTATTATTTAGCAGTAAGAGCTCTTTCTATATTGTGGACTCTGGGCCCTTTTCAGATACATAATTTTCAAATGTTTTCTCCCATTCTCTATGTTAAATTTTCACTTTCTTGATGGTGTCTATACAACACATAAAAATGTTTAATTTTGATGAAGCCCACACATTACGTTTGATTAAGTTTTTGTTCCCTTAAAGAAGTCAAGTCCAATAAAAAGAAAGATCTACATACAATGCACAGTAAAAGAACCTACCTATTTTGTAGTAGCCAGGGCTAGATTTCCTACCTCTCTTTTCCATGAATAAAACCAGATGGGCAGGACTGTTTATTAATATCGCCAACTGCTTACATTCCTGCAGTAAATCATGAAGCACTACTCATTCTATTAGTGCTTTCTAGGAACTGAAGAAATGAAAAATGAGTGACATGCATTCACATTTCATCTAGCCATTACTGAAACGTGGGCTCTGCTAAGGGGGCTGTATCTTTTCTGTACAGATTCTCAGTAGTTCATGGAGCCTTCATCTCTAAACCTCACAAATATGATGCTGGACATGCTCAGATAATATAAAGGGTCTTTTCCAGGACTTTGATGCTTTTCCCTGGAGTCTACTGTGCCTTTGGACTGTTCTAGACATTTAGAAAAGATGTTGCATTTCCATTTTATGTGCTGTTATTTGAATATATGCTGAGGATTCTGTCCCTGACTGCAGCTCTCTTTATGAAGAAGTACACTCTCATTTTCACAGCTCCGTGACCTTTCATTTGTTATTTATGAGCTTTTGCAAATCTAATACCACTCTGACAGATTTAATTTGTGCTCTAAATTACCTTTGCATGAGTTACTCAACTGCTGGTTTTATTCCAATGGATTACTTGCTACATTCCGAAACAGAAAAAAAGTAATAATTTGAGAGTTATTAGACTTCCTCCACTTGGGAGGAAGTTGAAAAGAGTCGCATTCTGATTTTCACTCCATGGTACTAGATAGTATAAAGGAGAATATCTACACTAGTCAGAGAGGCAAAGCGATAGGACCACACTCCACCTGCTATTTCATATAGAGTCCATAAAATAAGATACTGCCAACTCCTTAAACTGGTCACTAGTAGATAATTAAGCACTTCTGGAAGCTACACTAAGGTACCAAGTACTAAACAATACCTTAATACTAAATCAATATATAAGCGATTATGAAGTAGAAAACTAATACACAACTAAACAGATTTCAATGCTACTCACATTGAAATTCGAAATTCCTAATAAGAGAGCAAAATGGAATTCTGAAGCCGAAAGAACATGATAGATCTTGCTGTAATTTTCAGCATATATAGACTAGGCTTGGTTATGACTTAATAACCAGAAAAAGTTAATCCCAAAAGTATAAACTAAAGGGATTTCTTCATGAACTAAGTCTATTTAAATACATCATTCTGACCACAGTACCTTTCTTGTAATTTGAGAATTGCTCTTAACATGTGGCGGTGTTAAAATGTATTGGCAATTTTGTTGACACGTCTCCATTGAGAGGTGGAGTATACATCCTCGATCCTTGATTCTGAGCCAACGTTATTGCCCAATCGATAAGAGGGTGGTAGACAGACACTGTGTGACTTTCAAAGCTGGGTCACAGAAGTTGATTTGACTTACACTCAGTGCCCTGGAACACACACAATGAAGCCATGTGAGCAGTCTGAGTGCACTGAGCGCTATGCCATGAAGAAGCCCAAGTAGTCCACACAGAGCTACTGAGATTTGATGAAGAGACAGTGCCCTGACAGTCCCCAGTTGCCCCAGCCCGCTCCTCTCCCCTCTATTCCAGCTCCAGCCATTGATTGCAGCTGTGTAGAGACTCAAAGTGAGAACCACTTGGCCAAGCCCTTCCCACATTCCTGACTCAGAGACCACAAGAGATAAATAAAACGATTGTTACTGCCCCACGACACTTAAGTTTTGTGATTTGTTATACAGCGATAGATATCTGGATCATAAAAAACTGGAGCAGGAGAGCTAACTAGGAATTATAGTTCTGCTCATGAAGATAATTTCATTTGTCACATTTGTTGCAAGGTACAGAAATTCAGATCGAATAGGCTGTAAACAAAACTGAAAGGAAGAAGGGAGGGGGAAGAATTTTACTGTCTCACCTGATTGCCTAGTTTAGACATGGCTGGACTTTTCACCCTCTTATCAGGAATCTCCATCCCTCAACTCTGCTTTGTCCTCTCTTTTGCCTTTATTCTCATTCAGGTTTTCCCAGTCTGTGGCCAGCTGCTTCAGAAGCAATCCCAGACTGTTTCTCAACTGTTCCAGAAAAAGCCCTAAAACACCAGGGCAGTCCATCCTTGGTCAAAAACCAGCCAGAGGAATGTGGCATTCCAATTGGCCAGAGCCGGGTCACTAGCATGTCACTGGGGGACAAATTCATAGTATCAACTTCATGGAAATCATGTACTAAAAGAGGTATTGGTTTCCTAAATAAAAATCTAAGGATTGTCACCCAAAGAAGGACTGGATGCTGGACTAGCATAATTACACAGATGTCCACTACAATAAACAATCTGAAACAACCTCATTAGCCTGCAAGTGCAAAATGAAACTAATGGTAGCTAAAATGAATATCTTTGCAAATGCCAGAAGGTGGGGAATTTACCTATTGACATTATTTTCTTTTCTAAAAATAGAATCCACTCCATTACAACACTACAAATCAAAATATAATGTTGAAACATTTAGAATCACTTCTGCCCTATACTATCCTTCTCATGGTATGGCTCTTCTACTGACACTCATCATGTGCTGCTCTTGGGGAGCGCCATGTTCTTATGTGACCCATCCTACAGGCTGCTGTTGTTTAGATCAGAGTTGGATATCTGATCCAAGCCAGGCCAATCAGAATCCTTCCTGGGTATTTTTCAAGCCAGAATTGGAAATAGACAATCAGCCCTGTCTGGTACAGAAGCCCCTATGAAGCAAAACTCAAGTAGATGTATATGACATGTTCCTTTCCATGTGGAGGAGGAAGAAGAGTATGAAGTTTGCCAGCCAAGAGAGACAGAGATGAGAGATGGAGAAAGAACTCCACTTATGTGCACTCCTTGACTTTTTGGCCAATTTTTAACTCTTTCCTTAGAAGCTTCAGTCTCCATCCAATATATGTTCTTTTTTTTGCCCAAGCTAGTTTGAGGTGGCTTTCTGTCCCTTGAAACAAGGAACTCAGACCAATTAGAAAGTCTTCCAAAAGGGTCCAGCTATCAGCCTAATTTTTCTTTGTAACAAATAAGCTTCTTGCATTAATAATTCTTAAAGGCTTATCAATTAAAAAAAGATTAGAGTTGGTTTTTAAAATGTCACTAATAGAGAACTAGTTAGAGATTATCTCTTTTGGACTTTGTAGACATTGGTGTTTCATTTACATAACCTATAAGGAAAGACATGTTCACACATCCCCAGTATGAATTGAGGATATATTTACATCAAAATCGATGCTTATAAAAAAATGCATTTCTTTTTCTGGAACCTTTTGGCAGGGCTAGACTTAGAAGGAAATGCTGCCTTTCTACCTTGTCCCAAACTGACTTAAAGGTCAATTGCTTCAAAAATGCTGCAATTCCTGAAGGATAAATGATGCTTGGCTGAGTATGCTAGCAATATATTCACATTTCTAAAAGATGTTGTATTAACTCTCTTCTACTTGTTGGCTATATGCTTATTGCTTCCTCTATGAATTTGAAGGTTTTATAGAACTGACAAGAAGGCATTTTGAAGGGCAAAGAGCCTCAAGGGAATGGAGTCAAAAGACTCTCTAAGCAGGAATGGAACACTGGGTATATTTCAGTTACAGCCTGCCATTTTTTACTGACTTGGAAGAGAGTGACAGTCTGGAGGAAGTTTTGCTTTTGTGTCTCTTATTAAATGCTTCTATATATTAAGAACGTTGTGTTTTCATTTTATTTTTTTCTTAAAATTTTCATCCCAGAGACCTTTCAAAAATGTGAAAGTACAAAATGTACTCAGAAACATAACAATGGTTATAAGTGTATTAAATCACAAACAGATTTGCTCTTGTGTTCAAAATAGCTGAGTTCCAAATCTACCACTTAGATTATTAGGCATATACCTTCCATCATTTGATCACAGAAGAGTTCTCTTGGTACCATATAAAGGTATCTTCTCTGTATTTGGACTGATGCATTCACCTTTCCTCTGCTGATTTGTTGTTTCCAAAACTTCAGAAACAAGAAAGTGCTAGTAATAATTATAATGCAGACACCGCCTGCTGTGAATCTGTGGAAGTATGCTGCACTGTTTAACCAGTTTTATTGGCAGAGACCACTGTATAGTGCTTTGGGCCACTTTGTTTTTCTTTTAGAGCCCAAGCATGAAGATTTATTTGAGGCCTTGAGGCCTATAATTTCTTCCAAATCTCCTTTCTTGGTTGTCTCTGGCTGCTGTCATGCTCACTCACATTCTTAAATGCTCTCTGCCCTCCTGCTGCTCTTCACCCTGTTCTCTGAAAGCCACATGTAAACAAACAACCCTGTCATCTCTAACCCTGTCGTAAAACATTCCTTTCATCATTTGGTGTGTTAACCGAAGCCTGGCTCAAAGTAAAAATACCACTTCCCTATCTACACTGGAAGGTGGTGCTCCCTCTCCCAAGCTCAGTGGACCCCGGGGACAGGAAGGGGCCAGATTTTTTCTCTCTCCCACTGCAGCTTCAAACAGTTCTCCTCCTCACCTCAGAGGATAAGCCACCTGCTTGTGTGGCTGTCAGGATGTGGAGACTTAGAATATGGCCTACCTTTAACCATTAACAATCACTTAACATAATCTTTATTCTCACTCAGGATTGAGAAGAATCAGCCCACATTAAATCTTATTTCCTGTCTTGCATGGTGTAGGGTTTTATTTATGCTTCCCAGATTTCTGACCGAGTTTTTGTCAAAAGGCTTAAAGACTATTTCTACTTAGCCCTAGATGTAACTCAAGTTCAAAAAAATGTACTTGCTAGTTTCATAGGTGTGGAGAGCCCTTTCAGAATTCCTTATAGGGCAGGAGAGCCAGCCTGTGCTTTCTCTTCTTGTGGGAAAAATGCTAAAAGAAAAAATAAATCAAATAACCAACATCGAGACAATGGCTTATGGTTACATGTTTTTTCAAACCACTGGGTTCCTTTAGTAGCTTACTATTAAACTTAACCAGCATTTCTTGTTTAATGAAGAATATGTTTTTAAAAACAAATTTACACAAGCACTCATCCTTCCAATTTCTGATCAACCAATACTTTTGAGCAATATACACTATATCTCCTGATAGCTCTAAGACCATCTCAGTTTCATTTGAAAAAGGGTATTGGATCTGCTAAAACTCATGGTCTAAACTATAAGTTGACTTTTCAAATTAGCACAATTATTTTGAGAAAGAATTTCCTCACCCTGGGTTTGAAGGCAAGAGAACGTATAAGATGACCTCCTAATTGCATTATTGAGGTCAGAATTCTGTAATGCGCCATCTTCATTTCAAGTCTTTTTAAATAATGGTATTAAAGAAATCTTACTGTAGCAAAACAGAATATAATAAGATTTTACATAGTATTCACTCAGGCAAAAAAATGATATAGGAGTTAATTAATAAAAGAAGACTGTCCTTTTGTTTTTATATCTAAATAATTCCCTTCTTATGGGTAAAAAATACTGAGTTAGCCTCTGTAGATAAGGAAATACAAGTATAAAACTGATTCCTGACTACAGATACTGAAAGAGCCATGTGAGATTCCTCTCCCTTCTTCCTTTTTACTGAGTTTTCCTATTTCTATCCCTCAGTTGTCCTTGTTTTCTATTACATTGTCCACCCATTCATCATCCTCTGTGAGGCACCTATAGATAATGTTATCTGTTGTATATGTTATTGTTAATAGTTTCAGCTTAATATCCAAATTGTTGAACCCTATTTAGTAAAATCATTCATGTAATTCTTAAAAATCTCCACAAAGGATGGGAGAAAATGTTGACTTGCCTAATATACAGGGAGAGATGATACACCTTTGAGTCATTTAGTCAAGAGTGATCATGGTGTGGTGTTGACCTGCTGTGCTTATAATCGAGGCCACATATTTGAAAGATGCCAGGTAGTGGAGCCAGGTGACACAACAGCTATACTCTCCCTACAAAGGCCCTCTGGGAGGAAATGACAAGGCATTATCAATAAAACCCAGAAAGAGGTCTATATTTCTTCCTATCAACCAGGGCAGCTCATCTTTAAGAAGGACTAAAGGAAGAAAGAGAGACAGGGTTGACCCAATACTACATTTTATAAAGATCAAGATAAAAGTCTAGGTTCATATGAATAATCGAATAGGTATACTAGAAATAGGACATGAGATTAGAGAAAACAAAAAATGTTAAAATCACAGTGTCATAGCCAGAAGTGGATTTATCATAAAGTGAGTGAAGGCTAAACTTCAGGGTCCCGATTGCATGGGCCAATGCCAAGGCTCTGTTCCTAATTTTAGGATTGTAATTTATGTATTCTTTTCCTTAAGGAGGGCTCCTCCTTAATAACCTGGATCAGCCACCCTTGGTCATAGTAATGCAAAAACCATTTTTATTATTAGTAATAATATTATTGCTTTTTCTCTGAGAGGAATTAGGTTAATAAATAAAAATACATACTGTCCATTCCACTTTCATGGAAGGGCGGGCAGGGAGAGGAAAAGCCAGCACACAGACAAAGTCAAGCCTTCTCAAAATTGAGGAAGTGGAATCAGAGCTGGAGAAAATAAGAAACCAACCAAGTAACTCCACCTGCCTGGAAGCTCCTCCCGCACTGCCTGTGGGCAAGTAACTCAGGACCACTCAAAGAATGCTAGGGAGCCCCTAGGGCAATTATAGTCAAGAAAGGCCCTAGCTTTAAATAACATGTGTTGTTGTTGTTATGGTTGTTGTTTTTTCATATTTTAAGAAGGGTCAGAGAAACCACTTTATCTTATCAGCCAAAGAAGAGGTGGAGGTACTGAGACTGGAAAGTAAGCCACTGTAAGGGCAGCAACAGGACCACACCCAAGAAGCAGGGCTGACCAGCCTCTCTCCTTCTCCTCTCCCCACTCCCAGTAATAGAGCAGAGAAGACAGACATTAAGTGCAGGCTCCAGACCCAGGCAGAACCCAGACCCCTTCACCTACCTCCTAGGACTATTTTGAGGACAAACAGATAATGCCTGGAGAGCAGTATGGTGCAGTTGCTAAGAGTATGGGCTCTGCAGCCAGCCAGGCTAGAATTCTGCTCCACTGCTGACATGTGATTAACCTTGAGCAGGTTTCTAAACCTTTCTGTGCCTTAGTTTCTTCATCTGCAAAATGAAGAAAAGGATAATGCCTACATCATAGGGCTCTTATGAAATAACACACACATCAAGCATTTTGAACCAGGCCTAGAACACAGCTGCTAGCTAATATAATTCTCAACATCCACTCAAGCGGCCTGGGAAGGCATCCGGTTTACTCATCTGGGTCAAGACACTGATTTAGAACTATCTGCTCTCCAGGAGGTGTGAAAGGTCTTCAAAAAGGCACTTACAGAGTGCCTTGTTCTATTAGGAGGAATAGGAAGCCCAGCTTGCTTCTCAGATTTTCCTAACTGATCCCAAATGAAGATCAGCATCCTGCCTTGAGGATAAAAACACAGGGCAGGTGAATTAAATGAGGTCAGTGGGTGAAGGTCTAGGGCAGGATTTCTCAAATTTGAAAAATGCTTTCTTCTTTAAAAAAAAAAAAAATTCTCACAGAACCTTTCCTAGTTCCACCATCAACTAATTAACCATAATCATAATAATTATAATATGACTTATAAATGCACAGAAAATTAGGAATAGCTCCTTTAAAGCTCATATAATAGCTTTAAAGCTCAACAAAAATTACCGAATATGAATCAAATTACATTAAAATTTAACACATTAATTAAATAAAATGGAAAATGACATTTACTGAGCACTTACTATAGGGATGAGCCATACGAAATTGCCAATAGTGAATCATTTTTGACCTACAAAAACGGCGATTTCATATAGTTCAGCCCAGCAGGTGCTATCACTCTTTGTGTTTCTTTAATCCCCACAACAATTACGAAGTCGCTATTATTACCCCATTTTACAGATAAGAAAACTAGGGCACCAAAGGCACCATTCTGCAGCTGAGAAAACTGGGGCACCGAAAAATGAAGACACATTTTTAAATCTCCTACAGAATGGACAGGTGCTGAGAACGCATGTGTAGATGCTTAGGAGTAAACAGACACCTTTTGGGAAGCTCTGACCTGGGAGGCATACAGCATCCTGGGGATGGGGTAATGGAGGAAGAGCCAGCCCAGCAAAGAGTTCGAGGCCCTCAGTGAACACTAGAAGGACACAGAGACCTGAACAAGCGTTTCCTGCTTGAGGAAGGGGCGAATGAGGATCGCTTTCACTTTCGCAAGAGGGCTTCCTGCTACTTCTCAAGAAGGCAGGTACTGACCAGCAGCGGGGAGCAAGAGTTAGGGTGAAAACCTAGAGAGAGAAAGAGAAGGGGAAAAGGATGGGAAAAGGAGAGAGAGTAGACACGGGGAAGTAAGGAAGAGAAGGGAGTTGTCAAGAAAGACCAAGGTTTTCAAATTTACTGCATATTGGAATCACCTGAGATCCTACAAACTACTGATGTTGGCTCTCATCCATTAAGATTTCATTGGAATGGGATGTGACTTTGGGACTTTTAAATCCCTCAGGGTAATTCTAATTTGCAACAAAGTTTGGGAAATTTTATCATGCTTCTGAAAGTTCCTGGGGGATGGAAACAGCCCTCAAATGTGTTCTGTTCATCCACGGGTACTGGCAAACCGGCCAAAAAGTTCCTCATAGTGCTGAATTAAGGGACTGTTATGCAGTCCAGCATGATCTGTGAAACTTATCCTGCTCGGCATCCTTCCTGGGCTGCTCAGGTCACTTGGAGAAAGAAAGTGGACAGGCCGTGACCTATACAAAGACTACAACATCCCACTGGTTTGTACAATGCTCTGGCTCTAAACCTGGCAGGATGTCCTGGTTTCATTGGTAATAACTTCCTAAAAGTGGTTTTGATGATGTGATTGTCCCATGTTGCCCTTGAAATGCTCCAGGGTGAGATGCACTCTACCTTTCTGACCCAGCACACTTAATTTTTATGACAACAAAAGAGAAAATGTCTTGAGGCCTTTCCAGGGACAAACATGCACCCACAACCAGTAGTCAGAAGGCAGCCAGAGAGATGGGTGGGTTTTCAAAAAAGGAAACACATGCGCCAGCACTTTCAGAGGTGGCATGGCGGGACAGGAAGAGAATGGCTTTTGCAAATTTGAGCTTAAGCTCTTGCTCTGCTACAAAGAGCCATGTGAACTTGGACAACAAAACTCCCCTGTGGTTCAGTCTCTTCCTCTGCACTGACACACAAAGGTGCCTTCAATGTATTGGGACCCTCACACGGACATTTCCACTATAAGGGACTATGATTGTGAGGCTAAGGCTTGATTATTAAGTGACTCCTATCTTTTTAAGGGTAGCAAATTTTCCATCTTCTCTGCCTTTCTAGTCAAGCATTCTGATGTTAACCATAGGAGGAAAACAGGGTCAAGATTAAGGCAAAGGAGAACAAATATCAGTAATGTAGTCAGGAAAAAACAGGAAAGGTGGGATACATCCATCCTAATTTCACTTTGTAAAGTTCTGATAACATAGTTCCAATATCAAAACCATATAGTTTATGCAATTGGATTGCACTCTGCCAGATCTTTTTCACACAGGTGCGGGGAAAAAACTGAACACATATTGTCGAGAATTATCCAACAGGAGGCAAAGGAACTGGATCAAAGATCTTAAAAGGATTGGGATTTGACACAGATGACTGGTTCCTCCAGGTTCCTGTTTCCATGCTTAAAGGGATCTTAAGTTTCCAGCCAGCCAGTGCAGTGTGTGCGGCGGAGTTGAGTAAGCAGTGACAATAAACGCTACAATAATTCTATGTACACAAGAGCAGTGAAATGAAGCATCTAAGTCAGCACCGGCCAACAAACAGGACTTTCTGCAATGATGGAAATGTTCTGTATGGGTGCTGTCCATTTTGGAAGCCACTAGCCACATGTAGCTATTGAGCAACTGAAATATGTGGCTGAGGAACTGATTTTAATTTTACTTAATTGTAATTTAGACTAAATAGCTACATGTGGATAGTGGTTACAGTATTGAATAGTGCTGTTCTAAATTAATGATAAATAAATGAAAGACTTAAAGTTGTGACTTCAGAACTAATTAAAGCTAGGGTGAAGTAGAATGATTATTATGCAGCTATATACCAACACATCACTGTTAATTAAATCAAGTCAGAAAATATTGCACAATTGCCTCTATGGAAGGCACTCCTGGACTGATTATTGATGCAGGGGTAAAAGGAGATAAAAAGGAAATGAAACAGACCTAAGTGTCATAATTTCAGGAGTACCACAAAGACCACTCTACCCCCACCATTATTTTGTTTTTAGTTGATGGCTGAAATGTTAGCTTATTATGACAGGAATTGTTCTGTATGCTTTATATTTGATTCCATCAATTATCTTACGAAGAAAGAATTTTTTAAATCCTAATTTTATGGATGTGTAAACTAAGGAATAAAAGGAATAAGTCAATTGCTCCAAGATTACCTAGGTGGAAAGCGTTAGGGTGGACATTTGAATTTAGGAAGTCTGGCTTCAGATGCTATGCTTCAAAAAATTGTCAGTAATTTAGAAGTTATGGTGGATAAAAGAACTGCCTTTGAGAAGAATCTGGCTTGCTCATTGTATCTTGGACATAATGAGACTGTGCCACTTTAGGAGAAAGTGGTCATTTCAGCTTTAAGAAGTATAAAGGAAGCATGTGAACACTGGGTACTGAATGAGGAGAGTGGGGAGAGAAACAAATACGGAAACTATCTGCTCTGGAACTCACTTTGTCGAGCAGCCATTTTTCCCAGGCCTTCTCTGAATTGACTGGTCTCTTTTCAAGTCATTTAAATCAATGGCAAAGTTTCAGATGGAGATGTAAAAACCAAGTTTTTAGAGAATTAGAGGAAAGAACTGTTTCTATTATATGTTGGGAGTTCATCTCTGCCTAACTCAGTTGGTTTTAACAGTAAAATCTTATCCTTACAGGTGAAAATGTAGGTAATTCTAAGGGGCTATGTCCCCCTATTTCAATCTCTGTTATTACTCATTGTAGATGGTTCCACATTTTTATGTTCTAAATAATGTCATGGGCATCATCCTTTCTACTTCATAAGATGATCTATTCCCCATTATTTTCTTAAAATAAGTCCTAGATATGAAGGAAAAAGGAAATGAAAGGACCCTGACTTGCACTGGGCAGAGTGGGTAGAATGCTTAGGGTTTCCCTTCCCTAGAATTGTGTCACAAAGTGATAAGGTAAGTATTGCCCACGATTCTTTGCTTTTCTCTGTTTGCAATCAAGAGGAAAAGAAAAGCATCTCTCTTGGTTCTTTTCCCCTTAGAATTTGATGAAGTCAAAAATATCAAGGCCAGGTAAAATCAGGAAACATCTGACTTTCCCATGACTTAATATACCCTGTCCCACCTTATCATGAGACTTGTGAACAAGGCATATCTTTTTCAATCTTTATTTACACTGTAAGTTCAACATCTCCCACTAATAACACATTCTGTAAATATGGCAAAAAAAAACAACATCATGAACTCCAAATTAATTATTAGTTTAGTAGAGAGAATTCATTCATTTAATATTTACCATGTCTAATAATGTACTGGGTATTGTTCTAAATTCTGAGGTTGTAGAGTAAACAAAAGAGATGAAAACAATATTTGATATACTGGTTCAGTATATGTCTCATAAATCCCAGCTCGGTATTTTTGAAAGAAAAATTAATTCAACAAAAATTAATACTGGGGTTCAGTTCAAGACCCAGCTGATTAAATGTAGCTCATTAACATTTTTGGCTCAGCACAGTTTAAGTTTCTTTTAGTGGTATAGTCCTTGGGGACTCTTTAGTCTAAAATGCAACAACAAAAATGTTAACACATGAAAATCTGTTTTGGTTATTCAGCAAATCCCAAAACCCTAGAATTGTCCTGGACAGTTTTTTGCTCCTGACATGCAATTCCCTTGATTTTACTGAGTCTACTTTCTAAATATTTTTCAAATCAGCCCCATCTTCTTCATCATACCTATGGTTAGAGCTTCAGTTCAGGTGCTTAAATTTTGCTCAGACTATTGCAATAGCTTTTAAACTGTTCTGCCTGCCTCCTGTTTCCTTGCTTTCTATTCTTTCTGCCTTATAGTTTTCAAAAAAAAAGAGATCTAACCATATAGTGCTACAGTTAGAAACTGTGAATGGTTCCCACTGCTCATAGGATATAGTTTAAAATCTTTATTGGTTCACACAAGACAGTATAGCAAGCCCCAGTGGGAGAATCAGGACACAGGCCTCTAGGATTCTGGAGCAAGGCCATGCCATCTGTAGTAGAGAAGCATACCCTTTTTGAGAAACATCCCCTGGCATTTTACTGAGCCCTGCTAAAGACAGAATGTTTACTCATGTGATAGCAAGTAATCATGTATCTGAAACTGCCCATTATGAACCTGTTATGGGTTGGTTCTATTGTACCCGCTCAGTCATAAAGGCATTCACACCCACAGAGCCACAGCCATCACTATTATCTGGGGGCTAATGGAATGCCTCATCTACAGGGATGGGATCCTGCACAGCATACCAGGACCCATTTTCCAGAAAGGAGGTACAGCAATGGGCCCAAGACCATGGCAGCCATTGTTGTATTACATACTGCACCGCTTAGAAGCAGCTAGCCTCACCAAATGCTGGAATGGCCTCCCAAAGGTGCAGCTGAAACACCAGTTCAGAGGCAATACTCTAAAAGGATGTGGTGCCATCCTTCAGGATGCAACATATGCAGCATATGCATGAGATTAGAATCCGCCATATGGTGCTATGCCCCATGTTGGAAAAATACATGGATAAAAAAAAAAGCGGGGGGGAAAGGTAGAAGAAGCAAGAGTGGCTCTAGTTATCATCACTCCCAATGACTCATCAGGGTAGTCTGTGCTTCCCACCCACACAACTCTGAGCTCTGTAAGATTGGAGATCTTGATCTCCAAGACAGCACATTCTTGCCAAAGGACATTGCAAAGGTCCTACTGAACTGTGTATGGGTCTCAGCTGCCACCAGGGCACCTTGGATTCTGTGCCCAAGGACCAACCATCCTGGCAGAGATAAAAGAAAGAGGCAGGGCTGCTTTTACACAGTGAAGGCAGGGAGGAATCCACATGAGACCTGGGTGATCTACACAGATGCTTCCTGGTGCTCCCTGACCCCACTGTGACTGTCAACAGACACACACAGCAATCCCACCCTATGAAAGGCATGATTTCAGACCCCTCTTCCCAGGAAAGATGATTTGGGTCACACCGATAGGTAAACTGTCAAGACCTTCAGAGGTGATAATCAAGAATGTGAGCAACTCAGACTGAATGCTGTAGAACTCGTAGATACAGAGAATAAACTAATGGCTGACAGGCGGGAGGAAAGCTCATCACCCCGCCCCCTTCCTCCCAGCAACTCCCTGCTTGCTGTGTGCTCCTGAGACATCACACCAATGCACATGCTCCCTTCTGCATCCAAGCATGGGAACATTTACACTATTCCCTCTTTCTAGAATGTACTTCCTCCCCCTGTTTTGCCAGACTTTGGCCTGACCCTAATTTCAGTATCTCTGTTTCTTCATGGCCAGTTCAAGGGGATCTGACTGATTACAGAGCAAAGATCCATTGTAGGATTCCACATGTTTATCACATAGAGCATGTGTCCCACAGAGTGTCTGTCTCCCACTAGACAGTGATAGAGTCCAGAGTATGTGCCCAACTGTAAGGATCAGGTCCGAGTGAATGCTGCCACGAGGGCTAGTAAGGCGAGATCTGCTGAATTTTTAAGAAACTTCAGAAATCCAGATTTTTGTTGTGAGATTGCTGCATTTTAAATGTTATAAATGGATTCAAAATTAAAACAATCCAACAGGAAGGAATACAAAGCATACCCACTGACTGCTGTGGTTCACACCTGCCAGCTGCACCCACTATATGAAGTGATTCAATGGCCTCGACCATGACCCCCATGGAATGCACCCTGTGGGGCTGAATGCTGGAGGCTCTGCACATGGTGATGCCTCTAAGAGGCTGCACTGCTTGCTCTTTTAAGAAACTAAATCATTACACTTTGAATTTTTTCTTCTCAGTTCATAGGGTATTTCATAACCCCATGCTACTGAGACTGTATTAACCTCAAAAGAACAACTAACTATCTTGTTCAACAAACATTTACTGAGGATCTAACATGGGCCAAGCTCTGTGCTAAGCAGGGAGATACAGATTTGAATAAGAACCAGTCCTCATCCTCAAGAAAATCATAATGTATTTGGGAAGACAAAAATTTAAAAGTATAATATTATATTACTTGCGAAGTAGGTTTTATTGATACATTTCTTTGATACAAGAAAGGCAAATACCTTGATTTCTCAAAGAATAACATCTTTTGAACAAACAAACAAAAATTTTAAGAAACAGCTTAAACTATAACCTGGCTATTTGAAAGATTTTAATGGATAAAGCTTTTCATTATAAAATTGTAGAAAGTAAACAAGGATTTGGAATATTTGAATAGTGAGCATTTAAAAATATATTAATAAACACTAAATGTCTTAGTTGATTAAGTGTTATGCTTTAATAAACTCACTTCAAAATTGTACCACACTCAGATTTCTTTTTTCTGAATAGTGGTATAAAACACAAATCAATTTTGGGTAAGAAAGCAAAACACATAATTTTCTTAACCAAACATTTACACTATCAAATTCCACTAATTATTAAGTCCTATTTCCAATGACGTAAATTTGTAAAGATACACAAATATAACAGCAGCCAGTTCTAGGAAAACTTGGCCATAAATTCTGGGATTACTGAAGACCCATCTCCTGAAAATACAACTGGCCACCCCATGGCCCCTGTCCTTAATTTAGGCACATCTGCACTAACCCAGTCTGAAGGGTGCTGTTTCTGTGCGGTAAGGTATGGCATGTGGCTAGAGGCCAGAAGGCCAGAATGAGAGTGAACTTCACAATTGTTCCAATCCAAGTACTTCCTCCCTTCTCCTCCCTGCTCCACCACTATGCCCACAATCGAATTGCAAATCAATTGCCTGGTAATGTTCAGGCAGATATGTGAACTTCACTTTCCTAATGTCCCTGAACAACACTTTAAAACACACAAATTGAAACTGCCTTGTGTCAGTGAGTATTGGGAGAATCTTAACTACTGGATTAAAAGGCCAATCAATGGTAAATTCCCAGGGGAAGCCTTAATGCCAGGGAATAGATTAACTGTTAAGTGATTTCGAGAACAAATGAAAAGTGCAAATCTTAGAGAAATGAGGTGGGAAAGGAAAATAAAATAAGTGGGAGATGAACAACTGAAAGAATTCGGGCTATAGAAACTACAGTGTGTAAGTCTGTAACATAGCAGAAAGACAAAAGTCTTTTTTTTTAATTCCTTTTTTTCTAATCATATTTCATTTTTCTTCACACATAAGACAATTTGGGTTGCTTTATTCTCTTCATCTCCTTTCCTGTATAACATTGTGATAAATAATAATAAAAATAATGTTGTGACCTCCTCTTTCCCCCACCCAAGTCTCTCCTGGGCAAAGGAAGGGTGCCTGGCAAGGATGTTGGGGTCAGGATCCCTGAGTAATGGGGGATGTTGGAGTCTCCAGCGGGAGAATTCTAAATATCCTCAATTTGCCTTGTGTGAGGATAAACCAACTGTTGGATGATGCCATTGATATGTTAATCCTTTGTGTAGTCAGGGAGAAGGGAAAATGTAAGCCATAGATGGAGTGTAATATTGTTAAAAACAGTAGAAGTGCAGGGGAAATAAAAAATACCAGAAACTTAGCAAACATTGTTACTGATTGGTCATAAAATTCAGCTCAGGGCTTCCTGGCTCCAAAAGCAATATGGGGAGCATGAGGAGTTAATGATTCTGAAAGTAATAAATTTAATTGATATATAATCACAAATCAAAATTCACCTGGAAATATTTATTCTCTATATTCCATTTTCATTTCCAGTACAAAATACAGTTTGGATCCTAGTATGAGATGACTTTTTATATATAACTTTTTAGCTTAAAAAAGGAGAAAAGTGGACAGAGTTTTTTGGCTCCCAATTACAATAGTGCCCACAATGCAATGTTGAATACTTATTTCCTTTTAACTCGATAAAAATGTCAGAGAAACCTCTCCTGGACACTGTGCTTATGGTATTCACAGACCACAGTCTCAAGCCAGTTGATCATCAACATTATTTTAAAAAGTAGACTCTTAGAGAAACAGACTCAGGAAGTCTAAGATAGACAGAACCAGAAATTTTGTATTAAAAACAAAACAGAAACCAGCTTCTCTGGAAATTCCAAGGATTTCCAGGTATGAAAACCTTAGAATTAAGTCATTAAAAACATAAATAAACATCATCTCTAAACAATAGTCCACAAGTAAGTAAGTAAATAAATAAATAAATAAATAAATAAATAAATAAAATTAGCTAATAAATCTTTTTAAAATGCTCACCCTTACCAGAGTTAAAGAAAAGCAAATCAAAACAATGATTCGAAACAATATAAATGTTCACCTATTAAATGGCAAAAATGTGTTGATTTGATAATACCTATGGTAATGAATGTGTAGGTAAAGAAACAATCTCATTGGAAGAAGTAAATTTATCATTTTTGGAAGGTAATTAAGCAGTTACCTAGCAGATCAATTTTTTAAACTATATGTGCTCTTTAATTCAAAAATCATATTTCCAACAATTTATCTAGTAGATATATTTCAAAAGTGTGCCAAGATAATACAGACAAGAATATTCGCAATAACCTAATAGGAGGTAGGTTTATAAACTGAAGTATAACCAAAGGAATAATGTATAGCTTTTAAAAAGAAAGATACATACTATATATATTATAAAGGGGGGAAAAGCAAAATGTTACTATCTAGTGCATTTCTTAGTCAAATGTTTCTACTGTCAATCACTATTGAGTGAATCAGTTTATTTCAAATTATATCCTACCCACACTGCCAACCCACTTACTAGCAAAATGAGTTTGATAAGGCCTATAATAAAAGGCTCATAGTAAGTTTGTTAAATAAAATAAGCAAATAAAATTCATGGAAAGGAAGGGAAAATTTAAAAGGCCAGGCAAATGTAGTGACTATGATCAAAGAATCAGCACAGCCCCAAGTTTCCAAAGGGAAAGGCAAAAATGGAAACATGATGGATGATGTCGTCTCGTCCAGGAAAAGATTTCATGCCTGCTAATCAAAGAGGACTTTTTAACCTGGTGCTGAATTCTAAAAGACGTGATTCAAGACTCTTTGAAAACACCTTGATTTGACTCTAAAGCAGAATCACCCAGGGGACTTGTTAAAACACAGAGTATCGAGCCCACTCTTAGAGTTTTTGATTGAGTAGGTCTGGGATTGCCTGAGAATGTGCATTTCTAGTAGGTTCCTAGGTGACGCTGATGCTGCTTGTTTGGGACCACACTTTGGGACATTGGGATCTTAAATCAACCACTCATTCATTAACCTTTAATGGTCAATGACTTCATGGGTCATTCTGCTGAAGATGTGGAAATACTCTTCACATAAGCATTTCAGTAATACACTGGGATATAACCCAGTAAAAGCGTTTATGAAGCTACTAAGGCCCAAATATATCTTTCCCATGATCTAATCAAAAAATAATGATGGAATTTGAAAACAGCCATAGCTATAAATGTACTACACATGCCTTAGCCCTTCTTAATACAAACGCATCGCACATCAGCTGCGCCTGACAGGCCTGAGACAGGAGCTGATAATGCAAATTCGTGAAACACCGACCTGCATTAATGGTGGCCTCATTCTGCCCACACAGGAGGCTGGTCTCCTGCCAACATCCAAAATGCATTACAATTCAATTTCAAAATCAAGACTCAATGACCTTTAGACAATCTGAACTCTTGTTTTTCTCTACTGACATAGGAAATAGAGCATTAACTGTACCAAGAATTAACATAGGACCTTTCTCCTGAATACATAAGAGTTCAAAATACTTTTCAGGTAAACAACCTTATTTGCCTTCCCAGACCCCTGAGTGGTAAGCAACACCTTTGTCATAGCACCGGAATCTTATGTCTGAAACCACTGTCTCTAACCCCTACTTGGGTAACAGTTGTCAAAGTTAGGTGTTAACTGCACAGCTAAAGGGTGCCATCAATGCTCAAAGAGTGACCACTTTACTCCTGACACTACCAGGGGCCTTCCTAGTGGAGGTGACATAGACAAAGACCTCACAAATGAACAGGAATCAGCTTGAATGAAGACAAACAGGAATGGTGAAGGATCCTATGCTAGGCTGCTAGTTGAATATCCCAAAGCCTATCACTCCTTTGTTACAAACTAAAGTTCAATTTTATTTGGGTGGCATCTGGTCTGACTCGGAATATACTTCCCGGAACTCCCTAAAGCCCTGGTGAGTGTGTGACCCATCTCTGGCTAAGAAGATGTAGTCCAAACAACAGTAGGGCTTCTAGGAAAGCCATAGGCTCAAATTTGGCTTTTGTTTTTCCTTCTTTTCCTGCCTCCCTTACCCTTCCTGCTGCCTAAAATATAGATGAGAAGCCCAGAGGTATGACTGTCATTTGTGCGAACATGAAGAGTGATAAAATGAAACAAGACTAGTCTCTCGGAGCTGTCACATCTGCCCTGGACTGCCTCTTTCAGTCTTATCGTTTAGAAAAATAAATCCCCATTTAGTTCAGGCCCTGGAGTGAGGATGCATCCAGATGTATGGGAACAGAAACCCACCTCATACATGTAGACTGCACTATTTATGCATTACTATTTGTTTTGTTTGTTTTCATTTCTGAGGAAGATCCCCAATCTTAGAGCAAATGCTAACATCCAAAAGCAAACTTTGAATCCTTCACTTTTATCAAAACATAAAACTAAGACTGTCGTGACACGTTTTAAAAATGCTGTTATAATTAAGTAGCAAACATTATTAACAAACATGTTACCAGAAATTTTAAATATATTTAATCAAGAGCTAATAAGATAAGACTACAATAACCAATAACATTTGCAGTTTCCTCCAAAAAAAATTCACATAAATACATAATCCCAAGGCTTTCTCATCCTCCAGAAAGAGAACTGTCACACACAACACACACACACGCATGCACATACATGTGCACGCTCATGCACACACACAACCTTTTGTTGTTTCCTTACACACCATCAGTAGTCTCAAGCATTGATGTTTCTCTTCATTTGCTACATAACAGGCTAAGAACTACAGTCAGCAAGAAATCATGCAAAAGTTTTAAAATCTGTTTCTTCGTTATCTCAGTAATAAGGTATCAGGCAGGTACCCCTTGAGGGTAAACAGCAAGAAAAGCTCAGGCAGAGGACAATGCCACTGTGGCTGCCTGCTGCAGAGATAGATCACTGAATGTTCTTTCAGGTATAAAAGCATTAGGCAGTTGTGCCAAGAATTCCCTACCAGCTCTACCAGGGTCCCCTTCAGCTGAGGGGAGTTGGGGAAAGCCTGGAGAATTGGATAGGCATGCTCCAATCCTGGCTCTTGCCCTAACCAGCTGTTCTCCTCAGCAAATCATACTGGCTCCTCTATCTGTACCAGAAGGGCTCTGACCTGCATCAGTGATTATGAGACATGGGGTGGGGGTGAGGGTGGTTGGTGGACCAATAAAATTCAACTTGAAAATAAAATACTGTGATCCAACAAAGTTTTGCCAATGTTGCATTCTTCTTTAAAAGGGCGTACAAATAAAGCAACAACAGCCAAAAGCCCAAAGTAGACATAATGTTCCCAGCCACCCTTCCCTTATTTGTGCTTTTATGATAAAAGATTCAATTCTGCCTATTTTGGAAGTGTGGGACCATCCTCCAAGTCTTTCAATGTTCCTCTAATGATTTGATCATTTATTTATTTACATATTTTTCCTCCGTGTTTGAAAATTTTTTCCACTTGATCCTTCGGGCCAGTGGTTTGCCCCGATAGTCTTTGTATCCAATAGATTCTCGAGTTTATTTAGGACGTGGATCCCTTCAGCCATCTACTGAAACCTATGGACCCTTTCACAAAATAATACTTTTAAATGCATAAAATAAATCCATAGGACTACAAAGAAAACCAATTATATTTAAATACCAAGATCAAAATACTAAAATACACAAACTCGTGATATAACAATATATATTCTTCTTTATTACAACATTAAATATCAAGCTCTAGTGGTGATACTAATGATTATAATTTCAAGCAGCGATGAGCATAGATGATATTTCCAGATATCTGCAACAATTCTGTTATATAAAAATATTTTTTATTCCTGTTGATGACAAAGTCACAGTTATTACTAATATCCTATGGTTTCATTAGAGGATAATGAAAATAAAAATGCACTTTTCCTTCCAAATTAAACATTATATTCTCCTATAATTCAGAAACAGAAAATTTCTATCCTATCCTAATATAACTACTTGGTTTTATTATAGCCCATTCCCTTTTTCCACTGTTCTGCATAACTGAATACATATGTGATATATCATTCTGATATAGGCACAAATGTCAATAAAAAGGAAGTCATCTTCTCACCCTGGTCCCTCAGTCATTCCGTAGCCCCCTGTCCAGAAGCAAACACTGTTAGCAATTTCTTGGGTATCTTTGCCACCTACTGAATGTTTTCATTTAAAAAAGCATTTTGTTAAAATTATAGAAAACTTTCTTTTGCAGTGGAATTACTTTATAGCTTTTTTTTTTTTAATTATTATCTTTCTCTTCCATTCATTCTATTTGACCAGCACCACTTATCTTCTGCTTATTATTCTCTGGTGGCTGGGTCACCTTATCTTGGTTTCCACAGCTTACTCATTACTTTATTTACCCTCTGAGTTCAGGTCAAGCTATTGGGACACTCTCAACAGCAACAATTCCATGAACCTGGGGCAAGTCTAGCTGGTCAGCTGTCTGTCCCCTGCTGAGGTCCCCGGGAAAACCACTCAGCACCACCCCAGACTCCTCAGTAGCAAAATAAAGTGTTCTAATGAAAAGAAAGCATCCTCCCTCTGAAACCTCACTGGGAGCACTTTTAGGGCAGCCATTAATTCAAAACAAAACCACACACACAAACACACACTCCGTCCCTCTCTCTCTCTCTCTCTCTCTCTCTCTCTCTCTCTCTCTCTCTGTCACAGCCACCGTCTGCCATCCCATCATATCATAAAGACAATATGCCAAAAAAGAAAAATTAGAATATTATAATAAAAAGGGCAAGTCTTCCCAAGAAAAGGCAGTTGGCATATCATAGTCATACAAATAACAAGAACATACAGAGAAAAAGGAGCAGATAAAAGAAAGTCAAAAACTAACGAGATAATGCAGGGAAATCTCCCTTCTTACTTGGCAGGCTGTCCAGTTCCAAGTTGAGAATGATTATAGAAGACCCATGTCAACGCAAACTCTGGTACTTGCTCAAAAAGAAAAAAGCTGTTGTTTTTGTACTTATAATTATTCATCTTAATATAGTTCCTCAATTCTAGTTATTTTTTTTCTTAATACATACAGTCTTCTGGGTTTTCTAAAAGTTATCATCAAGCCAAAGATAAAATTTTATTTTTTATTTTTCAATTTTTACCCCTTTCTTTTCTTGTCTTATATTTTCTAGAACCTCCAAAAGTCTATTAAAAAGTAGTAATCGCTGCCACTTCTGATTTTTGTGAAAAATCTTGAAAGCTTCTAGACAAAAGTAACAAGTTACCTATAAAAGAAAAAGAATTAGACTGGAGTCAGACTTCATCTGCATACTACTGAGAGTAAAGAATGGCATTCTCAGAGTTCTGTACCCATACAAAATAACATTCAACCTCAGAGCAAAAGGAAATATTGAAGGTAATTTAACGATGATAACAACAGTATCATTAATACTTACATAGCACTCTCATTCAGTGTCAAGTCTTATTCTAAGTATTTTACTTATTATGATGGTTTGTATATAAAAGTGGCCACCCTCCCTTTCTCTTCATGCCATTCCTCCAACTTAAGGTGGAGTCTAGACTCCCATCTCATAGAATCTGCTAAAGTGCCACCGTACCTGTTGTAAGCCAAGACACCGTGAAGAATGTCAGTTTTCTGCCTCTTAGAACCCTAAGTTCCCACATAAGGAATCCAGGCTGCAATGATGGAGAGGGAAGCTACCTAGAAGAGAACTGAGACATGTGAGTGAAAAAGCCATTGTGGACATCCAGCCCAGCTGGACCTTCAGACGACCTCAGCCTCTGCTGCTTTCTGACTTTAGCCACACAAGACCCCCAACAGTAATTGCCCAGCTATGCCCAACTAACCCACAGAACCATGAGTGATAATAATAAATGACTCTACTCTAGTATTTTGTGATAGTTCATTATATAGCAGTAGATGACCAGAATGCTTATACTAACTTATTTAATCATCACAATATTCATATGAGGTAGCTATGATTAGTATCCCCATTTATGGATAAGGAGGCTGAGGATCAGAGAAGTTAACTTTCCCAGGGTTATACAGCTAGAATAAAAAATCCTTGATAAATGGAATGATTCAAAAAGAAATAAACCTCATGCTTCATATGTAAAAAATATTGAGAAAGACTCTAATGCAAAAAAAAGTTAATCAGAGTAGACTTTAAGATAGAGGAAAAGGCAAAAGAGGGCGGGGGGGAGGAACCAGTCATGAAAAGTGTATCTTGCAAATATATTGTGAAATCTAAATGGCTAATAATACCATGACTGAGAATATGTAAATTAAACATTAAAGATTTCTGAAATAAGAGACAAACTGCAAGGGAATAATAATATTCAAGAATGAAAGAAAACCTAGGAACTGGAAAAAAGCAAGGCTGGAGGCAGGAGGAGAAAAAGAAATAAAAGCATTCTCAAGTTCTTGTCATGAATTTCTACAAGATATAAATTAAGAAAACTGACTCAACACATAGAAAATTGAATAAATCAATTACTGTAGGAGTGGGAAAGTAGTTAAGTTGCTACCATTAAAAAAAAGGAGCAGAAACATGATTTTACAGTGAATTCCAAAGAACTTATAAAGAATAAAAATATGTTATTTAAATTATTCAAGACTATAGAAACATAGAGAAAGCCCCTAAATCTATTTAATAAAAATAGTTTAGCTTTAAAACAAAAACTGATAAAGGTAGTACAATAAAACTACAGAGCAATCCCACTTACAAATATCTGCAAAAAATCTAAATAAAATATCAGCAACTAAAATTCAAAAGTAGATGAAATGAATATTGCCAATGATGGAGTGGAGCTTACTCCAGAAAGGCAGTCTCCACACCAGCAAACCCATTAACATCCTTCATGATGGCAACAAATGCATGGAAGAAAAGTGGTTGGTTACATCAGCGGGCTCTAAAAAAGCATTTGGTAAAATTCTACTGCCATTTTAAATAAAACTCCAAGTAAAATAAAGCAGAAAGAAACCTCTCGAATGTGAAAATATCTATGTTTTGAAAATCAATTGCAAACATCATTCCAAACAAGCAAATGCCAGGAATAAGATGGGATGCCTGCTATTATCGTTATAGTTCAACAATGAATTTAAGAAAAAAAATAGTTAATAAAAATAGAGAAAATGAAGACCTAAAATTTTCCCTTTTCAAGGCTAATATTATGTTTATGTATCCAGAAATTCCAACTCCAGTTTAAAATTCAAATCAAATCAGGTGGCTAGAAAAGTTTAGAGCTTTTCTCTACATTTGCAATGAAAAATTTAAAAAATATAATAGCAATATAATAGTATCAAAAAGAAAAAGAAAAAAATATATAAATTCGATTTTTTACTACATTTAATAGATAAGAATTAGAATCCCAAATTTTTAAAGTGGATACACTAAATCTTTAGGTAAGATTAAATGTTCAAAAATTGGCAAGAAATTTTTGAAAAAGAATAATGAGGAGTGGCCATTCCCACTTAAATCCATTAGAATCGAAACATAGCATGGAACTAAATAGCAGAACAGACTGAAGAGGCTCTCAAGGTCAAGGCTAGATGAGAAAAACTAGCGCAGAAATATAAAGTTGAGAAAAATCAGAACTGCCACATTACAAACTGACAGAGAACACTTAGCCACTGGAGGATGTGGGATGGTACTTGGAGACGGGCTAAGAAAAAGACTCCTGCAGAGTAACAACCTGGCTCTGAAATCACCCAAATCTGGATTGGTATGAAAAGTTCCTTAACATTTGAGCACCTCAGTTTCTCACCAGTGAAATGGGAATAATATCTATCACAGAGTTGTGATACGGATTCAACTCAGGTAAATTAATGAAAAGCTCCTTGGACAAACCCTGACACAAAGAAGGTGCTCAATAAATTGCAGTGAGTTGAGTTTAGGCAATACTGGTGATGCTCAAAAATTTTACAAGTTTTACTTCATTTTTTGCTCCCAAAATCTCCTCCCCTTTCAGCCATTAAAAATTAAAACTATTTTCATTCCTTTCTCCAAATTCATTCAGAGGCATGATGACTGGAGTATTATTCCTATAAGGTTAAAGAGCAGGAGTTTGGGGCAGTCAGGCTGTCAGATTCCTGAGCTTTACACCCCCCTGTTGTAGAGCTGGACAGTTATATGTCTTTGCTTTCTCAGCTGAGGTTCACGGAGAGCTTTAAATGAGTTTAGGACTATAAAATGCCAAGTAGGTGCTTCACACAGAGCAGGCATTCAGGAAATGATTTTTGCCTCCTCCATTTACTGGAAGAATAGCACATGTAGTTGTCACATTAATTGCCCTCAGATCCTCAATCAACCAGGAAAGGAACCCCAGCAGTGAAGGCAGACTGAGCTCAGAGACTACAGGTAGGTTCTCCATCACTCTCTCTCTCTGGCCAGAGTGACCACTGCCCTTGCTTGATTTTCTTGGGTCTCTCTCTCCTCGGAACCAGAAAAATACAGTGTGTTTTTGGGAGAGGACATGAATGTGTACATGTTCACAAACACTCCTAGATCAATCAAAAACAGGCTGGGGGTGGGAACTGTGCTTCAGCACAAAACTATGAATTTTCCAGAACACACCTCGTGGTTACCTGATTTTGATTCTGTGGGAGCTATTTTACAATTCTGTAAATTGAGGATAACCGATAGCAATGCGAAATCATTTTTGTCCACAGACAGACATGTAAATCCTATCCTGTCCTGTGGGGGAGGTTCTATCGATTTCCCTCCCCCACTATGGCAGCTAAGTTTGCCTCCATTTACACATTCCTCTCAGTATTCCTGATCTATATGTGCATTCCCCTTAAGAGTGCTTATGACATAATAGCAATTTCCTCATTAATGAGTTAAATAAAATCTGCCATGGGTTCATTCTATATGTATGAGAGTCAAGATTTTACCTTGTTTTAAAAATTATCTTTTATGGGTATTTATTAAGTAATTACTGTATGCCTAATGTTGTACCAGGTACTAAATAGGTTAGTCCCTGAGCTTTAGGCATTTACCTCCAGAGTGAACCATCTAAAGTAACTGCTCAAATTTCTCTAGTTTAAGCACATTGACTAGTATTTAGTTCTTCCCACTGATACCTCTTTTGTTTTTAAGCTAAATTCCTATGTCACCAGACCAAGAGAAAAAAAATACATCTAAACTAAATGATATGTTATTCTATGAACACAAACTTGGGTAAAAGCCAGCAGTAGCAATCAGAAAATTAGGAGTACGTTTTTTTCTTAAATTCTTTTTTTCAAGTTTCCAAGTTTCTTACAGACTTTAAAGAGTAAGCAAAAAAATGTCACTCTCCCACTGATATAGGTGAACAGTATCATTCTCATTTTGACAATTGATAAACTGAGCCATAGAGAAGACAATATCTTAATGCCTAGAATAAAAAGAGAAATTTAGAACTCTAAGTCTCCTGATTTCCAGCTTAAAAGTATTTTAATACAAACATGTACTAACATAACTAGTTTTCTTTACTGCAATTTATTTACTTTGATTTTCACTTGAAATATTCTGAAATTTCACTTTCGAGTAACATCTTCAGTATTTGAAATGTAGATGTGATTTTGTAGACCAAGTAACTCTGAAATGTCCATCATCCTTATAGCTGAGCCATATTGAATAGTTTGAGTCACAGACTAGGAACCAAGTGATGCCATACTTGTTACTGCTAATTTATAATCCTAGACCAGCTTTCTAAAATGATGGAAGTTAAACATGCTTCAAGAGAAAAAAATTCGAATACTACAGACTATAAAATGGAAAATATGAATCTTGTCCAAGTTCCCTAAATCCCAGGCCCATTGCCCAGAACACTGGTATTAACCATTTCTAATGCATCCTTAAATATTTTAATGGTATACAAAATTCGTATTTACCTATGATTTTGAAATCATTTAAAAACCACATTTCTATGTAGCATTTAAAAAGAATGAGCGAGTAATATGGAAAACTTTAAGATTTATTAATTGAATAAAGCAAGAAATTAAGAAAGAGTTTATATTAATCACACACACAAAAAAAAACATGGCACAAAAATAAATAACAGAACAGACTGAGGAGCCTAGAAATGAACCTCAGTATCATTTCTGGAGTAAACCCCACTTGATCATCGACAATATTCATAGACCAGAAGCTTCTAGATGTCAAAGTGAGTATTGTGATCCATTGTGGAGAGAATAGCTTATTGATAAATGTCATACTCACAACTAACTATGCATATAGAAAAAAATAGGTGGGGCTCTGATCCTCCCCATTCTATTCCAAAGTTATTATAGAGAGTGAGCTAGCACGATACCATCTCAGGTAGGGAAGTACATGATATACTAAGCAAGGAAAGTAAGATTCAGAGGATATGTTACAAGAATTCCTCTATTTTTGGAATGTCTTGTGCACCATTTAAAATTGTGGATCCTCAGCACATGACTAACACTGCTTTGGAGGATGCCTTTTTGTACAAAACAAATGTACATACATTTGTAGATGGTTACACAAATGTGGTAAGAAATGTGGAGCTACATAAACTAGGTTGTTGAACACTGGTGGATAGTAGAGAAAGGCAGTCATGGGTGTGAAGGAAGGAAAGGAATTTTAAAAAGTACCCACAATAAATGCAGATTGTATAGCATGATCTAATTTGTGGTGAGTTATTTAAACATACACATACACACGTCAGAGAGAGACAGAGAGAAACAGAGAGACAGAAAGAGAGAGATAAAAGGAAGGCCATCAAAATATTATTTATGGTTATCACAGGTGCATGAATTTCAAATTATTGTACTTTATATAACCAGGATAAAGACGTTTTATTATCAAAAAAGGGTTCAAAATTATGAAGTACAAATGTATGGATGTACTTTTAAAATACATGTTAAATGAATGCCAAGTCAGTGGGTCTTCATATTCTTTTTTGTGAAGTTTAAATAAGGTAGAGAATGAAACGCATAACACATGCCTGACGCAGACTAATGATCACTACTATTATTATTATTCTAGAAGTTTAGAGGTCACCTGTTGACAACTGTTTGTCTAAAGGGATAACCTCGGACCTAGTACAAAGGGAAGTTCACAGAATCACTAATGGCTCTAAAGCCACTTTTATGCAGAGGAAAAACAATATCTGCTGATTTCCTCACTACAGTTACAGTAAGAAGAGATGACATCATTTTGAATTGAGTTGAAGCAAAAACATTTGCTTCTGACTTTCCAAAGAGAAGGTCTCTAGTACTCTTGTCACCCTGAGAGAAACGTTGACAGTGTAATTACCATACCTTTTTTTTTTTTTTAGGTAGACTGTCAAGCCACCTGATTTGTAAGTGGGCTTTGTGCGATATCTCCCTACTACCAGCATCAGGTCTGGAGAAGCCTTTCCAGTCTCACTGGGTGCCTTGGTATTCAAACCCCACCACAAAGGAAAGCAAATCACCCTGTTACTGCTGAACCTTTCGCGGCCGGCTAAAGATTCCTCAAAGCCCCAAGAGCTAATAGATGGTAATAGATTCCAGGAGAATTTAGAAATCCCTGTGGTTAAAATACTTTTTAAAATGTATCCAGTCTTTCTAGCTGGGGAAAGCTAATCTCATCTTCTCTCACGGTACAGTGCAGCCCAGATCCCTTAATCTTCCTCAGATTTGTGCATAATACCCTCTGAGCTGAAGTAGTGCCTTGTCCAAAAAAGCAGCTCCCTAACGCACCTCTGGGTCTGCAGCCTGCCAGCTGCCCACACAGTGAGAGCGGGACCATGCTCGCAAGGTTTAACCCCTGCCTGGTGAGGCTGCCCTGACGACCCTCTCTCCTTTAGGCCCACTAACTCCGTGGGCCTTAATTATTGATAACCTGGTTATTTAGCACCTTCTAATATTTTGACAGAGCCAGGATGAGGTTATTTATTTTCAAAATGTATGTTTCTTTAGTTGTGAGGAAGAAAGACACTTATCTTCACACAGTAAAGACTTTAAATTCATCTGCTCACCATAATCATTTATGTCCAGACTGACTTCATTAGCCTGGCTGCTGAAAATGCTAGAAACACAAGAATGGGTTTCAAATGGAAACTCTTCAAGCTAAATCAGCCCTCAAAATATCTCTTTACAAGTAACATTGAAAGGCTGTAGACGCACAAATGTATTCAGAACTCTGATTATAATTACCATGAAAAAGGGCTTTTATAGTTATCACTGAATCATCCTAACTTTGGAAGTAAGAAAAGACTTCTGTCCTTTACCTGAATTAGGTAAGTATTCAAAAGAACACAGACCATACACTTTTTATCATGCACCTGAGCCACTGTGCAAGGATTATTCTTTCAGTGGGGCCCTACATGAAGCAATATCCTTTCATTTGACAGGGAATTTTCCTTGTGGATCAAATTTGGTCAAAAGAATAAGTATTCAGTATCTTTGTATAGCTACAAAAAAAAAAAAAAGACATAACACCTCTGTATGGCAGCATCATCTTGCTTATATAAATGGGGGTAATACTCACTACTGCGCAATCACAGCTTCCCTTTTCCTCATGAGGATTGAAAATCACCACATCAGTTACCTAGGAGTTGAGAAAAAAGCTGAGACATGCTGAACAGTCAGAAATTCTGCGCTCCTCTTATTTTCAGTCCAAATGACCTTCTGGAAATTGTTGTTTTCTACAACAACATAGATTATGCACCCACACTTATACATCCGCACACTGTGTTCTGACTGTCCTAAAGTGAGCTCTTTCTGGCTAAGTTCTATCCTGTCCGACATCAGACCCTCTGCTATGGACTAAACTGTGCCACCCAGAAATTCATATGTTGAAGCCCTAATCCCTAATGTGATGGTGTTTGGAGATGGGGCCTTTGGGAGGGAATTGGATTTAGATGAGGTCATGAGGGTGGGGCTTTCTGATCGGATTAGTATCCTTATAAGGGGGGACATTACAGAGCTTGTTCTCTATTCTCTCCCATGTGAGGACACAGCAAGAAGGTTGCCACCTGCAAGCCAGGAGGAGAGCCCTCACCAGGAACCAAATCAGCCAGCATCTTGATCTTAGACTTCTCAGCCTAAAGAACTTTGAGAAATTTCTGCTGTTTAAGTCACCCAGTCAATGGTGTTTTGTCACGATAGATAGTGCTGACTAAAACATCCTCCTTCTATGGCTTTTCCTTCCTCAGTTCCTTGACTCCAGTCAGCAAAACCATTTGCCCTGTTGAAGGCACATTCCTTGTTCCTTCTTATCCACAAACAAGTCAGGGTGTTTATAACCACATTTCCTTCTATTTAATATACCTCTTTCTCCCACTGAAAGCATAGTGCATCATGGGGAGAGAACACAGGGTCACATGTGGCTGATCACACACTCTTGAGTGGCCTCTGAGAGTCATTTCTGTGAAACTAGGATCAAATATCTGCCCTTATAAGAATCAAGTCAAATAATGTACCTGGAAACATTTTAGTAGTGAAGGGCCATACATATGTAAATATAATCATGCTATCTTAGCTCCTTGTGTAGAATCTGACCTCGATGGAAAGAGCCAATAATAGCTCCAGTAATAAAGTAAGTTAAAAAAATAAAACCATACAAAGATCCATAGTAGTCCATGCCATTCCCTAAGTCAAGTTATTTCAGGGCAAGAAGTTTTCTCCACAATCAGAAAAAATTAAAGTTTCCAAATAAGAGAAGTCTCAAAGACAGTTTTGAGAACTTTCTATACCAGACAACAAATATTAATTAATTCAATGATGTTAAGTAAGAGAGGCCCCCACTAAACTATGAGATTCCCAGGGGCCAAGTTTTACTCGCCTTTAACTCTAGAGTCCAATTTAGTATCTGGCACATAGCAAGAAAGAATCAATCAATCAATCAATAAACAAATATGGTACACACTCAAGAGTATGCTGGAAAGTGTTTTTTCCTGTTGGCAATGGGTACTGCTGACAATGGGTTACTATTGACCACCTCAAGGATTCTTCTTGGTAAATACATAGCAGTCTAACACAATGGAAAGCTTTGGCTTTGAAATCAGATGTATCTGTACAATGACACTGATTCTGCCACTCACCTTGGGCATGTATCTCAATTTTTTCATCTGTACTATGGGGATACTAATGCTCACCATACAGTTTTGTTGTGAATGTTAGAAGAAATACACATAAAGCACTCAGAGCATTGTCCAATACAGCATATGTGCTCAATAAACAAAAATTGTGATTATTGATGAATATCTCCAAAGAGGAGTCTATGTATAAATCGACTTATACCCACTATATCACGTCATAACCCCTTTTATAGACCACATCTAGCAATACTTCCATTCAATTAGTATCTACACTGTTCTGTGACTTAATGGATTGTAATATTGTGTGCTAGACATCAACAATCTATAGTACTTAGAAGATAGAATTGGCTATTATAAGACTTTGGATCCTGAGATTTAAAACATAAGCTAGGGTATATACCTTGATATCTTGGGCCAAGCAGTAAGAGAGGACTTGCATGGCTGAGGGAGTGGGCACTGCTACAACAATTCCAAGTAGCAATGTCCCAGGAAATTTTCCAGAAAGTCAAAAAAATGGGCTATCTCTAAGTAGGGCAGAGGGGCGGCCGCTAAGCAAGGTAAGAATGAGCCAATGTGAAAATCTGCTGTAAAATAGAACCACAGGATGTGCTGGATGAGTGGAAGATAGGAATAGAGGACATGCTAGGCCTCCCTAAATTTCCTTCACAGCTACATATGTGTGTGGGTCTCCCGAGGGACAAGGGTATCCCTGCTCTCTTTCCAAAGAATGGACAAGCAATTATTTAAACTAGAGATTAAGTAAGAAGGTGCTAAGAGTAAGAGGTCAGAAAGCCAGACTAAGCAGTGGACCTGCAAGACTAAAGGTTTTCAAAATTGGCCATAGCTTCTTTTAGATCCTTAATATAGAATGTTTTAAAAATTACTCAAGGTCCAAAATATGAGTGAACCATCTGAATAGAATACCTTCTGACAAGGAATTCAAAGCAAAATAATTATAATCAATTTCATTTAATTAACCAGCAGCATACAATGCTTTTCAAAGTGTTTACACATACATAATTCTATTTGAGAAAGTGCTAGGAGATTAAATGCTAAGTGGTGAAAAGCCAGGGATAGATGGGGATCCAGTAGCATTATCCCAAGAGAGCGAGCCACCATGCTAGCCACACAAATGCACCCATGCAGTCCTGGAGCGCATCTTCTCCACCACAGCACCAGAGAGAGGGCTTGGGGCTTCTGTCCTAAGGGGACATAGGCAGTCGGGACCAGGGGGCGGGACTAATTGGAAACATGAAGCTGGTCCACCTCTACTCAAGGCCTGGCTCAGGGAGAGATAACTTTGCATTGAACAAAGGATTTTACAGACCAAAAATAAAGATACCAAACCAAAGCCCCATTACAGTGACAGGTCAAAATCCTTAATCCAGGTGACCTTCCTTGCTATTCAAATGCAGCCACTGTGATGAAAATATGTTTGGATTCAGTTTGTAAGCCAAGAAGCAGACAAGCACAGATGTTCCCTGAGGCTGTTCATTAATGCATGGGGCCATTTTGGCTTCTCTAGTTCTAAATTTTATATTTCTTTATTTAATATGGTTCTTATCTTCTAAACGCCGAATTTGGTCATTCTCCCTGAAGCTAGCTTCATGCCTAGTTGAGACTATAACATTTTTATGTCTTAAGATTTTAACTTCCTCAGGTATCTTGATTTCAGTAAACCCAGGAAAACATTAGCAAATCAATTCACAGAAACAGAGTACCCACCACATCCCCCACCCTGTATAACAAGCCTGGTCTCTCTCAGTTATACACCAGTGTTTCTGCCATGAAAGAGCTTCCTAGGAGGTTAGGGAGATTGTTTTCAGAATGGAAGTTAAGAAAAGTGATCGATCAAATGTCACAAAGCAATACGTTTCATAAGTCTTTAAAAGCTAAGGCTTAGGGTATTTTTTTACCTCCCAGCCATTGTCCCCTCTGCCTAAAATCATGGCATAATTGATCTTTAAATCCTTTACTGTAACTTGATCTGACAATGCCCACTGTACAGCTTTAACAAAGTGTGCAGTACACTACTAACTGATTCTGTTGGACAAGGAACTTTCTAGAACTTTCCCAGTCCTTCCAGGAAAGATAAGAGACAATGTGCTTAGCATTAAGAAGGTTTAAGTGCACCAGGCTGTTGCAAATTTTTAATCTTCCTTTTAATGTAAGTCATAGTACCATTAACTTGAATGTTATTGAAAACAGGTTTAGTTGAATAGCTCATAAAACAACAACATAAAGGAGAAAAAGCATTTGACTTCAGTGAAGCCAAGAATATGTGAAGGACAGATTTCAAATGTAGCTAATCATCTCATAAAAAGAAACCCAAGCACTCAGGCAAGAATTACATGACTCTCCCTCCCTCCTCTCTCCCATCACACCCCTGATTCCTCCCCACCCCCTCACCCCTGCTGTTGAGCTGTGAAAATTCCATGGGCATTAAACAATTACGAGATATGTTCTCCTGACACATCAATTTTGTGTGAGGACTTCCTTATGTGTGGCTTTCCTTAACTCAGAAAGATGGAGCCCCAGTACTTCTCAACTTTCTCTTAACTACCCCCAATTACAGAGTAGAGCAAATGCCTATGCAAAGGAGATTGAGATTCAGCCCAAAGTAGAAAACAGAAAATTCCCTGATGCCTCGTGTTTTTTTTAAGTCAATTGCATTCTACTCCATAATATACTCATCTGTTTTCAGATAAAGCAATATGTTTTCTGAATTCATGCGGAATGAAAGCTTCAGGAAGCTGCAGCAGGTTAATCCTCTGTGTATTGTGGCACACTGTGAGCGTCAATTTACAGTATCCTCAATTTCCATAGAAAGTCACTTAAACCGTTCATCCCTTTTGTTTTAGTAGATCAGCTTTAGCAAAAAAAATAAGGTGAGAGAAAGGTAGTTCAACATATGTAATTATTTTAATAAAATTGAAGTCATTATTTAGGAACATTTAGGAGAGAGAGGATTTCAGTCTTATTCTTTTCCCTGTTTTTCCAGTCCATCCTCCATCCGAACTGTAGTGAAATGCAGCAGCTAGAAATTTTGCTACTTTTCCATTGTCTTTTGGGGGGCCAAGTAGGAAGTTACCTAAGTAGTTTAGAAGGGTTAATTCGCCCCAACACCTGCAAAGGGGGGACACCCTACCCAGACCTAGATGAAATTCCTATCTCCTTAGCTTGAAAGATTGGTTAAGGTTAAAGGGCATATTGACCTTTTCAAACCAAAGCCAGAGAACTTCCCAGTATTTTTGCCCCAAAGCTCTTTCCCTTATATTGTTTATATGTAGTTTATCTGAAATTTTATATACAGTTTGTATATAATATATATATGAAGAAGTCAGTGGCCATCTAACTTCTAACATGTGAAGAAGGCCTAAGAATTAAGCTAATTTATATAAAAGAGGTGCTGAAAGAAAATCTAGAGGAAGAATGACACAGGAACTTGTGGAAGGGCAGAGAGACCAACATTTGTAAAGGGAGAGAGTAAAACATGAAGAGTTAGAATAGAATCCTGATGACACCCCTTTAACCCTTAGATTCCACTGTACCTGAAACCAGAGTACCCCTCTGACCTCCCACTTACATAAGAGGAAAGAATCTTATTTTAGCATAAATTATTTTCAGTTAGGTTCAGTCATTTATAACTGAATACCTTCTAAAATAAAAATATGAATATGTGGTTCTCCTTCAATGCTCCCTATTAAATATTTAGAGGAAATCCAAAATCCTTAGTGTAGAATCAAGGTCATCTGCAATCCAGACCCTACTTTCCAGGGGTCACTGGAAAAGTGTTGATTTGGTGTACTATATGCAAAGAAAATTCAGAAGATGCTCCAAGTCTTGAAGAAAAGATGTCTTCCCATTTTCCCAATTTATTTCATTGTTTACAGTACTTAAGGGTCTCTCTATAGTCTCTCATTTACCCACTATTCCCTGTTCCCTTTCCAGGTAGTGTCTCATCCTCATTATCTGCTCAGTGAATGTTCATCCTTCTATCTCAGCTGATGCAGGTTCCCTCCTGAGAATTCTTCCCCAGTCTTTTCCCACTGAGTTGCTCACTTCTTCTCAACTTCCTTCATGCTGCTCTCAGGGCGTACAGTGCTGGTGCCACCATCTGCAGGCTTGTGTCCACACCCGACCAGGAGGTCCTCCATCCTGCGACCTGTCCTATTCATCTTTGCATCACCAGCATCTAACATAGTATCTCCCATTCACATAGTAAATCATATGTGAATATTTATTAAATAAATGATAGAATGAATCAGTGAAAGTAACCTATACTGGTCAGTGCTACTTGAACAAAGGGCAAGATGAGAAAGAGAATAGGATTAGATTCCAGTTTGCTTTCTTCCACCTGCAACCAAACAGATGACTGCTATGACTCCAAATGATTTGGTCTGAGACAGAACCATGAAGAGGATTCAATTCACAGGATCGGAAGTATTAAAACATTTTCTTCCCTCTCTTGCTAGCCACACTCAATCCCAATACCTGTCCTGGATTCTACTCATTTCGAAAAACCATTTTGTTCAGATGCTAACCTGGAAACTGAGAATTAATACAAAAATACAGAACTTTAAACTAAAAGAAGAGTTGGCTTTCTGGAAAGAGCGCCTCTGTGTTGCTAGAGAGACAGTGTCACTGTCGCGCTGGGTACACTGAGATTTTCCCATTTAGTCTTGTCAATTACCACTGCAGCCCCTAGTCTTTCCAGGAAATACATAGTCCTGCAGTTACGATGGGGGTGGGACGGAGTGCTATGTTTCCATAACTGGGGAGCAGGAGGGCTGGTGGATCAGTCTTCATTTCTGTGACTACATGCAAAGGTGCTTGGAAGAAACTCCAAATCTTCATAAACATATCTTCCAATGTTCTCAATTCATTTCATTGTTTATACTCAACAGATAGCCAGCATGGCTGCAATTAGCGGGGGCACTGAGTTTGGTCTACCAGAACCTCCCATTCAGTGCTGACTACAGTCCACCCTACATCCATTCTCTCCTTTTTCAGAAATTCCATTTGCCTTCAGATCTGTTCTAAAATGCCTATTTTCTGAGTCATTGCTCTTTGCTAAACGAGAAGGCATGGTCTTTCACTGCCAGTGTCATCCTGCACTAACTGCCTCCTTGTTTTCGGCAGTGAGAAAATGTGGTAAGCAAGGCCCGCAGTTTCTACCTGGAAAGGAGGTATTCAGATGCCCACTCTGAATGTGATAATAAAGGACCTGTTTCTGCCCTACAAGGCTACACGCTGCAATCAGGCTTCTCTGGGAGAAAATAGTTTCTAGCAGCTGAAGGCAAGAGGATGAAATCAGTGAGAAGCAGGGAATCAGGACCTACAATGTCAATAAGAATTATTAAAATTTAAAATACACAATATATGAGAAATCTGAAAACTATCTTACAAAGAGGAGCAAATTCCTAGGCAACTATAATGGAAACAAAAATACTCTAAATCTCAGTGCAATCGGAAACGAAACCTATTACCCTACCATTACTGTTCTGAAGATTCTCCTTTCCTTATAATTATAACTAAGTTCAGGTTAGTCTTCATTCTTCAAGAAGGGGTAACTTCCCTCATATGCTATTTATCTTTTTACAGAAGATTCAAAAAGTTAAAATATATGGCTTAGGTTTTAAGGACATTTTCATTTTGGAAAACATAGGCAATTATAATGGTTAATTATAGGTTTGGGGGGAAATTCTTGATCTTTTGCCAAGATGTACTCATCCAGTTACACCCGGGAAATAGTGGCGTGGGGAGCAGTGGTGATGTTCTATAACGAAGTGCTGCCTTAAATGTCCAGCTCCTGGAAAGAGAGCACCCATCTCGCCCCAGTCTCCGAAGCAAGTAGTTCTCGCACTCTCTCTCTCTCTCTCTCTCTCTCTCTCTCTCTCTCTCTCTCTCTCTCAAGACAAATGTGCTTTTGTTTTTTTCAGTGCCAAAGACAAGTCAACCCTCATTCCCTCCTCCTTTCCCAGAGCTGTTATGTTCTGAAAAGACCACAAACAAACAAGGCTTGATTTTTCTCTGCTAATCACAGGAAAGGAAAAATTTCAGTGCCTGTAGAGAACCAGTCTAATTGCTTTTACTGAATTCACTGGCCACCAATTGTCTACCTGAGAAGACTAGTTTAAGTCCCTGAATTCTTGATAAAAAGGTCACCAAGATAGCCCTAGGCAGCCATGACTGATGTTCGGACTCTATTGCTAGTTATCCGAAGTGCTGATTTCTTCTGCAAACTAGGGCTTGTCTCTGGCAGTACTGCTAAACTCAGATAAATCCATTATGTTCTTGCCGGGTTTGTCCTCTTGGGGGCTTAGGAGAAGAAATGTGCCTTTCAGATGCTTCTGCTCCAAATGCTGCATGGAGAGAGAGCGCATGAGATCAGCTGGCTACGTTTATGCACAGTGAATAAAAGGAGGCACTTGTGACTCATCCTCATTTGTTCCCACTGCCACCTAAAACTTCAGGAGCCTTCAAGATAAAGCAGGGATCAAAAGTAAAGCAAAGGGAAAAGAGAGAAAATGAAAAGATGGGTCCCATTAAACCACTTGAAGGTAGAAAGACGCTGTATTTGCACCTGGACAGAGCCTCATGAGGAGTGAGGAAGTCCCACTGTCTAGTCACAAAGATCCATGGTGATACCCAAGACCAGCTATTCCCTTTGTGCTGTTTTCTCTGTGGTGCCAGTTGCAGTGCCAACACCGGCACCCAATTGTGGCAAGTGCCGTGTCAAGTGGAATGTTTCCCTGACTAGTGCCGGTGATGGGGACCAGTGCTGGGCCTATACACAGGAACAAAGCAGATGATGGAGATTTCACACTCTGTCACAGAGCACTCGGAGGGGACACATCCCCTAGTACTGCCTTCTCAATTCTCATGATAAACACAATCATCTAAGAATTTCTATAAAGGATGCCACTTTGAGTTTTCTAGTCACGGGCAAATGTCCAGGAGTTCATGATCAGAATACTTTGTCTTCAGTTTATGTCACAAAGGGAAATGTCTGCACCCTCAACATGTAAAATTGTGCTATATATATATAGCCTATTTCCTTAGTAAATAAAATATGAACATCTTAAAATTGAGATGCTGTCAAAAAATGAAAACTCCAATATGGGTGCTTAGACTGATTAGTTCACACATTCGATCAATTGGTCAGTCAACAAATATTTAACGGATTTCTGCTGTGTGCTAGGGACTGTGTAGTGGGAATACAAGTAGGAATAAGACATAGTCTCTACCCCTGAGAATATTATACTGTGAAGAAAATGATAATTTAATGTGATGGATTATTTGCAGAGCACTATTGAACCATAAAGGAAGAGTCCGTGGCTGTCTATAGGAGTTGGAGAAGGCTTTACAAAAGAAATGGCACTTAATTTAGATCCATAAGGATGAAGACATGTCTTATAGTTGGTGAAAGAAGTGTAGGTCATAGCAAGCACACCATAAATGGGAAAACTAAGTTGTATTACTTACTGGTCTATATGATTAGTTACTAGAGTGTCATCACCATTGTTATATAAAAGCAAATGCTTCAATGCTTTACACTGAAAAGTTATAAATTTGCTCAAAGTACAGTCAGTTCATCGGATTTTACCAAACTGATTCCTCTCTATGGTATCGACACAGTTCATGAAAGGCTGTGACCTATACTGACTAAGATAAATGTTTCTCTCGGTCTAATTTCCATGTACTGCTTCCTTTAGTCATCGGTTATTTGAGGTCTCTTTAGGTCAAACTAACTTTAATCTTTGGACTGTATGTGTAGTAACAGATATGATCGTCAAATCTCTCTGATGTTAAATTAACACATGTCAAGTTTAAATTTGTAGCACTTTGATAAAAGGATTAAGGGAAGGCTCATGAAAGCAATTGCCTTACTGAAAACCTGAATTTTAACAATAATTAACAAGGCCAAAGATGTGGTTGAGTTCAACCTAATATGAAATGAGCATAGTACTAAATAAATACTCATATTAGATCATTTTTGACCCAAAGCACATCTACTGGCCTATTAAAACCTGAGGCATTAGTCAAGGTGAGTCAGCTGGTACAAAAATCTTTAATATTTTCATATAATTTAAAAAGCATTTATTGTGCTTGGGATAACGGAATTTTAGAAGTAGAATAGTAGTGACGGCTGCATAACATTGTAGATGGAATGAGTGCCACTGAATTGTACACTATAAAATGGTAAAAATGGTCAATTTTATGTTATGTGTATTTTACCACAATAAAAAATACCCAAAACAGACTCACTGGAATATTTTCTTTATATATCTGCATGATATTGACATGCAGAGTTATTTATTCTTATCATTTTCTTTGGAGAATGTTTTAAAAGATCATCAAAGACTAGTTATTGTTTTCTAGCCAGGAAAAACAATGTGTAAAGTATTAACAATATAAGAAAACCTAGTCAGTCCCCAATATTTTCATAACTTTCTCTTAAATTAACAAAGTAACAGCATTGACAGGCTATCAATTTGAGTATTTTCATTATTCTATAGACATTTAGAAATTATAGTTCTAATAGTTGTTATGTATAATCAAAATTTGTGCATAATTAAGTTGTTCTGACACTAAATCTTATATAAGATATGAATCAAACAGTTGAAAGATTTAGACACTCCAGTGATTTATGATATAGTCAGTAACATCGAATGGAGATGCTAACTGATGTCAATGTGAGTTTTACAAAACGTGATTTAGAGCCACAGAATCAGGTTTAAAAGAGGATAAAAAGAAGTAAGCAAATATTCAAAAAATGGAGTCTGTTGAAGAGTTCATTTTTAGAGATGGCATTCTGAGGAGAGGATGTAACAGTTGAAATTGATCAAAACCACTCCTGGTAAGCAGAATAGGAACATAAGTCTAGGAATTATGTATAACAATAGGAAATAGCAATATAACAGGTAACAATAGGAAAATAATCAATTCTACCTTAGAAATTCTAATCATACCTAAGGGGAAATGAGAGAGATTTTACCTCAATGTTTCTTCTCTAATATAGCACAATTAGCATCATATGAGATGTAACTGCAGAGTAAGAATAATTTCATACCTCATTTCCTATTTATAATACTTTGCACTTAAGGAAATTATAACTTTTCCATGTTTAAAAAAGTATTTTTTAAGATATATTTATGATCTGGAAAGCAGCCAGAATTTCCATTAACAAGGCTACATTTCTCCTCTTAAGTCAATTTCATTTTTAAGTTCTGCAAGGATTTTCTCACCATTAAACTTGCTCTACACTGGACTAGGGCTGAAGATGATAAACTCAATATATATTAGTTACGGACAAAAAATGTTTAATCTGATTTTTCTGTAGGACTATCCAGGGCAATAAAACACAAAAAGGATAAAAATAAAGATTTGATGAAGTACTTTGATACCTGAAAATCATCATGAATTAACAATCATTAAAAAAAAAAAGGGAGAGAGAATGCAACCGAAACTAATATATTATTGTATGACAACTATAATTGAAAAAAATTCATTGAATTGTACACTGAAAATATAGCAACTAATTCTCTACTATATTTCAATAAAGCTGTAAAAAAAAAAAAAAACAAAAAAAAAAAAAAAAAAAACAGAGAGAGAGAAATTTAATAGAGAAAAATAATTCTAGACTGTCACTCAGAAGACCTGGATTTGAGTTCCACACTTTGACTTCAAGCCGTGTGATTTTAGAAAAGCCAAAACTCTGCCACCCCATAGTGTTGTTAGGACAATCAACATATGAGAAAGCATTTGGTAAATGAAACAGCAATGACAAATACATATTAATGCCGACAATAAAACCCACCAGCAGCATTAGAAATTAGTCCACAGTTTTAGACATTAGTCAACTCATGCTCCTGTTCTCTTGGATGACAATGTTATATCTTCCTTAGCTTTTCTCCTCAAATGTTTACCATTCTCTACTCCAATGTCACTGTCTCTTGATGACCTGTTTTCTCACTTCTCTGAGAAATCTGAAGAAATCAGAAAACAACTTCCACATGCTCTCACTACCACCTCTATCCACCTGCTGGAATGTGCACCCAAACACTTTCCCTCCCTTCTGCTACAAGGATGAAATGTCCATGCTCGAGACATAGGGCAGGATCTGTGCAAATCAAAAGAACCACTCATCAAAAACAGGAACCAACATCAAAATATTGATAATGGGTTTCTCTTGATTATGAGAAATGCAATTTTTTGTTTTCTGATTCATTTGAATTTTTGTGCACAAAACTAGTACTAGTTTTATAATCAGAAGGAAGCAAAATGACAAAAATTGCCACTGAACATACAAAGAAAAAATTTTGAGAAAAAATATCTTTCAGGTAACTGAAAATGAAACTAGACTCAGAAATAATTACTGTTAATATATAAGTAGAATTTTTCTTTTTCAAAGAAGGCCAAATAATTTCACATGAAATATAGTATATAATTAGAAATTATGCATTAAAAAAAACAGGAACCACATTATATCTTGCAGATAACTGGCATTCAAAAAATTTGTTAAAAAATGATTATAAGTTAAACTACTGCTGCTAAACTGACCACTTAAAAGCAAGAGAACCAAATTAAAGTGACAGGACAAGTACTATTATTAAAAATTTGATTACATTAAGCTCTCTTGACTCTTAACTATGAATTAGGTATAGCTAGGAGAGTCATCCTCAAGAACATGTAAAACAAAGCATCATCACCTTTAAAAGATGCAGAGAAAAAAGAAGAGACAAATGTAGACATGGACTGTGTCTTCCCAGATCCCCAGGGTCTGGCCCTGGGCCTGAAGCTAGGAGACAGTTAGCACACCTGTGATGAATGAACATAGAGACTGAGGGAGACCCCAGGGCAAGAATAATGCCAAAGCCAGCAAACAAAGAGGAGATAGGGAAGACTGGAAGGATCAGAGGGAACCTAACATGGTTTCCCTTGCTTTGCTTTTCTACACTTTCATTATGACTGGGGCTGTGAGAGCCGCTGTGCCTTTAAAAAGTCAGAGCCCACATCTGGGAGAAGTGTTCCTGTCTCTTGCAGCACCCCTTAAAGTCTGATAAAGCAGCTCCTGTGCACAGTGCCCACTGCGACCAGGGACTTGTTCAGCGATTATAGCTCTCTCAGGTCATTAAGCAAAGCAGGCAGATTTCTACAGTCTCCTTGCACCAAAACCTGCCAACAGATCCAAGAGACCACATTATTTAGCACATTTCCCAAAAAATGAAGAAAAGAAAGCCATCCATCCACTTTGCCACAGAAAACTTACTTGCTCAATTAAAAGTAGAAGAGACTTCATATTTCTTGTAGACAAAGCCCTAAAATGGGGGCTATTAATTTTCTTAGGAGCAGTGGCCTGAAACCCAGTTAAGACAGTGGAATCCTGCAGTGGATGGCTCATATATGCATAACCATGTACAGTAGAAATCTGATTTAATGCCATCTCCTGATACCAGTGTGACAAAGGAGAAAGGAAGGTTCAGTGTTTTGGGGACTGGACTGCATAGTCTATATGACTGTCCTCTGGACAGTCTGTATGAAACCAAGATAGAACACACAGCTTTGTTCTTCTCTATACTGAATTAAATGAATGTAGTCAGCACTACATCTGTCACATGCCAGATTCCAAAAGAGGGGACAGCAGCAATGGTTACATGGAGGCTCTACTGTCAGTCCTAAGGATTTCAAATCTCAATTCTGCTCCTTATGAGCTGTGTGATCTTGGATTAAGTTGTTTACCCAGATGAGATATTACATAGAAAACCAGCAGGACAGTGGGTAGGACATGGTGAGTACCTGGCAATGTATTATAATTAGACTCTTTACATATGTATGAAATCTAATGTGAATACGTTTTTGCATTACATTTAAATAATACAATTAATTGCATTTAATTCTCATAATAGCCTTGCCAAGTAGTTATTATTAGTAGCATTTTTCAGATAGCAGTTCATCTGACTGGAGTCTGTGTTCTTAACCATTCCTCGAGTGGGTTTTACTGATTAGAAGGGCCCCACCAAACTAAGCAGAAAAAGTTCGGAGGCAATGGAGAAACAAGCACTGGGGTCAGTGTGGGGTTGGGTGAGGGATGACTATCTCTGTTTATTTTAATAGTATTCAGATGAACTGCAGGGCATACAAATAGATTGCACAATGTGAGTTAACAGCCAGAAAGCCCTTCAATATTGCCAAATTAGAGAGAGCTGTTTCTTTTGTACCAGTTTGGGATTGCAAATATGAAGAGTATATCAGCAGGGCTGTTTTCCCAAGGTATACAAAGCAGACCCAGGGCAAAGCACACATCCCAGGCAGACACTGTTCAACTTCAGCTTCTGTTGTTTCAGCCCTGAGGCAGTTTCCACGCCAGCATGCAGCCCTTTTGTGTTTTGGCAGCTCCATCCTGAACCTCCTTTGTTTAGGTGTGTTCACTATCTCCAGTTCAGCTGCCTCCTCTCGGGCTAAAATAACACTTGGCTTATGTGCTGAGAAAATGCTGCAATTGAAATTTTACAGTGGTAGCGTTTTTGCTTTTTTTTTTTTTTTTTTTTGGAACTAGATGCCAATTCTGTATGTTTTGCATATTTATGACATTGTTCCCATTAGTAATAAATATCCTGTATAACTCTTTCGTATCTCAGTCCTAGGGCTTCCCTTCAACGCAGCCACATTCTCTTGTTGAAGTCCCCTCTTTCACCAGCCAAACCCAATTCTTTGCCTCTCTGCAATAATAAATAACAACAACAGCAATAATAATATGGTCTCTTCATGGCAATTTCAGATGTCTTGGTATCAGTTATTAGCAATGGGCCTACAAGAAAGCATGGTAGAAGAGGCAGGGAAATACAAGAGTATATGAAGAATAAATAGCAGGTGAACTCCACTTTCCTGATATTGTTTAGAGAAAGATACTTTCTAAATTTTGTTTTAGGTCATTGGGACCTCAGTGTTAAAGAACACATGTGAATTTTCTGGACTTTATTTTTACTTTCATCATGGCAAGATAGAAAACAGGACCACATCTTCAGCAGGTGATCAAAAAGTAGTAGGCTTCTTTCTCATTATTAACGCAGCTACAGGGTGAAAAAACCTCTTGCTCAAGTTTCTCCACACTCACACCCATATATACTTCAAACAGCTCCATGACTCAGTCTCACCAATTCCTAGAACAATTTAGTTTGATGCCACCTGTATGTCAAAATTCACAGTGCCATACACACGGTATTACTTACAAGGTTCTTACATGCTGATGAAAAATCCTCAAGAAATCAAGGCAAGTCTTGTTTTGGACCCCTCAAAATAAATCTACACCCCACCTAAGAAGGACGTGCAAAGGCCCTGTGATTCTAATCTGAAGCAAACCCAGAGGTCTGTGGAACAGCCTTTCTGATGGTTCATGGACACACCCTTAAGTCTCTCTAGATCTTTGAAGACGCAAGTTCACCTGGACCAAGATAGACATCCAACCTCCTCTGAAACTTTAGCACAGTGCCAGAACCAATTAAGCTCTGTAAATAGTGTGAGTGAGATGGTTTCTTTCACAACTTTCTCTCCTAGGTCATCCCAGCACATTTCTCTTATGTACAGAAAAGAAACAAGCAAACTATATACATACATATATATATGTGTGTGTGTGTATACATATACACATACATATATACATACGAATGTACATATGTATATATATGCATATATACACATACATATATACATATGATTTCTAATATGACTTCTGTGAAATCAAATTTCATCTTAAAAATATTAACTACCTATAGTAAAGGCTAAATAAGTGTCACCTTTCCATTAAGTAGGATGTTAATTCTTTCCCTCTTGACACCAGTATATCAAGAACCTCACTATAGATTTGACCTTGTAATTCTCGCCAGAACCTCCTAAGTGGAATGAGAATATGAAATTTAATACAGATCATTTCTCTTAAGACCCTGAGACTCAGAAAGAAGGCAAGAGAAAGGAGATTATCAGGGACAGATTTTCCATTCAGTATAATATTATTCAACATTTAATATCCCTTGGGCATCCACTACTTGCTGGCTCTCGGTAATATTCAAATTGCTATCTTCATTTCCAAGACTTTGGAGGACACAAGTCCAAGACCAGGTGTCACTATGATGCTCCAGAATGTCAGAGTCACACATCTACTCTATACTTTTCAATGGTATTGAGCAAAGCAATGTAACACCTCACATTCACAAAACACTTTCAACACTGAAGACCTGAACATTATAATTTTTTTTCCTTTTTCTTCTTTTTTGTTCAACTTGTGTATTTAGGTCAACAAAATGGTATATTTGACTTCTAAAATAATGTGACATGAGCAGTGACTGCCCTGGTTTCTTTTCATTATCGAGATTTCTGAAAAAGGTTTAAGAAAAGATACTAGTTATTTAGCTCAAGCGGATACTTAGCCTCAATATCAGCTGGAGAAATTCTAAATTTCCCAAAAAAGTTCATTCAGTACTTTGCCCATTAAAGCAACATTAATCAAGTATCACGTAGTTCATTTCTGCATGGGGGTAAGAACGGACTGTGAAAATGCTCTCTTTAAATCCTACTGAGTGAAATATGTGGACTTGAAAATAATTTCCCACAGTATTTTCTAAATTCAATTTCTCTGACTAAAGCAGCTAAGAAATTGAGACCCCTATTAATCCCTTTTACATTGTGCTGTAGAACTAAACTTCAATTGAAATGTTATTGCACAATTAAATGTTACATAAAGGATTGATGTTTTGAGTATACAGATAAAGCAACAAATACACTGCAAGGAAAAAAAAAACAATCCATCTTTGCCTCATTCTGGTGTGGCTTCTACCACCACATCTCCACACAAATCATTCTTGCTGAGGTCACCAATAGCCTCCATGTGACTAAATCCAATTGAGGGTTTCAGTCCTCAACTTACTTAACTTTCAGCACCATCCTGTTGACCTCTCTCTGCTTCTAGACACACTCTTCTCCTGGATGCCACAGCATCCTCAGTCTCCTTACTATCCTTCCACCTCTCCTACACACTTTTTCAGCCTCTGGTTCTGACTCCTCCCCTGCTTGACTTCTACATGGGGCAATTCCCCAGGACAGAGTCCCGGAATCTCTCATCTTCCAATTCTATGCTGTCTGCAAAGTGATCTCATGCATTCCCATTGCTCTACCACACCAGGAACTCTCAAATTTGTAACTTCAGCCCAGACCTATTTTCTGACTCCAGACTCATTTATTTAATTTTTTTAAAGATTTTTATTAAAGCACACCTACCAACAATATTATATTAGTTTCAGGTGTATACCAGAGTTTTTCAACATTTATATACCTAAAGAAGTGATCACCGTAAGTCCAGCAACCATGTGACACCATATAACGCTACCACGATATTATTGACTATATTTCCTATGCTGTACATTACATTCCTATGACTTATTTGTTTTATACCTGAAAATCTGAACCTTTTTTTCCCCTTCGCCTTCACCACCCTCCTTTTTAAAATTTTTCAATTATAGTTGACATTCAATACAGACTCATTTAATTACCTACTTGTCATCTCTATAAGGGCTGGCTCACAGGCATCTGAAACTTAACATGTCTCCAGCTGAATTCTTGTTCTCCAGGCAGCAGCCCTCTATCCACACTACTGCTCTCGAATCTTGGGAGTCATCCTCAACATCTCCTTCTCCCATGGCTCACTCAGCCCTCAATCTTCTTCTCTCCTCCACTACCATCTACCCAAGTCCTCACAGCCCCTTGCTGCACTGCATTAGCTTCCAAAGCCATTGTCGCTGCTTTCACTTTTGCTTCTTTCTTCCTTTCTCCAGAAACAACCAGAGAGAGCTCTTCAAAGAACAAATCTGATTATGTAACTGCCTACACAACATTAAAACCTTCCAAAGGTTTACACTGAGGATCTAAGACAAAGTCTATAACCTTGGAGAATGGTGGTATAAACTTCTAGAAGTGAATATTTTTCTTTTTCACTGATAAATTTTTATATCTTGTATGTCCCTGTGTAACTCCCACTCAAAGCAAGATATAGAACATTTCCAGCACTCCAGAAAACTCACGTCCCTGCCCTGCCCCGTCCCCTCCAGAGGTAACCATGATTCTGGCCTTTATTACAATGGATTCCTTTTGCCTGTCCTTGAACATCAAATGTTTCTGCAAATTAATGATCAGACCAGTTTTAAGACAATAACATCCTGAAGTTACCTGAAGCCAAGTGTTCAGCTCTAGAGTCTCAATTCCCCCAAAGAGTTCGTTAATTAACAAGTGAGAATGAAATCCACATTAGCCCTCCAGATTAAGTTGTCCCCATGAATTGTCCCTCAGTATTTAAAATGACACAGGGATTGCTATGCCTACTCATGGCCTTTGAGCCAGTCTGGATAACAAAACTGCTAGCAAATTCAGAGTAGTCTTTCATTCAAAGACTACAAAGTGACAAAAATGTGACAGCATGAGCAAAGTGTACAGTTACAGTCTTAATAGAGGACAAGGACTTTATCAGCCTTGCAGTCTTACTATGAGGAGTTGTGTTACAGTGTTAGGAATTAAAGAGGACTAGTTGGGGTCAGGCAGCTTAAAGCCAGACAAAACCTCACCTGCACCCATTCACCATTATCACTTCACCCTGGAGGAAGGCTATCAAATCTCTATTTTCAAGGCACAGTCCCTAATTTTATCCCTCTGTCCAGAATAAGGGCCAATTCCAATAAACAATACCGGGAAGCCAAGCCCCTGGAATGTAGCAACCTCTTCTGAGAGCTTATTCTGCCACCTGAAATCCAAAGAAACCTCTCCCCAGGGTTTGACATTTCTGGAGCCTTTGGCAGGTGAGGAGCAGAAACAGAGGCTCAAGGACTCATATATACTGAGGGAGTATTTTGGAGACTTGACCAAAGTTTGGAAGAATTGACAAAATAAGTCTTGCCAAGCATCCCTGCTACTAAGAGGATCTCACACTCTGCTGAGCGAGTTCCACAGTTAAACATCTGCTAAGCGTATCGCCTGGTGAGACCTGCTGATGCCAGCGAAGTGGCAGGCATGGGCTTTGATGGCATGATTCCCGGCACATGGAAGGTGCTCAGAAAACATTGGTGAGTGTTCATCAAAATGAAGGAACTCCCACAAACCACAGTTGTGCTTCCTAAACATGAAGGAGAAAAAAGATTGTCCTTCCTTCAGTTCAAAGAGATGTAAAGAGTGGAAAGGATAAGAAAGAAAGAGAGGGTAAGAAAGTAATTTGGGTAAAATCACCATCACCCATCCTCTTTTTGATGAACTAAACCAGAGCACTTCCTAGAGGAAAAAAATACACATTTCTTTAGACTATGGAATGACATATAACATATATCTACTTTTTCTTCCTTTCTCTATTGAAATTTCCCTTGAACCTCTATGGTAGCAAATTTCATTTAGACTGCCTTAAGATGCATGGAAAAACATTCCAGATCCTCTGGTAAATAAATTAATGGCTTGGGGAGCAAGTCCCAAGGAGGGTCAGACAGGCTCAGCCGCTATGTTCCTTAGCAGTGACTGTTGTGGAACTTGAATAAGTCCACCGAAGACAGGATCCCAGCCCTGCCCTGTCCTCCTACAGCCAAGAAGTAGCCTGGTGAGGAGGAAACCAGTGGCGAAGAGACAGGAGAAAGACAAACTAAGTTTTTTAACTTGTACGGTTGTAACCAGACCTTGACCCATATTTTTGTTTGACTCACATTTTTATGTTTGCTCCTCACAAAACGCCCTTGGGCTTACTTAGGAATGTAGAGATGTTAGCATTGGACAGTGACACTAGGTTCAACTGGTGTCCTTGAGTCCTGGTTGCAGCTCCCCAAGTTAGTCCATGATGTATGGAATACCAAATTCTTTTATCAGTGAAGATATTCACTACTCTGAAGGAGTATGAGAAGCAGCTGAGGTTTTGTAGAATATGAATAATTCCTGGTACAAGGACATACACTTAATTTCTTGGCAGATCATTCTCTCCCCCCACCCCCCAACCCCCACTATCTAAATTATCTACATCAACCCCTCTTTCCTACCTTGGCAGGAGCGATACATCCCTTCCCAACTGGATGCATCTCTCCACCACAACCCCTCCCACTTCCTCAAGAACCTCATCCCTAAATACCCTCTTTGAGCTGTATCTTCTCAATTCCAATTTAATAGCTTTCTTCCTCTTCCCTCACTTAGAAAAATATTTGTGCCTTTCCCACCTAAATATAAACCAACCAACCAGCAAAAGATTGCTGTCATACTTTCGCAGATTTAGCTACTCAATCATCATTTCACTGTCCTCTTCTTCAGCTCTCTGGGGTCACTGGCATCTAACAGCATAGACCCCTTCCTGCTCCCTGAAACTCCCTCCTTGTCTGGCCCTCCCGACTCCTCCCTCTACTAGTCGTCTTTCCATCTTTGGGGCAAATGACAGTATATATGCTTCTTACCACACCCCTCTTTCTCTAAAGGCTAACCCCAGCAGGAGAGGGTCCTTGTTAGCCATATCTGTACTGCATGGCCTCACAGGCACCTTCTAAAGACAGAAAAACTAAATTAACTCTCCCAGGAAACTATCTTGGGTTGAAAGGCAGCCAATCAGACTGGTGATCTCTCTACTGAGAAAGGTTTAAACCCGGGAGCTATGGGTTTGTCACTTGCACAGAGCAGCAGAGAAAGATGGTGTTTAGATACAAAAAAGAAACAGCCTTGCTGGGAAATGAGACACTAAGAGTGACAGAGTCCTGCTGTGCTCCTAGTGACTCTGTGGTCCCCCGTTCCCCATTAGCCTTCGAATAAATTCTAAAAACTTATTTTCCTCTTTGAGCTAACTTGTGTGGGTATCTGTGACCTACAACCACAGGAAGTTTGTTTATCACACCACATCCTTCTCCTTCACTCAACTTTAACTACCACCTCTGGGCTGATAACTCTAAAGTTTAAATCACCGGGCCAGAACTCTTTTCTAAGCTACTGACCTGTATACCCTGGAACACCGCTCATTTCTGCCTGGATGACCTACGAGCCCCTTAAAATATATAATGATAAAACTGAAATCAAACCTATTGCTTTACAACACTTTCTAGACTGATGAATCACCTCACCATCCACCCAGCCACATAAGTCAAAATCTAAGGCAAGCTTCCCTTCTCCCTATGCCTCACCCTTCCCAGTCAGTTCAGTCTCTGTGTCTTCATGATTCTGTACCCTTAGGATTTCTTGAATACATCCTCTCCTCTCCATTCTGACTTCATTGTATTTTAGACTCCCATTCTATCATTCTATTTGGCCTTGTTTCCTAGCCCCCTCCAACCCTCCTCTATTTCTAAAATACAAATCTGGTTGAATTATCCCCTGATTCTTTCACAGTAAAGTCCAAACTCCTTGGAACAACATCCAAAACCTGTGATGATGAGTAGACTCCTGCCTACCTTGCCAGCCACATCTTTTGCCCTCTCCCAGTGGACCCCTAAACTCTGTCCACACTAAACAACTTGTAGTTTCCTAAGGTCCCAAACTCTCCCCTGCGTCTGAGCCTTTACATCTGATGCCCCACCCTCTCTGCAAAGTCCTCCCACATTTCTTCAAAGGTTAACTAATTTAGCTCAGCATCGCCTCTTCCAGGAAGCCTTCCTTGAATGTCACCTAATATCCAGCCACCTGCACCTTAAGTTAGGTTTGCAGTCTCTGTGCTCCCACAGTCCCTTCTGAATAACTTTTTCACAGTCCTTTGATGCCATTTCATAATCGTCCACTTTCATCTGTGTTTCTTCCATGATACTTAGTTCCTTAAGGGAAGAAATGATGTCTTTCTTATATTTGTATTCACAGGACCTGCCATTCAAAACAGGCTTTCTGAATATCTTGTCCTAGAGCATCCAGAAAAAAAAGAAAAAGAATCTCCAGGACACATTCTCTTTCTTGTTAGAGTATTGAAAAGGAAAAGAAAAAGATGAGGGTGTGTTTTCTGCCATTTTTTTGATAGAGCTCTGAGGCTTTTGCTTTCTCTTGCTTAAGATAGCTGGAGGAGGTGGTTCTTAAACTATATTTACTTACAGAGTGGCCTTGTCATGCCCTGCACAGTGCTGGCTCAGGGCTGCAGAACCTGGTTCAGCAGAAAGTATTGGCCATCATCTAGCAAAGGCTCTGTAAATAGTTTAACTCAGAATAAACAAGGTCCCTTCCCCCAAAGAACATAAGACCCTAAAGGCTTGTTGGAATGGAGCCCTATATCTCTTTGGTATAGAAGTATAAGGTGTCCCCTTCTGGATCAATGCCCTGAGCAATCTTGTCTCCTTTAGTGCAAGCTGGCCACACGACTTATTTCTAATAAACAGAATATGGCAAAGGTGATAGGATGTCTTTATAGCAGACCTGTATCTCTTGCTGACTTTAATGAAGCAAATTGCAAAGTTGGGGAGGCCCATGTAATAGAACTGAGGACAGCCTTCAAAGCAGCTAGGAACTGAGGCCCCCAGTCCAAAAGTCCTCAAAAAACTGAATTATGCAACCACTGCCTAAGCTTAGAAGTGGATCCTTCCCCAGCTGAACCATCACATAAGATCCCAGCACTGGCTAACAATCGATTGCAGCCTTGTAAGATACCCTGAAACAAAAACTCATCCAAGCCATACACCAGAGACAATGTGAGATAGTAAATATTTGTTGTTTTAAGCTGCCTCCTTGGAGCAGTGTGTTATACAACAAAAGGTAATACAATCTCCTCCATTCCTATTGGAAGGCTAGCTACCCAGAAACAAAACAAAACAACTTCTAATTTTCAGCAGGTTGAAGAAGAAAGCCATCAACTAAATGTTTAACTAAAGATGACATGCCTTTTAAAAACAAGTTTTCAAATCATTTTAGTATTCTAAAATCTAGGTTTAAAAGAATCCACACAAGACACTGTGTAACATGAAGGATAAAACAAAAAAGGAGACAAGGTTAAAGTTTGTAAAGGGGCTCTGGAGAAAAGTGAAAGCTCTATTGGTTTATTTAACTTTTAAATCTTATTAAATTTGCTAGATGCATGTTAGCATTCACGGTTCATTTACTTTTATTCTGACTTCTATAAATAGGCACTCTATGAGCCCTGATAAATGACTTAAAATCTTGCTTGACTTCTATAAAGAAATCAGCATGTTAATCTTAAAAATTCTACCCTTAGCAATGAATGAAAGTCTCATTTTCCACCACCCTCTACTCCCTGCAAGCACACCTCCCCCAATTCCTGCACCCCACTCCCCATCCCTGTTCTTTCCTTTGGCTCAGCTTTATAAATCTGGCTCCTGCTCAAATCACTTAGATCTGGTTCTCTTGCAAAAACAAACAGAAGTTACCTGGGGCCTTTGATTCCCACTCATTTACATTCTTTCCATGCCAAGGGTCAGAGGATGTCAGAGTGGGTGGAAGCCAGTCAAGCTCAGCATTAGGCAGCCCTTATCTACCAATGCAGTGTTTTTCTGCCTCTGAACATGCCAGCATTACTTTCCCTAAAATTATAAATGGAAACACATGTAACAGCCACAAATCTGAAACTCATAAACCTAAAAGTTCAGCCCAGAGCTGTGACAACAAGCAGACAAGAGCCCATACAAAACTCATTAAATATATATATACATACATACATACATACATATATATACACACACATACATACGTATATATATATATATATATATTTTTTTTTTTTTAAAGCAGGCAGTGGGTGAAGGGGGAAACATAATCCGTATGACTACCTATACATATATGAAAAACAAAGGCAAGTTTGAAATTTCAGGCGGTTCGATCCTGCAGACTGTGTTTAAATTATTAGTAATTCACACTAAAACACTGCATCTTTGTAAGTAATTAGTTGGTTTGTAGCTTTCTAAACAGGCTTCAGCTAAAAATTAATGTCAGTTTTATATGTGTCCCACTAGCTATACATATATGCCAGTTACATCTGTAAGTCCTACAACCCTTCTCTCTGCTCTGATAAACAGAATTAAGGTCATCTAAGTTGATCTGTCCATTAATGACATTTTTGAGCCCCTCAAGAAGACAAAAGTTGGTTGTTAGGAGGCAAGAAAAAAAATCTTACACATAACAATAGTTTGTGGCCCACCAAAACTCAATCCTACTCAACAAGATATTATTCTTTAATGTTTAGTTTCTCTAAATTAGAAAGAATGTAAATTAAATCTAATTATTTTTTCCTAGGTGAGTGAGAGACAATAAAAAAAGTTGAGAAACACTGTTCTAGATGCTTAGAATTCGAGATGAGCATATAGGGAAGAAAATGAGCATAAGAAGGGCAGGGTAAAACCTGCAGTCACTAAATGAAATAACCCTAATAACAATCTAATAATTGCATCCATTTGTGTATTAAAACAGGAGCGGGACTAGAAATCTCAAAGGCAGGTTATAATTCAGCATTAGAAATCCTGACCTCAAAGTCAGAAGTCCTATGCTGAGTCAGTTCCTAACACCTCATTACTGGTTGTGCTATCTTGGAGAAATGCTGCTTACTACTTGCATTCTTTTTCCTTTTATGTAAAAAGAATGAAAATGTCAGATTTGCAAGGTTTTTGCAATAGTTAAATGAGATAGTATTAGTAAAGTATTTTGCTGTTCAGCTGAAAGGCAACACCATGCAGCAGAATTATTTGAATACTGGAAAGCACTGTATGGACAGAGGGTTGTATTAATAAGCCTATAGCTGACACTACTGTGAATAATTGTTTCAAGGTGGTGTTAGGCTGGAGTGTGAAGGGACTTCTCATTAGCAGCAGCACGTCCCACGTAAAAAAAAAAAAAAAAAAAAAAAACAACAAAACAGAACAAGACTGACTTAATGAAACTGATCGATCCTATATAAGGGGATAATGGGAGATATTCCAACCACAGAGAAGTGATGAGGAAGAAAACCTCCTTCTTTCTCCCATCGACTAAACCAGTGGTTCTTGAATCACCTGGGGCACTTTTAAAAATGTCTGGAAATGTGTAGACCTGGAATATCGTGAGAACTCGATAAATATTTACTGAATAAGTGAGCACTGCTAAGGTTACAGTGAGCTAAGCACCCTCATACATTACTGGTGGGAGAGTAAATTAGCCTGATCATTAGAGAAAGCTATGTGTTAATAGGTATCAAATTTTTTTGTTTAGTTTGGTTTTGTTTGTTTTTTTAAGCTCATACTCTTAGTAGAATGATTCTATGTCTAAGAACCCATCCCAAGGAAATTATCAAAGAGAACAAAAAATGTAAACATAAAGATGATTTTATGTTTGTATGTTATACCACTAAGGATAGCTAGACTTACTTTGAACCTGAATAAAACACTGATACTCTGTAGACCCGATGTTATGGATGGGAATATTTACAGATAAACAAAAGGAACAGTAAACCAAAACAAGTTGCTGCAAAAAAATTAGGTGTCATCTTACACAAAATCAGCCACCCTGCAGCTCATTAATATTTCAAAAAGTTGAGAACCTGTCAATCAGTTCAGGTCTGGTAGGGTCAAGCCTTAGCCTTCCACCATCCTGGTGATCTCCACTAATCTCAAAATAAAACGGAAGACAATTAGCAACTGAAGCATCTTAAAGGAACAAGTAATGTTGCCAGCTAAGGCAGCACAGGGAAAAAGAGAACGAAATTCACTTCACTAGCTTTCTTTTTAAACCCCCAATCTTCTTGAGTCAGGACTGCCCAGGATTTGCAACTCATCGCCATTTGAAGATTCTCCACCACAAATGACGAGCATTTTCCAGGGATTAATTGTTTGCTTAACCAGAAAAACCCCACTGAAAAGCTGCACAAATCACTTTAAGTCCTACCTTCCTGTGGGCTACAAAATACAAATATTGTCCCAGGAGTGCAACAAGAAGGATTCACTTTAAAAAGAAAAAAAAAAAAATGAAGTTCTACACAAGAGACTAAATGGTGAGCTCTCAGGTTTTTAGTAGAAATGATCCAAAATATGAGAATGATAACCAAGAGAACAAAAGAGCTTTTTTTTTATCAAATGCATTCCTCAAGTACTATTAAGCATCTGCTTACCAAATGAGTCGGACATTATAGCTAATCAGCCAGATAACCCTGGTACAGGAGAATCTGTAGACGACATACAAGCAACCAAATATAAAAGGATAAATAGCATATATGTAGTGCCTGATACTTCTCAAAGCACTTTTCACACATGATTTATCATTCAGTCCTCACATTGACTCCATAAGGTAAGCAGAAAAGGAAAGATTTGACCGGCACACAGATCTAGGTTAGCTGACTGGCCCACGCTTAGAGCCAATTGATTATTGAAGACATCAAGTTTTAAATCTAGGTCTTCCAGTTCTCTTCTCACCGTATCACATTAGGATAACAGATGTAAACTCTACATATTTGATATGAGTAAATGAACAGACAAGATAGAGTGGTAGAACTAAGACCCAGAAGCCACACTCTCACCTCAAGTCCCAGTGCCATCACCTACAGGTAGTGTAATTTGGGGCAAATTATTAAAACCATCTATGTATCAGTTTCCTCACCTGCCAAGTGGGGATAATAACAGCATTTAGCCATAGGATGATTATGAGGATCATGTATAAAGTGCTGAGCCCAGTGACAGGTACATAGCAAAAGGTTCAATAAATGTTAGCTACCATAATTATAAGGATCACTGATTGAGAGTCAGAAACAACTCTCTGCTTAATCAAGATATGATGCAAATATACTGAGCCCTGCCTATCAGGTGTGTTTTAGGTGCTGTATTAGTTTCCTATTGCTACTATAACAAATTATCACAAACTGAGTGGCTTAAAATGACACAGTTATGGAGGTCAGAAGTCTGAAATGGGTCTTACTGGGATAAAATCAAGTGTCAGCAGACCTGTGTTCCTTCTGGAGGCTCTAAGGAAGAATCTATTTCCTTGTCTTTTCTAGCTTCTAGTGGCCACCTGCATTCCTTGGCTCGTGGTCCCTCCATCTGCAAAGAACATCATTCCAACCTCTGCTTCTGTTGATTATCTCCTCTCTTCCCATTTCCTTCATCATATAATGTTCTCTACCCTGACCTTTCTGCCTCCCCCTAAAAGGACCCTGTGATTGCATTGGGCTCACTAGGATAATCAGGATAATCACCCATCTCAGGATCCTCAACTAACCACAGCTACAAAATCTCTTTTGTCATATAACGTAACATTCACAGGTTCTAGGGATTAGGGCATGGACCTCTTTGAGGGGACCATTATTCAGGCTACCACAGGTGCCAAGGACACAAGAACATATCCGATACAAATGCTGAGTTTAAGGAGTTCATACACTATTGAATAAAACACATATTTAAAAAAAAGAAAACAATGTCTAGTACACATTAGTCTACAGACTCAGGACTATTAGAGAAGTATAAATGTAGTGCTCTGATGTAGCAGGATGAATCCATTTAACTTAACCAAGAAAAGAAAAGGCCACATGAAGAAGGTGACACATGAATAGAATTGGGCAATGATATGTACTTAAACTTGTGGATGAAGGGTTCCCAGGAAAGCACATGGAAAAAGTTAGGAATATTGAATGGGCTGGTATGATTAGAGCCTAGGGGACAAAGGAGGAAAAAATGGAAAGAAGAAAATGTTGAAGAGGAACATTAAGGTCATATTTGAAGGGCCACAGCAGAGCACGGGAACTTTACAAAAGAAGTCATAGAAGGCTGTTGAACCTGTCATTCAGATTTATGTTTTACAAAGAAAACTCCTGGGGCAGTGAGGACAGTGAATTGCAGAAGGCAGAACCCAATTTAAAAACTACTTCAATAGTCTAGAGGGGGAAAAAAAGGAAATAAGAGTAAACAAAGGAAGGAATGCAGGAAACAAAAGCAAAGATGGATTTCAGACTCATTTCCAAAGTGAAATCAAAAGGACCAAGTGACCAAGTGAATACAAAAGGGAGAGAAAAGTAATACTGAAATGACTAGCTCAGGCGACTCGTGGATACTGATGCCACTAAGTGATCCAAAAAACAGAGAAAGGTGGTAGTTCATGGAGGGACATATTTCACATGCACTGATGAGAACCTCTAATGGGGCTAACTTTCATTGTTTTGCCAAAAGGGAAAGCATGCAGAAATGACATCAACATGTCGGATAATCTGGAAAGATCTAATTTTCGAGTCAGAAGACCTGGATTCTGGTCCTTGTCTGACACTTATTAGCTTTATGACTTTTAGACAAATAGCTCAATCCCTCAGGGCCTTGGTTTCCCCATCTGTGAAGTGAGAGGTTGCAGGTATCAGAAAATCATTAAATTTCCTTCTCAGTCTAACATTATATGGGTGAAATATCTAAATCATTATTTTCTCCCCAGTTTCAACCACTTCTCCCAGCCACTCCAGACATTAGCTACAGACAGAAAATCTGATGGGTACTGATTTTTTTTTTAAGAAAAAAGTAGGGGCTAGAGCTTGAAAGGGGAGGACAAGCACACTAATAACCATTGCACACCTGCTATGTACCAGGTAGTATGCCAGCCATACTCCCCTTCCATTGTTCTCCCACTTGGCCTGGACACCCCTATGCAGTCCTAGAAATGACCTGCATCATAAAAATCAAAGGTATGAAGCCACAAATAATAGCTTCCATTTTGTCCCAACCGCTGTTTTGTGTTCTGTCCTCAAATACTCCTTTCCCATTAGCTTTTAAAATGTATTTGTACCAAAAGGGCAATGAATGAATTTTCTTATTGGGTATTGAAAAATTACATAGAGAATCACGAGAGCCTAGCAATGGAGGAGGCACATAAGTAATTTTTAAAATATTTTATTTAGAGAATAATAAGTTGAGATAGTACTCTAATGAAGTCCCCGATATTAAATGACAATATAAGCCCCCACTTAAAACTGTTCAGTCACTTCCCCTAGGTTTACTTGTAATTCTCAGTGGATTTAGGGACTTAGCACAATCATCTTATGGGTTTTTCAAATTATTAATGTACCCCTTTCCTTCACCCCTCAAGGTACTTATACTTCCCCAGGTTGAATCACAGGAGTACTCACCTTCCTCTTAAATTTAGGAACAGATAACAAAAAGACTAAAAAATATTAATATGCAAAATAAAATCCATATTCCTTAGTTGGGTACACAATACATACACATACATATATATACATATATGTGCATATGTATATACAGTACATGTATATATGCAGATATAAGCATATATATACATATAAATATGTGTCTAACTTAAATATATATGGCATATATATATGGTTAGGCTTCTATCCTACCTTCTTGTATCCCATTCTAGCTACACACACCCTTCTAGCCTTCACCCTGATCTTATTCTAACACGTGGCTTCCTGCAATTGCCCATGCTGCTTTATGCTCTATGTTTTGGATCACCTTCTTCCTCCTTTATTCTTGTCCTCCCAAAGTAAATTCATTTTGCTCAGATGGACCACATCAGCTGTCATCTTCTTGTTAAAGCCTTCCCTGATCATAATTGACCACTCCCTCCTTTGTGTCCACTGTACCTTCTATTGTGATTTCTATAATTCTTTATTATGTCTTCTCTCATGATTTCTATAATTATTTATTGTATATTTGTTATATGTCTAGATCTCCCTACTAAGTTTCAACTTTCCAGAGGTAGAACAAGCCATAATTGATGTTTGTTAATTAAATGAATGAATATGATAACAGAAGAAGAATGTCAAGTGCATTGTTTGGTCTCTCTAAGGCAAAGATACATTCCTTTCTTCAAAATTCATTTATAGATCCAGAAAACAGTTTTTGTTTATTTACTAAAAGGTAAGAACTTCTAAAGGTAGCGCTGTTTTTGAAATGTGATGTTCTCCATGATTTAGGGGGCAAAGAATGAACCAAGCACATAACATGGTCAGCAAAACTTGTTTGATTAAAATGCTTAACATTCTATTTAGTTTGCCATCATGTCAAAAAGAGTAGAAATTGAACTATCACCACCTTAAATTTCATGCTGCAGTGGGATTATAATTGGTAATATCAAAACAGTGGGGCATTTATTTTTGTTCCATCTAAAATAGGTATGGTCTTACCCTTCAAGGATATATTTATGACCATATGAGTCAAGAAGCCCAGAGAAACAGCTCTCAGAGAATATGATCAGCACTGATGGCAGAAATAAAATAAACACATTAACATATGCCAGGTGAGATTATTAATAATGTGTTCACCTAGGGAGCCACCCAGAAGCACACTAAAATGAACCCTGGGAAAGAGTGTCTGGTAACTGCATATCCAAATCCTCCCTCATTCCAAGGAGACAATGCCTTTTCCAGCAAAAAGTGCTTACTCTGTGTCAATTATAATGCCAGCATCAGGCTGTGATCGAGGCACTTAAAGTTAAAGCTCATAAAGCTCTCTTCAATAGGAGAAAAATCTAATTCAATGGTTAAATGCCAATCAAGGTGGGATAAGTAGGCAGCAGCTGAAAATACAAGATTTAGAAAGCAACTGCAACTCCTTTGGGGATGCATCACTACTGAATGGCTGTCAGAAGCAGAACATAAGTGAGTTAGCACCATTAACTTGGGGGAAAAAGAATGACTCCTATTGAAGCGAACACACGTAGAAACGAGTATATTTTTGAAGTTACATTTTAAATGGGTTTGGAAAACTTTATTATACTAAAAAGTATCTGCAAATGAATTCAGATAATGAAAACAAATTGGGAAATGAAGAACAATCAAAAGTACCTTTTCTCCAACTATTATCCATGCTATACATCCATAAAGAATCTAATATCTCCTAAGGTAGTCATGAAATTTTAGACTCATGACTGATCCATTCATCCTGAAAAAACATTTAGCCTTTAGAAAAGGGCATTATCTCCTGGGCCAAAGGCAGATTTGAGCTTCGTCATTTGACCTTTTCATTTGCCTTCTCCCGAGTGGCCACTTCTCCTTGCATTATGCAAAGGAAGATGAGTATCACTGGGGCTCAAGGGAAAAGACCAGAAAAGAGCTGCTCTAAATCACTGACCCAGGAACTCTCCTCCTATCTACACTATGTCTTGTCCCACATTCTTTAGCAAACCATGGAAAGTACTGGCGTACAAGGCAGAAGTGAAGGGAAAAAAGAAAGTATCTGGAAGAGGCCAAGTAGGCATGGTTGGGAAGAGAGAAGTGATATATACACGTATGTGGAAGGAGGACGTCTCAAATGATTCAGGCTTCTTCAGCTCACATTGATTCTTTTTTTCCTTATACACAGGAAAGGGGCCGCCAATGACAAGTACAATGTGGTCCTACCCCCGGCCACAGTTGATTGCTCCAAGGTGACATCTGCCTCAGGCTGAGCCAATCAGCTCTCATTCCCAGGACTGTTGACTCTGGGACCAAAGAGAGCATAAGCCAATCCTACATGGTGGCATAAACTGTGAAATGTATTGTATCTCAGAATGATTTGAGGTCATCTTTCCCACCTTCTCTGTACATGGTCTAAAGTGAGAAAGAATGAAACAATAAGCTGAAAGAAACCAAGAGATGAGGAGTGACTAGGATTAACCCAAGTCTCCACTAGTGAGGGCCAGCTGTAGTCCTGGTCTTCCGGCAGTTTTATTGCCTGACTCTTCCTTCAATTATTTTATACTTAATCATGCAAGGGAGAGGTGGCATAGACCATCACCATAAAAATTTACTCTGACTTAAGCACATAGACCCCGAGTGCAAAATCCAATCCTTACAGAGTCCAGAGAAAATAACTTAAAGACATGAAAAAAATCCATTCTGCTCCATGCATGATAATCCTTTAAAAATAAATTTTTCTAAGTGAATTTGAGTTGGGTTTTTGCTGCTTATAAACAAGAATCTAAATACTTAATAAAGAAAAATTATGCCTTAGTATCTTTGAATACTATAGAAGACTTAAAGGGATGACTAGTTAGAGAAGCAAAGGTCTCCATGACATTCCGCCATCTCAGTGCACACAAATCCTTTCCCTTGCTTATAGTGGAGTTCTTTGGGAACTGATAACTCATATGTTTGGATGTAAGTATGTAAATATGTATGCAGATTTATGACTGCCAGGACTTTTCTTAGCACCAGAGGTTAAAGTCAACATCTCATCTCCCTGATTCAGTGCAATCTCAAGATAATGTGAAATTGTTATGGGAGGATAACAAAAACAAATTTTCAGCCCTCAGAATACTTTTGAAAGTTTATAATTTTCTAAAACTAAATACGAGACTTTTAGAAAGTACATAAAATGCTAATGTGATAAACATTGTATACAAAAGCATATAAAGTATTTACATGGTATGGTTGATTAGAAGACCAGTTCTCATGCAAGCAACTAGAATTGACACTTAAAGGCAGATTTAATTCTGATCATATCAATGTAAACTATGTCTCTAGCAAAAGTGATGTCACCAAAAAAATGTATAATGACATTTACAAGTTTTTATATTTAGAGATAGAACACAGAGATTCGTGCTAGTTTTCTTGGTCACATGTAGATAGATTATGCTACCAGCCTGAAATCTTAAAAACATTCTGAATTAACATTTAACATAACTTTAAAAAGATTAAGCCAATTACCATAAATGATTTTTTGTCCCAGAGGTAAAAATATAATTAATTTAGGCAACTTTTAATTAAATAAATTCTAGTTCTCTTCACAGCAGCATCTCAATGACTACTTCATAACCCACAAGTACTCTATACCTGCCACATGTCCATGGCTCCTCAAACCTCCCAAATGCCGTAATTCTCAGGGCTCAAGAGCTTCCAAGGCAAAGAAATCTGTACATCCTGAGTGAGTGGGCACAGAGGCACAATTTTTGGCTGGCCCTGCCACGATATAAGCCAATACTGTCAAGGACAGTTTCTTCTCCAGATTCTGCAGATCATTAATATTCCTGAACTTTTATTCAAACTTGAAGTAGATTGGCTTTTTTCATACAATTAAAGGTCAATTTCTATCCCAGCCTCCTTATACCACAAAGCAGACAGAAAAGGTGAGCACAGGTGGTTGAAGAATCCACTTTATGGTTTCCCAATAACATAGATACATCTCTTAAACTGAACAAAGTAGCCAGAAAGAGACGGCTGTAGCTCCATCTAGTCTCTTGTTCCACCAGGTACCTCTAGTTTCAATGGCTTTGTCTTTCTTTCTTAAAATGCTATAGGAAAGAAGTTTCCTAAATGGCCTGAGCTACCTTAAGCAGCCTCCATAGTCACCATCATCACCACCCACTTCGAAATTGCCTTAAGCACCAGTGTAACCTGTCCACAGAAATGCTGCACAGAGTGTGGGGGACAAAGGGGATGGTGAGGACCAGGAGGAAAGAAGCACAGGGTCTTGTTTGTGCCTCTTTCTGACACCAGCCCCTATCCTTAGTTATAGCTTCTCACGCCAGACTTCCGGATAAACCATTTTTAAAAAATAGCAAAGTACACTGCTAAGTGCAGCTTTGGCCCCCTGCACAGGAAGCAGAACCACCAAGCCTCGTTCCTCATTAAGTAGCAGTCTTTATCACAAGCCCCACGGCTCTCACTATCATCTGACAGGTGCCAAAATGTTTGATTTACAAGCTAGATAGTCAGAGAAAAGAGGCTTAAAGAGGTTTCAAGGTGGAGATTTTTTTTTAATGAGCATATTTAGGTTGTTACAAGTAAAGTTCAAAATTCAAGTCACATATAAACAATTTTTATAGGGGGAGGAGTAACCTGATGTTCAAATTCATTTGCCTCCCATTTTGAAGTAATTCATCTTTAAAATTTCTGTGAAAATTCTACAGAGTTGCCCAGAAAATGGCACCAACCATCTGTAAGTAAAAACAAAAGCTCTCGATAGTATATATCACAGGTTCAAAGCACTTTGGCATCAGTAGATTGAACACGTTATTAAAAGAATTTAACTGCAAGAAGAGCTACCATAATTACACAGCAGCTGGTCTAATGTTGACAAAACAACTTTTAAAGGCTTTCAGAAGCCTTAAAGGCTAATCAATTAAAAAGGCATGAATAGTAATGTGCATCCCATCCTTAACATTGCAGGCTGCATCTCTGGCAAGTACAGTGAGGTTTTCATTTTGGAACAATCATTTCTTACATACTACAATGAAACCAAACATGTGAATAAATTCTAAGTTGTGTCTAGGTGAGACCATTATACATAAAATAACTCCATAAAATTCAATTATAAACATTGAACTTAATGAGCATTTCCATCCTAGCAAAGTTATTTACAAAATGCCAACGGCTCATGCCAGAGTTTGTGCTTTACCAAGAAAAGGCAGAGAAGTGTTTTAGATTACTGTATACATTGGCCAACAATATGCTGAAGGCATAAAGAATGAATGAATGAATGAATGAATGAGTCTGTATACTGCATCCAAGAAACACTGATTTAATCCCCTTGATACTGGCCCAAGTGCTCCAGAAAACCCAAGATGAGCTGTCAGCTCAAGCTGCACTATCCAATACAGTAGACGCTAGCTCCATGTGGCTACTTAAATTTAAATAAATAAAACCAAAATCCAGTTCCTTGACTTTATTAGCCACATTTCAAGAACTCAGTAGCCACGTGTGGCTAGTGCCTACTATATTGGCCATGCAGATATAAAATATTCCTGTCACCACAGAAGAGGCTAGAATATTCTACTGGACAATGCTTGAGGCCTCACCATTCTGCTCACTGATTGCTGCTCTCCAGCCAACACCCAGTGGGCTTGGCCCCTAAACCACTGAGGCCTGCTGGATCTGTACTCAGTAACCCCTTGAAACCCAAAGGAAAAATGCAGATATGGAAATGTCACACCTGGTTATGCCAAACAGTTAACACCACATTGTTTTAAAGGTGTTCTTTAAGTAAAATTAACAAATAAATACATAATTTGCTCTTAACTCAGGGAGTTCTGCCAAAGTCCACAGTTTTTGCAACTCCAAGAACAACTTTTACACAGAAAAAGAACAAAACTGGATTCTCCTCTAGATTCTAGTAAAAACTAGGGGGAGAGGTAATAAGAGGCAAATTTTTCTAATCATTTATTCAGAAGTTGGCATCCCTTGCATTATTCTATGAAGTTCATTTTTCCCTTAATATCACTTTGCATCAAAAAAAGGATACAGGGTTTTGTTTTGTTTTGTCTTGTTCTGTTTTGTTTCCTTTATAAAATATGACCCCAAAGTTCCAGGGAAAGCATACTTATGTGTTTTAAATTTATCACCAAGCAAGTAAAGTTATTCACCAATCTGCTTCTAGGTAACACAGTATATCATTTTTTTTTTTTCAGGTTTACTGAAATTGTCATTTCTCTAAAATTCGAAAACAAGAGAAAGTTGCTAATAAATTTTAAATTTCCCACATAGTTCTTTGGAGAACATAAAATAATGAGAACTAAATTCAAATTCCAGGCTGAAATTCTGAAAGATGAGATGACTTCCTGATAGTCTATAAAGTCTGTAAAACATCTGTTTTGATAACATATGTACTTAAAATTCCTCACGTCAGTTTCAAGTTACTACAAAATATAAGGCAGCACCAGCTGCAAGGATTTGGAGAAAAAGCTGTTAGCAAAGTGTCAGAAAATGTTCAAGATTTTAATGGAACCCAAGTCTCACTACCATTGGCATATCACGATCCTAGGAAATAGACTGAACAGAGACTGGAAATCCTTCCTCTTCCATGTGTGGGAAAATTCTACTGTGATTCTGGTGTGTTTTCCCTTACTACCTTCCTACTAAGAGGCTGTGCTGTGTTTAATTCTGGTACATTTAACCAAAACGTCCTCCCCTCATTATTGCTACCACTCCAAACAGTTCCCATCTGCAAGGACAAGTTCAATTCTCACACTTTCCATGAAAGTTGCTTCGTCTCTTCTAGCCTACAAATCCCTATTTCTCTCTGTGTCTACAGTGTATAATAAAGGACCATACAACTGCAACTTAATTATCTTCAGTCTGCTCTGCCATGCTGTGGGTCTGCTCCTGTTTCCTGGCTTTTACAGAGATAATAAAGCTCCCCAAATTATATCTTTAGTCCAGACCTCTCCCCTGAACTCATATACATATTCCCAACCACCTACTCCATATCTCCACTTGGAAGCCTAATAGGCATCTCAAATGTTAGGTGTCTGAAGCTGATCAGATCCTCTTCCAAACATGCCCCTACTCAGCTTTCCCATCTCAGTGAATGATAACCCTACCCATCAACTTATCAGACCCCAACATGGGAACCGTCTTTGATTCCACTTTCTCATTCATGCCCCACCTCTTGCCCTGTGGTAAATCCTATTTCTTCCACTCTTTTCCAAATAGACAAGCACCACTTTCCTTTGCACCACTGCAACCACCTGGATCTAAACCAACATCATCTGGATTATCGCAACAGCCTCTTCCAACTTTGCCTCCTCCTTCCTATTATTTATTCTCACAGTAGCTAGTGATCTTTTTAATCATATGTTTTAACAGGTCATTCCTCAGTACAAATTCTTTCAATGGCTCCCAGCTCACTCAAAAGGAAGAAAGGAAGGAAGGAAGTGGGGAGGAGGGAAAGGGAGGGAAGGGAAGGAGGAAGGAAGGAAGAAAGAAAGGAAGGAAGGAAGGAAGGAAGGAAGGAAGGAAGGAAGGAAGGAAGGAAGGAAGGAAGTGGGGAGAAGGGAAAGGGAGGGAAGGGAAGGGAAGGAAGAAAAAAGGAAGGAAGGAAAGAAGAAATGAATGAACGAAAGAAGCCAATTTCTTTGCAATAGCCTCTAAGGCCCAATGTGATGAACAGCCTGCCTCCTTATGACTTTGACCTTTTACTACTCTCCCCTGGCTTACTCTGCTCCTGCCACTGGTCTCCTTGCTGTTTTGAGAGCAAGTGACACACGATGCCACTGCAGTATTTCTGCCTAGAAGGCTCTACCTGCAGAGGTCCGTCCCCATGTCATTCTCCCTTACCTGGTACAGGTGCTCACGTGACACCTTCACAGTGGGGTCTTCCATGACCACCACATTTAAAGTTACCAACTGCCTCTCACCCAGCTCTGACATTCTGTCTCCCTCTTCCCCACTTCAGTTTCTCCATAGCATATATCACCATCTAACATACCACATATTTCTTTATTTGCTCCCTTAGTTTCTGCCTCCATCCCTGTAGAACGTAAGCTCTATGAGGGCAGGGCTTATTGTGCTTTATCTTATTCACTGCTGTACCTCCAGAGGCTTTTGCCTATTTCATTCACTATTGTGTTTCCACCTTGAACTAAAATTGGCACAAATTAGTCCTCAAATATTTAAAGAGACAGAGAGAGAAGCCAATTCCAAGTTTCATAAAGACAGTTGCCATGTCTTACCCTTCCTTTTTATATCCCTGGGTAGGGCTCAGAAAAAAAGTACTTGGTGCCTGATTATTGCTATGTTTGCATTGACAAATGTAAAATATTAGGCCATTCAAATGGCTGGACATATTAAATGTAGAAAGGGTTGATGTGATATTAAAGGGGATAACTATTTTCAAAACGTTTCAAAGCTATTCAAACCTAAGCTCATAATCTCTATTCAAGTATGAACAATTCTTAAAATCTCCAATCAGAGACACTTTCTTAAGTGCTGCCAAAAAAATGACAAAAATACATACCCAAAAGAGATGGGAAAGGAAACTTCAGTACTGTCATGTATTGGGTAAATGACAGCAAATAAAATCAATGTCAATGCCAAGTCACAAAACAAGTCATTTGGGTTCTTGTGCCAATAGAGTTACTATTAAAATGGACAAGTGTTTTTAATAAATCAACTCCACTTTGCCAAGTAGTAATGTTGGTGATGACCGAGACAACTCATTAGGGAATTATAGAAATCAGGGGACTGCAACAGAGGAGGAAGGAGCCTTCCCCTCCTCTGTCTGAAAAGACAAGGTTGTGTACACTGTCATCTCCCAAATAATTAGTCTTCGACAAGGAAGACCTACTAGTCGATAAGTCTGAGAAGTGGCTGAGAAGTCTCAGTCCTTCTACACACCCAGAGCATTGCCTATAAAACATCAACAATGAAGTAAAGACCAAATGCAAACTAGACTCTTTTTTCACAGAAAAAGTTTACGCAGAAAGCTTTATGGAAATCCTTCGTCCATAAATTACTGAGCAGTCCAAAGAAGGAAGGCTGAAATATGCCAAAACAAACCCTACCTAGTGGTTTCGCAGCATGTAGTCCCATGGTTCCCATAGTTCATTCCCACAGACAACATGTTATTCCTCCATGAGAGGACTCAGGCCACTTCTAAAGTTCCCTGAGCTACTGCAGTACAACACCAACTATGGCTACATTTGCTCTGCTTTGTGAAATCTGTATAAAAATTTCTAAGTAGAATTCTTTTGTCTGGGTATCTTTATAAAAACAGGAAAAGAAACATTAAATACTAATTAACAACATGTTTGTAACGTATAAAAAATTTACTTTTAATTGTTAAAAATAGTATTGTATGCCAGGTAATGGCTACATTGCTGGCATGGCAGTGGTAACAATTACAGGAAGCACCAATCCTTAACTAATATGTTCATTTATTCAGCAAACACTGATCGACTGATGGGCAAGGGAGAGTCCTTGCCCATCAAATATCTACTGGGCATCTACTCTGTGACAGGGCTTATAGTGAGTGATGAATTAATGCACTCTTCATATGTTTAAGGGAATAGAAAAGGTGGCCTCTAAAAACGAGAGAGCTGAATTCAAAAACTGGAGCACATCATGGTTTGGAACAATTGCCAAGACAATTCAATGAGGTGAGGAACCACAAGATCTCTGATCAAGCCAAAATTATATTATGTCTTTTACCAAAAAAAAAAAAAAAAAAAAAAGTTATCACTTGTTCACCAAATTTCAAAATTCAATTTAGAGTTTAAAAATATAATTAAATATATACAACTAATTCCAATTTCTTTAATAAGACAAAAAAAACTAAATAGGAGTATTGATGTCTCATCATAGATAAGTTTGAATTCAAATAACAGAACTTTTGATAAAGATTCTTAAAAATTTTAAATAAGAGTAGAGGATAGACAACCAAACCTTAGAAATGGAGCAACACGTAAATTTAATTGTAAGGGGAAATTAGTATATGATGTTGGCTTTTGAATCCTAATGTTACCTAATAGATTATTTCTTAAAAACATATGAAGGAAGCCAAATTCATATCCCACTATAAATTGTCTATTGTAGTGTACATGTAGGTTACTTATAGAGATTCAAAGTGCTCTAATTTTAGAGAATTCACAAAGTGTAATGATTACATATGAAAAACAGCCAGTGTGAATTCTTACTCTTTCTTTCAAACTCAAGAGATTACAGATGATCACCCCGTATGACCTCTGGAAGTTGAGCTAGTTCAGTAAGAGATCAAATCCAGACCTAGCCATGCTGTGCCCTGGACCTCTCTATACTTGCCTCCACTCTCTCCTCAGAACACCCCAGCTTTTACTACCTCCTGATCGAGCTAAGGGTGAATCTGGCAGGAGCCAAATAGAAAATTGAAGATTGGTATTGGTGGGGTGAGGTGTGATAAACATCATCTATAATCCTAGGAATGAAAGGAAGAATAGAGCACATTTTGTATATATTTAGCATTCATCTTTTCATTTTATGTTACAGCTCTGTGATTAATTTTACTGCTTTGCTCAGAAATACCTGTCAGAATAAAATCTGAGTGTTTTATAAATTGTTCTTTTCTGAAATTATCCCCTCTTTTAATATAAACGTGTCAATATTTTTGTTAGGGTGTGTGTGTATGTGAGGGATTCATTATTTGTGGTTTGACTGTCTGTGACTTTTGGTAGTTTAAATATAAAAGTAAAGAGAGAAATGCAGAGTTTGCAGGTTTGCACTGCTTCAAGGTGCTTTTCTCTTCAAGTAGATGCAGAAATTTTCTAACAGAGAACATTTTGATCGAAAGGTTTACATATAACACACACACACACACAAAATCTCTATGAGGTAAAAAGCTAGCTAGAAAAGATTCAAGAGAGGTGAACTGTCTAATTGCAGAGTCACAGAACTTAAAACCCAGAAGGACCTCGGACATTAGTAAGTCCAATATTCGACATTGCACACTGGACACTTGACCTCAGAATGAGCCTTCAAAGTGGGTTCTGTTGTCGAACAGGTTTGGGATTCACTGAATGGTACACTTCCTTCCAGATATTTAGATTGATCACTCAGGTACTACAAGTCCTGAAAAGTCTTGCAATTAAAAAATATTATTTAACCCATTGTTGCCCAAATATATTTGACTTTTTTATTTCCTTCCACAGCCTACCCAACAGTGTCTCTTCTTGCAGATCATGCTCTAGAAATGCTGATCTTGTACAATCATTTTATGAATGAGGAAACTGACGTTCAAAGAAGTTAACCAGCTTGGCCAAAATCTGATAATTAATTAGTAGATGATAATTCAGCAAATAGCATGATAAGAATTTAGGTTAAAAGTGGGAAATAAAAACAGCAAAGATCCCACCATGTTTCCATTCCAGTCACACCTAACCACAACGCAGTTACCTCTTCTGTGTCTGTCTCAATCCCCTTGGATTCTTATATCTCCTCAACTTTCACTTGCCTGCTTGACCAACACTCTGCTGTTAACCAGCTTGGATTCATTCACTAGCAAGCATGCCCTCCCCATCAGTGAGGACTTTTAACAGAATCTTTCAGTCTCTAGAATTGAGACAAAGGCTTAACAAGGAAGTGGCTTTAATGGAGGCATGGCAGGCACACAGCTGATAATTTTGGGCAGACAGAGCTTTGTGGCTCTCCTCAAATTTATTTCTGTTTATTTTAGGGGTTCTCCAGACAAGATCAGAATTGGACAGGATCAGAAAGTTTTCTTAAACCAATTATAAAGTGGTGATCATTTTCTTATTTTAAGTCCTTTAGCTGCTTTTCTGCACTCTTTTCCTTTCCATTTTCCACGTTCAACCTCACTCAGTACACTGTTTCTCCTGGAGAGATCTGAAATCCTCACACGCTGTTGGAACTGCCCAGAAGCCATAGGAAATGAGTTTACCTGCCTGTGTGCAATGTCTTCTGAGTGCTACAGCACTCCAAATTTCTTCAGTTTGAATGGTATAGCTGAAAATTACCTCTGTAGCAAAGGTCTCTCCTATATAGTTCCCAAGCCAAGAAGAAAGTACCATTACAACGAGTACTTTTCTTTAAAGTGCTATTCCATTACGTGCTACTGCCCTTCATTTAGAACATTGAGCCTCTGAATAATTCTGGAGGGAAAAATACCTTTTGTATCCTGCTGATTTCCATGTGTCTGGCTTGCCTACACCAAAGAATAACAACGTTGGCAACAGTAGAAGATGAACCCTGAGTTGTTTCTCAGAATTGGGTGGAGTTGGTGCTGAGCCAACCACATCTCACTTGGTGCTCCTTAAAAAAACATTTGAAGGCAGCTGGCTGTGATTCCAATCTATGACAATGGAACAGGAAGAAGAACACTGGATATTAGAGATTAAACAGATCTAGCCTTGTGCAGTTCTCTGTTTAAAAAGTGCCAGCCCTAACTACATGTGGTAGTCTCTTCTATGAGACAGTTCAGAAAGTTTTTCAATAGCATAGAAGAATTTTGTACATCCTCACCTATACATACCAAGTTTGATACATCGTCCTCCATTTTATTCCAATGGAATAAAGAATGAACACATGGAACATATGCTATATACCTAGCTAGGTAGCCACCATGTAACCTAGAGAAAATTAATACAGTTAAGGTAGTAAGAAATTACATATGAATACCTAAATCTGGGTGATGGGACAAGGAATGATTTTTTTTCCTAGAACTTTTCTGTTCGTTTGTTTTTTCATAGAAATTATCTATACACTTTTAAAAGCACAGTACAGCTTAGTACGAAAGTATAAAGCAGCCAGCTTTTTATTTGTACCTGTGAAGATGGCATTGCTAACTTTCCCAAGTCCTAGGTCACGGTGATTAACGGCTTACCTAGACGGTACTCCTAGGAAATGAAAGCAGGGAAGTAAGTGTCTCTGAGAAGGTCACAGCTTGTGGTATTTGTTCTTAGTGGATATCCAGAGACCCAAATCAGGTGGCAATTGTCATAAAATACAAAACCTATTCCTTCCATCAAAACCTGTCTTTTGTGATTCCCACTCACCCACCATATTCTCTGAACTTTACAGCTTTTTCTCTGTTTAAGTCATAATTATATTCAATACATTTATTGAAGGGTTGCTCTGTGCAAGACAATATATATGTTCATGCTGGCATTCAAGAGAAATAAGATGCTATATACATAATAAGCTAGAATATTAAAAAACAGTTTTTCAGTATAAAACACAGATATAAATAAAAGACTAAAATTTATACTAATGAGGGAATCAGGATAAAAGGCTTCTTTGGAAAACCGACATTTGAACTAGGCCTTGAAGAATAAAAAGATGGTCAATTGAGAAATAATGAATAGAAGAATACTTCTGGCCAAAGGCAGTCTGACAAAGAACAAATCAGAATTGCTGCAAACGTTTCTGTGAATTCATTTGGTGGGGTGACTGGAAATACGAATTAAAAGAATTCCATAAAAGAAATTCTTCTATGAAGTTATACTTAAAAGAAAAACTGTGCACTTCTAATACTATTCCTTTGATCTTGTATGGAAAGACACTACATAAATAGAGAATATTACTTTGTATTAAAGTCAGTATTTTTAAGCTGTAATATTTTTAGAACACTTGAAAGTAAGTTTTGTAACTTCAAGATGGAAAACTTCTAAGAAGTTAAACATTCTGCATTGAGAGTCAAGTCAAAGAACACCATAGCAAGGAAACAAATTCAAGGGAGAGGTGTTAGATCTTTTAAATTATTATTGATCTTGTGCTCTTAGAAGCCAAAAACTCTGTCTACTTAACTTAGTTTTGTCTAAATACCAATATTATGACACACTTTCAGTTGCTCAAAACTATTTTATTAGATCAGCATTAATGGAGGGAATCTAAATTTTAATTAGTGCAGCCTCTCAATTTTATAGTTCAAGCAAACAAAGCCCAGATGATGGGTGACTAATTTGCTAACGGTCAGCCAGCTAGTTAATGGTAACTAGTTAAACTGGAGAAAACTAAATAACTTGCCCAAGGTCACAGGTCTGGCAACTGATGGAGTAAGAATTGTAACACAGGAGATGACAGGCTTTACTCTATACCGCCTCTCTGCCAATGAAAAATTAACATAATCCCTCACAAGCTGGTAGAGTCCCATAAAGAGCCATACAAATAAAAAAGTAGAGGGTAATAAATGCTACTATTATAAGTGCAAGTAAGTGTATACATTACTTAAACTGCTTTAATGGTGTAAAGAAACTAGTATTTCTTGATGGAAACTTAAATAATGTATATATTTGCTAATTTATTATACTGTTTGGTACTGAAAAAGGAAAAAATGAGAAGAGAATAATGCAATCTTTATTTCTCCTGCTTTTTAGGACATAAAAATATTAAGAAATATATTTTGAAAGTGTTCACCCAAAAGTCTACCATTCAGATACATAATGGTGTTGTTATTTAATCATTTAGAATGCTTAAAGATATTTGTTTTGATAATTCAAGTAACAATTATAATTATTTTTAAAAAATGGCATAGATAGTAGGATAATCTGGGGTTTATAAATTCTTACAGCTATGGCTTCTAAAAGGTCTATCAAAGATGAAGATTTCATACCCAATACTTTCATTTCACCTAAAAACCCATTAATGTGGTAATCATTCATGCATACACCAAGATGCTTTTTGAACCTATTTTTAATTTTAGCCTGCATCCCCTCTTGTCAAAAGAAAGAGTAAGGATGAGCAGGTAGCCATGCAAGATAGAAAAAAAGAGTATTATTACGTAGTCTTTGACCTTATTGCTTTCTGTCTAAAATCACTTGCTTTCAAATATCAACAGATGTTTTCTAGTTTTTTATTTTCATGAAAAATAATCCAAGTTTTCTCTATTTGTCACTGTGAACATGAGAATTTGACTTCTTGTATCTGTCCAGCTCTTCTTTTAGAGCAACTTGGTAAGGGTAAAAATGTCAACTAGGTTACTAGTATGCTAAGTAATCGCTAGTTATAACTATGATCCCTAATTGGTAAACTGAGAGAAAACTAAAATTACCTGATAAGGACATCATACTTGAGCCATTTCTGAGGGCCATGATTCTGGAAATGGGGCACATAGCTAATGAGATTTTGGAAGCTTTTGTCTATGGAGCTATTACAAGAGACATCAGCTCCTCGAGGCATGAGGCTTCTAAGCCAGGATGGTTCACACATCTGTCCAAAAGAGATCTTGTCTCTTCACACGTGAGCTGTGCTACATGGACTGCTAGGACTGCTAAGTACTCCTACAAAGGAATGCCTGATGGCAAGCAGTGGTTCCTGTCCTATAGCCTCTAGTAACACTGGTGCCATGAGTGACCACTGGATGTCTTAAAGAGTCAGATTAGTTGAATATAAGAAATTGCAGTACACTTCATAAAGTATAGACGAGGGTCCTCTCCCATGAGCCTTTATTTTTCTGAGCCAGAGTTCTTTCTTTTGTATTGTCATCAAATAATAGCTACCTCTCTGAAGTCCTCATTCACATTCTTGGGCATTGACTTAATCATTTGAGTGCTCTTATCTGGTTCCTTCATATCTGTCTTATTTGAGGAATGACAATAAGAGTTGCACGCAGTAACATACATACCAGATTTTATATAATGACAAGATAAAATCATCTGTCCTTCTGCTAAGGTTCTTTCTAACAATACCAAGTATGTTATTGCATATTTTAATCACAGCACCTTATTAAGCTGATACTGGAGAACAATATGCAGGAACTCCCAGGTTTCTACTAGGGATCTTGTGTTAATATTCAATTGTTAATATTTAATAATTTGTGGTTCATATTTCTAGCCTGCAAAGAGCCTACTTACCCGGAGGGGCCAGAGCTCACAGGATCATATGCACTGGGGTCCAAAGCGGAGAAGGAAGGTAGTGCACACAAGCCCAGGCCTGAGAGAAAAGTAAAATCCAGAGCCAAGAAAAGAAACAAAACCCCAGTACAAAAACAAAACAAAACAAAAAAAAAACACACAAAACAAAGTGATATAAGAGATGGAAGCAAGTGGCAGGATCCAAATCAAAACTCGAGAATAAGCCAGAGGATCCTAGATGACCAAAGTAAGCCAGTTTCATGGCCCAGAAGTACAAGGAATGTCAGGATGACTTACAGATCACAATTAAATTAAGACGAGTTGCAGGACTTCGGAGGATAAAATGGACCCTAAGATCTCTTCTTATTTCAAATCTCTGTGTGTCTATGGGAGCTTTCAGCTCTTTCATTCAATTCAAAATATTCAACAGTATGTACTGAGACACTGCTACATGCCAGGCACCAAGGCAAGCATTGTGGAGTTAAAAAGGAAAGAAATAAACTTGGTCCTTGACCTCATGGGGCTTACACACTAGAAGTGACTCAACAAGGCTTTCACTCACTTGGTTCTTCATATCTGATAGTAATGGCAAAAATGGAACCCCCTTCGATTTCTCAGTTCTCACTATCTAAGGAAAGTACACTTTTTCCTAATACCAAATACAAAAAATATACACTTATGTATATATGATATTTAAACATGCTGCCTTTTATATACAGTTTATTTGGGGGGAAACACAGGCAAAATCTCCAACTATAGATTTGCAGAAGATATAGACATGATAATCAAACGAGCTTTTCTTATGATTAGACCATATGAAATTTGAGGTTATGACACTATATCTTATTTTCATACTTTTTCTTATTAGAGCAATACATGTTCATTGTAGAAAATCTGAAAAATATTGTAGTAAAAGATGACAAAAACATTTGCAACTCCATAATACCTAGAGATAGTCATTGTTAAAATGTTGATACATTTCTATATAGATGAACAGATAAGTAGAGAAGATTTATATAAATTTACTATACTACGCATTTTTAAAAATAGTATCATACTAATTAATATTTAATTTTATATCATACTCTTCTGAATATTGACTTCGACTTGGTGGGCACACTTTTTTTAAAGAGCTGAGAGAATATTATCCAGTTCTGTTAACTGCTGATGGAAATAGAATTTAAAATCATCTCTTATAAATGTGGTTGGCATTGCTTTACCCAAGTACACTTATCTTCAATATTCCATTTTTACTTTAATCTTCTATTATGTTTCTTCTCATTTAGGTTGTCTTTTAAGTTATTACTATGGTTCAACTTTACCATCTTGGTTTTCACTTATGCATAAGAACTGTGCACCATCTGTAAACATTTATAAAATTAAATAAAACTACCCCTAAATTACTTCATGGAAGAGCCTATTTGTCCGCTCAAAGAAGTATCTATTTACCTCTACTCTTTGTTTCTTCTTTCTTGGTCCAACAAAAGGTCACAAATAAAGAAAGAACTGAGATTTAAAACCTGATCAGGTTTTTTGAAAGTTAAAAAATATCCCATTTTCTGCAGCTGCAAACATTTCCTCCTTTAACTCTCATGCATTATTCCTCCTTTCTACAAAATAAACTATATTTGCTATAATCTGTGTTTGCTTTGAATATTTATCTCTCAATTGTCCACTGAGACAGGATCCAGTTCGATGGCTCCAGGGTCCTGCCTAAAACCCTTCTCTTGACAGGAGCCCTCCAAAGATGCCAGCCAATGCCCCAGAGCTGTCACTTACACACCAAGTTTCTTCAACACACTTCGTGATGGCTGTCTAGTCTTGGTGATTTATCTGCACCTAGTCTGCTGATTAGGTCTGGAACATCCTGAGCACTTCCCAATTCCTGATTATCTCCAATATATTTATTGCTTGAGAAAGTCTGAGTGTAGAAATATTACTCAGCAAAAGCAGAAGCACAGAATTCATTTACATTGTATATTCTTTTTACCTCTGAGTATATGTTTAGTATGATGTAAGCCAAGTGCTTCTACAATTCTCATTTCACAGTATTTAAGATTCTTTCATTATTGTTTTAGAAAACCATTGCAAGGATTTTTTCAAATTCATTTTTGGCTATCTCATTTTTAGTGTGCCTGGGATCTGTCACCCATCATGGGCTCAATTTAATAACCTGACCCTTCAGATATTCCATATTCATTACATGTATCTAAGCAGTCTTTTTTATTTCCTTTATTTTTTCCTCTGTATTAAGTGTTTTCAAAGAGTTTGAATATAAGAACTTTATTTTTCTTATCATAAGTTCCCATACAGAATTTCATATAGTATCCACTTTCTTATGGGCAATTTGATTTGTTTAAGTAATTCTTTCCTTTTTTCCCCTTATATGTGTTATATGTCTTCATTGAATTCTTTTTTTGAGAACTGATTAGGTATCTCATTAGGTAGATCTTTCTTCAGAGTCCCCTCTCCTGTTAGATATTGAATTGAATTAGATATTGAATTGAATTAAACTGAATTGAACTGAATTGAATTGAAATATATATTATTCGTCATTATATGCTCCAATCTACATTTCATCTGCTAGACACTCAATGAAAATTTTCCGAATAAACATATGATACCAATAGTTAACAATCACAGGTCATTTACTAGGTGTTATGTTCTATACTAAGCACTTTATATGCATCATATTTTTAACTCTCAGGCACTAGACTGTAAATTTCATTGGCAAGGAGTTTGTCTATGCATTCCTAGCACCTAGAGCAGTACTAGCACATAGTAGGTGCTCACTAAATACTGCCACATAGATAAAGTGAAAACTTCATGAGGTAGGTGCCATTATTATTATTCATGTTTACTCATAAGGAAACTGAAGTTCAATCACTTTCTGAAGTCCCACACTTAGTATATGTGAAGCCAGGACTTGAATATATGTAACCAGGATTCACCACTAATAAACTCAATACCTACCTATGTTAATGCAAACAAAATTAATTCCATTTATCTTAATAAATAGTATGTAATATCACAAATAAATATTGTGAGCAACAATTTTCCAAGAAAAGATGCAAAATGATGGGTTTTTAGTAAATACAGTAGTGCCCCCACCCTTTATCCACAGTTCCACTTTTCTTAGTTTCAGTTATCCACAGTGAACCACAGTTTGAAAATGTTAAATGGAAAATTCCATAAATAAACAATTTATAAGTTTTAAATTGTGCGCCATTTTGAGTAGCATGATGAAATCTCTCACAGTCCTGCCCTGTCCCTGCCCAAGACATGAATTGTCCCTTTGTCCAGTCTACCCATGCTGTATATACTCCCTGCCCATTAGTCACTTAGTAGTCGGCTCGATTATCAGATGGACTGACTGTCTCCATATTGCAGTACTTGTACTCAGTAACCCTTATTTTACTTAATAGTGGCCCCAAAGCCATTCACATATAGGGTTCAGTACTATCCGTGGTTTCAGGAATCCACTGGGGGCCTTGGAATGTATACCCTGTGGATAAGGGGGGGTACTACTGTAATCATATAAGTTCCTCACTACTTATGTAAGTAAAAACCTGATTTCTCTTTAATCAATGTCTTCTGTTGTATTTGCACAAAATAGTTAATGAGGATTTCAGGACTTTTGATAAGTGGGTGCTTTTTATTTTCCAGAATGCTTCTGGGTTTAAGTAATCTGTTTTGTTGGTTCTTTTTAAAATAAGAATGGCACTAATAATCATTTACTAGGGTTTAATTATAATTGTCTATAGAGTTTATAAGGATTCTGCTTATAAAGAGGGAGACTTACATGGTTCTCGAATATCTCTGCCACTTCATTTTCTTGAAGCATTACCATTAGTATGTCATTCTTTAGAGTTTTTATTACTTGTATATTTAACAACTCATTAATAAAAATAATATACCCCTTTGAAAAGGACAGTTCCTTAAAACCAATATTAGCTGTCTCCTTAAATCTTTATCAGCCTACACCCTAGTGGGAGCTAAGTGATATTTAGAAAAGAGCAAAGCATTTTGGGACTGGTACATAATGGTTCCGAAGCCATGGTTGAATAGTACAAAGAGATGCAGAAATTAGAAACAGAGAAACACCAAAGGTGTAGCCCCACATGAAGGAGTGAAGGGATTAAGGAAGCAAGGGAAGGAAGAAATTGGAAAAAAAGAAAAAGAAAAAAAAACTTGACTAGAACTCTGCTATTCACCTCGGAAAAGTCACTTAATCTCTGAGAACCTCAGTTGTTCCACCTCTAAAATGGGGGTGATAAAAATGACTTCCTCACAGACACTTTAATAGATCTCCATATGCCATGTAAACTGTACAGAATGATGCAATATATGGCATGGTGTTTTACTTGGCATTATTTGCTTGTAATCAGCCCATTTGTGTATTCTATGATATAAACGTTCATTTACAAAGACTGTCAGCAGCTTCAAAATATAGACCCATGAATCATAGCTATCTTTTTGTCTGGAAGCATTTCTGATATTTTCAACCCAAGGAACCAATTCACAGTTTTTAACAGCCTTTGTGTGCCTACAAGCTCAGAAAGCTTACTGTGTGCTCTATGGACTAGAATTCTGTAAAACCTCTGTTTAAACAAGGAAGCCTCTTTTAAGTCCTGTTTCAGTCTAGTGCCTTTGGTCAAGGTAGAAACTAAAATTGAAAACAGATAGATGTTTTACATTTAAAGGGTTTAACATAAATGTGTATTAAACCATTTCATGGACGATTGCACAAATATCTTTTGCAAACTTGGTACACGTGAGCACATATACAGTAACCATTAATGTCTTCTAGAGAAATAAGGTGCAGATCCAAAATTTTAAGCAGCTATCTCGAGTCCTTTCACTGGAAATAAAATGTAATGGCTTTAAGGGAATTGCTCTAATAATATCATGGCATCTGCAATGGCTGGCCAGAGCAGAGCAGAACTGAGTATATGTCACCATAAGTCAATTTAACAAGAAATAAGCTTCCCCCTAGAGAATCTAAACTCCCTAGCCTCCCACAAAGAAAATTGAATTTTGGAGGTCACACCTTGGGTAGGTTACCGGAGGGAGAAGCTTAACATTCTTGTCATAAGCTCAGGGAGGTCAATGCTATTCTACCAACAAATCACTACCAAAGATCTTCTCCCCACTCCACCCTTCACCCAAAAATTATCCAAAAATTATAACAAATGCTTGTAGTCCCCTAGGAAATGGAAAATGATTGTGACACTTAAGATGCCATGGACCACGCCGGATATAATCACGTTCAAACATCAAGTTTTGAATCGCGCAGTGAGGAGCAGGGTCGATACCGAGCGCAGGCACTGGGGAGAAGAGAGCTGGTGAAACTGTGGTGGGGGTCAAAGAGAGTCGGAAAGACCAACAGAGAGCTTTAAGCTAAAACTGACTGTTTAGTCAAATGTAAATCAACCGAACTGCTGTTACCGGAGAGAAAAGCAAGTCTCCAAGTCAAGCCCAGGCGAAGCCCTAGCTCCGTGGGTGTACGGCGCCTCAATCAGTAGCGGGGGTGGGTGGTCGGAGGGCCTGGCGCGTTCTCGCAATGATTGGAGGCGCCCCAGCTCACTGCACCTTGGGCAGCGGCTCCGGGTGGGCTCAGCCAGGCCACAGCCGCCGCCCAGTCCTCGCCCCCGTCCGCCCCGCAGCAACATGTGGGGCGCTGACACTCCGTCGCCCGGGAACTCCCTCCGGCTGGAGTTCCTGGTGGACACACGCTTGGCCCAGGAGATGCTGAATTACTCTTGGGAAAGACTCCTCCAGCGTTGAACTTGGCAGCTCCTGACATTTCCGAAATCCCACCCTCTGAGCGCCAGCACTACACACACTCACACTGACGCCCCTCTGGACCTGCCCAGGCTGCGCGCAGTGCTGACTGCCCACTCCGGGACAAAACACCAGAGCGGGACGAAGAGGCTAAGATCCCACCTCCGCTGGCCCCCGGGGGCGGAGGGGATGGGAGGAGTGCTATTCTAGCACTGGGTAGCTCCAGGGACTAAGCCCACGCCCGGGTTGGCCCTGGCCGCGCTTCAGTTCGGGCCGCTGGCACCAATTCAGTCTCCTTTTGTGCTCTCCCAGGAAGCCCGCCTCTACTCACCCCGGCTGCGCGCGGATTCCGGCCGCCAGCGGCAGCCCGCTGCCCCATCCCACGAACACTGCGGCGCCCCCAGAGTGTGCAATGCGGAGCCCCGCCAGCGCGCGGCCGGAGCCGGGGATGCGGGGAGGGATCGAGGGAGGGGGGAGGAAAGAGGGAGAGAGAGAAGGCAGCGGAGAAGGGAGGGGGCGACGGGGGGCGCACGCGCCACTCCCACTCGCGCCGGGCACTCGCTGCCGCCTGCTGCCTCCCGCGGCCAGCCCGACCTCGCTGGCCGCCGGACCAATCAGCGCGCGCGGGGGGGGCGAGCCCTCCGCGGGATGCGCTCATTGGCCAGGCGCGCAGACCTAACTCCGAGAGGGGCGGCCTGGGTGCCAAGTCTGCAAACTCCCGGCCGTGGGAGCCGACAGCCGCGCACTCGTGCTCTGGCTCGCTGAGTGAATGAGTCGAGTCCCGCGGGCGGAATTTGAGACCTGCCGGTGAAGCCCGTTCCCAGTGAGCGTTCAAAAAGAGCAGTGTTTGCTCAGGCTGCTGCGATTCCTTCCTGTGAGCGACCCTTTGCGCCTCTCGCCACACTCTAGCTAGCAGCCGAGTGATGGAAAGCCTGGCAGTGGGAAATGGCTCCAGCCAAATCTTACTCCCCGCCACCCCCAGGGCCGCGCGAGACCCGTTCCACTTAAGAACTGTGACTGAAAAGCAAGTCGAGCTCCGAACGCAGGGCAGACCTAGACCTTTGCAATAGAAGAACCGACTGCCGGCGGGACGGGAGGGCGCTGGGGGCGGGTGGGGGGGAGTCTGCGAGGAAGGTCTTCGTGAGGAATTAAGAATCTGTTTGAGGGTTCTGGTGGGCATCATTCTACTACCTCTGTCAATATTTTCCCCCAAGTAAAAAGCCCCCACCACCGGCTGCCTCTCAGGAGGTATTGATTTTTCTCTTCCCGTTGTCAATTATGCTGGACTCTGCTGAACTTCTCAATCCAGAATATCAGAGTGGAAGCGGAGCATGACACTACTCTCCTCCATCCTGAGCACCACCAAGGGCTGGCAGGAGATGGGATGACCAGGGAAGGTCTGGAGGAAGAATTCCGCAGGTCCGCCCGGGAGCTGAGAGCTCGAGAACGCCCCAGTGGCTACCTTTATCCTTTGAGATCCTTTTCTCTCCTCCTTGGGCTTACAATTCTTCGAGCTTCTTTTCAGGCAGGCCTCCTCTAAATCTTCCTGCTTCTGCTCTTCTCCATAATCGACTCCCTCTCAACATAAAGATATCTTTGTTTTCTTTTTATAACTTCCCTCCCATTCTGTTTAGAAGGACTTCGGATAAAGTATTTTTGATTAACAGCTTCTGGCCTCAGAAAGTTTTCTCTTAGTTTATATGTACAGGTATTACACAAGCTAAGGGCTCAAGTGGGCAGAAATAATCAGCACTCCTTTAGAACCTTAGGACGTGCGAGGTGATCACTGCCATGCTGTCTCTCCCTGGAGGGTTCCGCACGTTGAATAACTTGAACATGAATTAATCAAACTGAACCTGGAACTATCCCTCAGTGACTACGAATTAAAACATAGTACTAATGAAGGCATATCCTGGTTGTCACTTATTTAGTTTCCAGGGAAGAAATTCCTTCTTCTGAAATTCTTATCCATGTACCTAGATCACTTCATTTATTTTAATTGACTCAGCTCATAGTTTAGTCAAAATTTAATATTTGGGTTCAAACGAAGTTCAATATATTAATGGAATTCATGAGACTCTGAGTTCCCAGTGGAGACAGAATCCTTAGGATATGTTTTCAAAAATATATTTTTTATGATACAAAGAATGCACTGGAATGTCAACAATGGTTATCTCTGTGTTGTGGGATAATAGATTAATTTTTTTGTTATTTTCTTCTTTAGTGTATTTTCTAAAGAACATGTAACACTTGATCAGGATAAAGAGTTTTTAAATAAGTTCTCTCCAAAGGTACAATACTCCAGGCATCAGAAGAGCTAAAATATTAAATTCTCCTTATACTTTACCTTTCACATCTTATCAATCACCAAATCCCTTGAATTCAGTCTTCTAGAATAGCTTTCAGATCTGTCCCTCCTCAGCATCTATACTATTGCTGCCACATATTTATCATTTCTTACCCAGCAACCATCTTAACTGCTCTACTACCCAGTCAGCCACCATGCTGCCATATCTCATTAAGACTGACAAAGATGAAATTTCATTCCTTTACCATATATTTGACCTCTTTTACCTTTTTCTATCTCCCTCTCACCCCTTTTCCTCTAGTAACCACTAAAATGTTTAACTTTGGGTTGTGAACACACAATGCAATATACATATGATGTTTTGGTGAATTGTACACTTGAAACCTATATAATTTTATTAACTGATGCCACTCCAATAAATTTAACAAATTTAATTTAAAAAAAAAAAAAAAGAATGGCAAAAGTCAACATGTCACTTAAAAGCTTAAACTCTTTCAGTCCCCTCAGCTCCACTGCTATGAAGTTCAAACCTAGCCCAGCTGGCAAGGCCTTTTCTTCCCAGCCTGACCCCAGACTTCCATGTTGGCCTCATCTCCTGCCTTTACGCTTCCCTGCAGTAGGACAATCCTGCCCCACTACAGCTTTTTGTTCTTTATACATGTGTGGTGTGACTTCACATGTCCACGGTTAAGACTGCGCAGCACTAGAATGCCACCTTCTTTACTAGCCTTAACAGCAAGTCTCTACCTCTGCTTCAAAATTCACCCAGATATTACCTTTCTCTATGAAGTCTTCAGAATCAACAGAGGCCAAATTAGCAACTCTTCCTCTCTATTCCAATAACAAGCACTTTATTTATTCAACAACTATTAATCCAAATCCTATTATGTGCCAGCCAAAAGAAAGAAAACATTTAGTATTTATATTCCTGGAGCACACCACAAGAGAGACAAACATTAAATGGAGTCACACAAATAAATAATTGTGAACTGAGATAAGTGAGATGAAACCACTACATGTGCAAAAAGAAGTATGATTTACTTTGAATATAGGCCAACCATAGTCTTTTCCATGTTATATTATAATCCATTGATTTATTTGTTCAAAGTTCTGTCTCTGATCACATTCTTCTGTGTGCCCCTTTCTAGAACACAGTATCTGATTCATATCAGATGCTCAGTAAAACTTTTAAAAGAAATAAAAAAGTGAATAAATAAATGGATATTTGAAACATTCATGAAGCATTTTATTTCATGTATTAAATAATACTATTGTACAAAATATAAAACACTTTAGTTCTATGTTTGAAAATTAATATCATTAGATCCTTGTCTCATCTTTCATAACTCTAATTAGGTTCTTCCAGCATAAAATATCTAATTTATTTTGTTTGATATCATATTTAGGAACTATAGCTAATGTACTATTTGTAGATAATTTATTGTTGCTAGGAGAAATTTATTCCTTTGTTTTTTATAAATTTGCCTCTTAACATATAAAAATTCAACTTTAAGATACAAAGCTAAAAGATACAAAGCATAATCCATAAAAGAATATATATATAATGGACTTTATCAAAATTCAAAATGTTTGCTCTGCAAACAACACTATTGAAAGAATGAAAACATAAACATAGACTGAGAGAAAATATTCAAATCATATATCTGACACAAGACTTATAGCCAATATATATAAAGAACTCTCAAAACTCAACAATAAGAAAATAAACAATAAAAATTTTTAAATGAACAAAAGATTTGAACATTTTACCAAAGAAGATAACAAATAACAAATAGCACGTGAAAACAAAAATGCTCATTATTAGTAGTACTTAATGAAATTCTGATTAAAACCACAATGAGATACTACTGTACACTTAACAGAATGGCTAAAAGAAAATGATAATACAAAATGCTGATGAGAATGCAGAGCAGCTGGAACTCTCATACATTCTGGTGGGAATGCAAAATGGAATAGCCACTATAAAAATAATTTCACAGCTTTTATAATAGTTTCACAGCTTTTAACCATGTGGCCTATTATTCCCACCTCTAGTTATTTGCCCAAGTGAAATAAAAGATCATGTTCACTAATAATAAAAATATTAACAAATATTTATAACACTTTAATAGCTAAAATCTTTAAACAACCCAAAAATCTCTCGACTGAGGAAAAAATGAACAAACTGAGGACATCCTTAGAATGAAATACTACTCAGTAAAAGAAATGGACTGTTGATAAAAACATTACGTATCTCAATGTATTATGCTAAGTGAAAGGAAACAGACTCAAAAAGCCAAATACATACAGTGGTTAAGGATGGCAGAGAAGCACGTTGAAAGAATTCAAGGTTTTTTATGATGAGGGAGCCACAAACTGAGATCTGGATGATCTGTATTTACATGATACGATTGTTTAAATCCTTGTTATTTCAAGTTTCCTATAATGCATAGCTAAACCTCATTTTACCCAATATAATGAGTGCATGAATTAATCAATTAATGAAAATTGGACTAAATGTAGTCTTCGTGAAAGAAGAAGCTGTGACTATCTTATTTACTGAAATATCACCAGTGCCTCACGCAATGCAGTAGACAGAGTGGGTGCTCAATAAATAACAATTAAATGAATAAACATAAGAATGAAGATAAACTTGGGATTTTATAGGAACGTAACAAAATTTTCTATTTAGATGAGTGTTTTCCTCTTCGAAATAGCTACTTTGGCACATTACATTTTTCATTCCAGTGATGCTGCTCCTATTTCAACATATATTCCCTTTCCCCTTTCTGCTTATTAAAATATTGCCCTTTCTTTAAATAAAATTGTTTTTTTTTTAATAAATTATTTACTTTCCCTCAATGAGGAAAAAAATAAATGTAACATGCTTTAACATTTTACCCATTTATCAATATCCCACATAATACTTAATTTATCTTCATTTCCTCTATCAAAATAACAGAAATTTATATAACGGGCATGTAGTAAAAATAAAAATTCAGATTGTATGTATGCAAAGCGTTAGAGATTTTGGCTCAAAAACCATCACATTTCCAGATGTATCACTAAAAGTAATTTTCATTTATTGGACACTGATGGTTGACATTAAGCTCTTGAAATATCATTAAGATATTTCTGCTCTAACCAGTTTGCACAGTCAAGTGACTTTTAAAAAATCATTTACAGCTAAGCTGTTCTTATGGAATTTATTATAAGAACTCAATTTTCTCTACCAGTTTTTGTACTAGGAAACAGTAATCCTGCATGCCAGCAGAGACTACCCTGTCAGCTGTGTTAAGACATCATTCAGCTTTATAACTTGTTTCTATCAGGGAGCACTTTTTGCATAAACATAAATACCATCTTACTTGGAACTGACACTGTAATTCTTCATATAAGTAAGGCTATCTCCTAATAACCATCTGACAATGAAAATGAGGTTAAGGAGAGAAAGTCGAGGGACATATGGGCAGATCTATGTAAGACAGATAAGATAGTGTAAAAAATCAATCCAAAAGTTCTAAAAGTTTCACTACCTTTTTTTTCCCAGTTTCTATCACTACCTGAGATAATCACATATCAGTTAAATTTTTGCCTCTGACCTCAGTTCTGTACTCATTCAAGAAAAGTGAAATAGATAAGATTTCAAGAGGTTGTGTTTCCATAATCCCATCAACATCCCTCCTCCCCATTGCTGATACCTATAATACAATCAACAAATTTCTTCAGACAGATGGCAATGAGGTTTAATATGGAACCCAGTGCTAATCTGAACCACGGTCATGCTGCCTAGAACACTGCTGACGAGAATCACGAGGCTGATCTGATGGATTGGTTAGCAAATGTTGGTGAAGGAGGCAATAATTTCACTTTCAGAAATGTGAAGATTAGGTGGTTGCAACATTCAGATAAGTTACACAGTGGGTAGTTGGATATGCAGTTCCAAAGCTCAATAGAGATATATATTTTTAAGGCTTAAGTATACAGGTTAAACTTCCATCACCCTTCACTTGTGCGCATAGGTGACATTGTGAACCAGTCATGTGCTTGTTCCTTCTGAGCCCTAACTTGACCTCACCACACTTCTAAATTCACTCTTCCTCAAAGCTGCCAACTAACAGATAATTGTTGGAAGAAAAGATGAAAAACAATTTCATTACAAATTGTAGGATTAATCCTGGTTTAGCACTCTGCGGGGTAGTACAACAGGATAGTAGCTAAAGAAGATTTTATCTAGCAAGGGTATTATTCAAGTGATAAACCATGTGATCTAGGTTGGGTAGAAAGAAAAAATTAAGGATGAACTTCAAAATAGTTTTTTCCTCATTAGTCCCAAAAATTGAAACCAACATAATTCCTTGCCCTTGTGTTCACCAATTCTGGTACAAGGCATACTTTTCTCTCCCTACGCTAAATATTATCGAGGTCAAACAAAAATAGCCTAGCTTTTTGCTCCAGGGAATACCTGCTCCTGGAAAACAAGATGGTGAGCCTATTAAACTGCTTTTGAATTTCGAATCTAACTTCTCAACCACTCTAATTTCAAGACTCTAACTCTCTGTGCCTTCCAAAAGTTTATGTCATAAACTCTGCTCATTCCAACTACTACCTGATTTTAAAGACTTGCCTTGAGATCCCAGCCCAGGCTTTAAAAATTTCATACACACCTGTAGACATAAATGAGGGGAACCCAGATGAGAACAGAGGCTATTTATTTAGAGCTTGCTACATAGCAAGGGAGTGAGTTGTCAGCTACATTTGGCAGAGTAAGCATAGGCAGAAGAGTAATAAAGCTTACAGTTAAAAATAAATAAAAAATTTTAAAGGAGGGCTTCAGGTATGCTCTGATTGGAAGTTGTTGTCATGCAGAAGCTGGAGGTCTACCAGAAGCAGAGCATCCGATGTGATCAGTTTTAGGAGCATATTTGGCTTACTCTGTTTGGTCCAAAGTTGGGGGAAAGGGTAAAAATTAGGGGAGCAGTCAGTCATTGACCATTCCTGACCATTTTGGGCCAGTTGGCACAGAGGTTGTGGTTTGGCTTCCTGGGCTGAGTGCTGCAGAGGCTGTGAGTCATCTTCTACTGTTACATATAGTCTGACCATTGCCTATTAGCATGTTCAGTCTCTCATTCATTTCCTAACTTTCCAATTTTGAGTCTCTACTGAAACTCTGTCTAGGAGGTGTTGTCTGTATTGCAGTAGAGCAAATAAATTTAGATTTGCTTGACCTACAGGTTTTCTAATGGTCTTTTGAAGAGTCAACAGTGAACAGTTTATACCTAGTACTATCATTCTGGATGTTGTCATCACTACCCATCTATCTATTTTTGCCAATGAGAGGTTACTTCCAAGAAGAAAACAGGATTTCTAAGAAGATCATATAATTCTCTAGCAACATATCATTGCTCAGTGCCCTCTGTGTAGGGCCTGACTGTTCTACCTTGGGAGATCCTTGAATGTCACAGGCTCAGCTGCCAGGATCCAGCAGCAAGTCCTTCCTCTTTGGGAAAGCATAAGGCACAGTTGCAAATCTAACACAAAGGGCCCTTTGCCAACATTCTGCATGTCTGACAGATTAGGTAAATGTAGATGTGTCATAGGACTGACACTGTGAAAGTACATAGAATAATCAAATCTGGAAGTATTAAAGTTCCCTGGAATTCTGTGTTAAAGGAATAGCTGACAGAGCGAATTTATTCATTGACTAAATATCTGTTGAACAAAAGGTATACACTAGAAGCTAGAAAGACAATGATGTGCAAAACAAAAACATAGCTGATGCCATGTCTCATTGAGCTTTCAGTCTAGCGAGGGACCAAATCATTGATCAAATAATTGAACAAATAAATATGAAATATGAGAGTGTTAACAGGGGAATCTGGGAGGTCTCAGAAGGTATGCCTGAGGGATTAAACACTAAATTTACTTTATCATATAGTATGTCCATGCAGAATACATTTATAACAAGACATTTAAAAACTCAGCAAAAAAACATTAGTAGGTCTCTGCTTCCAGCTAAACTAGAACAACAGGGACTGAATTTATCCTCCCACTAGAAACAACCAAAAAATATACAATAACTGTATGAAACAATAATTTGCAAAATACTGAATGACAACAAAAGACAGTGATCCTTGAGGGATAGAAAACATTAACCACAACATATTTATTTGCCAGGTTCCCTACTATTGGGAATGAGAGTTACAAATGTGGAAAAAGGGAAGCACAGAATAGACTCTGAGATGTTAATATGAACTCATTTTTAAATTTAGATATAGAAAAAGTACATATACATGGTTGTGTTAAATATAGACATAGATACAGATATAAATATCAATATAGATATAGACTTTCCCCCCAATTCTGTTCACTGAGAGGGCCTGGAAGCAATCACATCTCAGTACAATGAGCGCCCTTAGTACCAGATCTCGGTTTCTAAATTCCATTCTGCACAAAGTGTCCAGGGCTCCTTAGAAAGAATGGCTGATTCCTGAGCTGGGACTAGATGAGCCTATTGTGATAGAAAGTACAAAAAATCTCAAAGAATAAGGGAGACATGTCAAAAGGACACAAGAGCCAGCTTAAAGAGGCTGCCACTGGCTAAACCTGGGACAATTTGAACATTAATATAAATAACAACAGCAAAAGACGATATAACTCAATTAAAATAAGAATAAATAATAAGTAATAATAAATATAATTCCATATAAATAATAAAATAATAAATAAAAATAAGTAAAGAAGTCTTAGTTCAAACCTCCAACTCTCCCACCTTGAATTGGGCAAGTAATTTAACTACTCTGAACTTTAATTTCTTCCCCTATAAACCAGTTCTTAAAACAGTGCCTATACCATTAGGGTGGTTGTAAGGATTAAATGAGATATTAGATGTGAGAAGTACTTTGGAACCAAAGCACCTAAATACATGTTTACATGTTATTCCTAGGATTTATATGCAATGTCCTTGTTTATAGTAGGGTGCTAAGAATACAAATCTGCAAGTGAGCTGTTGCTAGAATACTTCACCATAGCCCTGGAAAAAGGGACGGGACAGTGTGCCTGTGTGCAGGTGGACAGGGCATTGGGAATTGCCACACTCTTAAAGCAACAATCATAATGAAAAGCCCTGAGATGAAGGCAGCGGCTCTGAAAGCTAAAAGTTAAGAGCATATTAAGAACATGCTCATTCAGTAATTAACATGCAAGCTTTGTTAACTGTGGTTAATTTTGTAAACCACATTCCAACCTATAAACTTCATATCCAACCTACATAATGGTACTTTAGGAGAATGAGCTAAATTATCCTAAAGAGATAGCAGCTATGAAGCCTTTTCCTGCAGAGGCCAAACAAGGTAAATAGATGTGAAGTGTCTTCTTCAAAATAACAACATTTGTCACATTTCTCTCCTAATCAGTTCAAAAGGATGGCCTCTATCCTACAGCTAACATCATTTTCTTTTGATATTAAGAAACACGAAGAAAGTATACAATCGAGCTCCTTTATACTTACAATCCCTATACTAACATTTACTTTAAAATTTAGAAAGAAAATAGAGGAGGAGAAACTACATAAAATGTTCACATAAAGATTCCCCAAATGGAAAATATTATAGATGTTTCTGTTCCCTGGAGGAGATAACAATAACAGCTCCTTAGGCAGTGCATAGGAAGGGCTGGATCACACTGCAGGCCTCAGAGGTACACAGGTGCCCCCCACCCACCCACCGCCACCCCACCCCCAGGACTGGGAAATGCTCGTCAAATGCCCAACATTCTTAAGGGGCAGGCAGGGTGCCTTCTCCCTCCTCTGATTCTTACATCTCTGCAATCTTTTTCTCTGTCTCACTGGCTTCTTGGCCTACCATTTGTTTCTTGCCCCTTCATCTCAAATGCCTTTTTCTGTCTTTGAGATAAACTTTCTATCTCAATTCCATGGAGCTTCATAAGGTTTGATGAAATTAAGAAAAAGTTATTTGCCACATTTTTAGAGGGACATGCCAGGAGCTATTGCTACTCTGTGGAAGAGTCTGTAGAGGTGAAGAGCTAGGCCCCTTTTTCCAGAAAGTATGTACCAGGAAGGGTTATGTGTGAGGCTTGGCAAGTGGGAGAGAGCGAAGAGCAGGGCCTATGAGATGATAAAAGACTGGGCTGTGTGCGATGTCAGCTCTCCTGTGCCACTTCCAAATCTCCAGGTATCCCAGGTGAGACAGGTCATCTCATCCTTGCTCACTTTGATGACAACCAGGGAACTTAGTTTAACGGTTATGTGGTACTTGGGATGGGGTGCATCTTCTCTGCTATTGCCAGTTCATGGGTTCCACACTGTTTAATGATAGTCAGGCATATCTCCAGCTATCAATATGGGGTGAGGGTGGGGTTGTGCTTCTAGCCTTGTCTCATCTAGAGCTCCCCCAATCTGCATGTTTGTCAGGGTGAGGGTATGGATAGGGCTACTATAAAACCAGTGATTCCCAGAAAAAAATTGTAGGGCTTTGATAGTTATATATAAAATTCCCTACTCAAGGATTATGTAGCTCACAAGTGAGTTAGTATGGGAAGTTGGAAATTTCGCTTAATTAATCCCCGATCTCACATGTGGAAGTACTTTAAGACTTAGCCTTTCAAATGACAGGGACCCTATGGATGTCTTCTTTATCTCTCTCTTTAATACCATTCTTTCCCTGAAGCCCCTTAGGAAAAGGATGTTCAGTTCATAAAATCCTCATTGTATCCAGAAAACTTGATCACCTTGGCCTTCTGAAGGTAGCTCATTGAAGCTCCCTTTGGTTCACTTATTGCAGGTTCCTGCTAAAGTACAATTCTCAAAAGGTTAAAAAACAATGACTCCAAATGGAAACATAAAGTTAATATGTGTCTAATATCTTATTCAACTCATTAGTTCATAAGGAAGAAATAGGTATTAAAAGTAACCCAAAGAGCATTTGAGAAGTGGGCATGTGTGTGTTTATGCGTGCAATTTAATAAAGAAATATTAGGATAAGTTTGCTCAGTAAAAAACTGGTTCATGAACCGTAAAACATAAACTTAAGGGTTATCTTTTCCACTGGACAGAAAATTTTCATGTTTCTACCAAACAAAAATCTATGAGTTAACATGAGACCTTTAATCAATAATAAACACTAAATGCAACTAAGTACATTTCCCTAGAAAATCTTTGGGTGGCTTTACCCCTGTTTGGCACTGAAAGAATATGCTGCTCATTTTTTTCCCTTATTTCCAAGTTTTAGATAATTTTTATGATATTTCTTAGGAGAAGATGTGCAGCAATTCTGTGAGCAATAGGAAAATGTATATTTTGATGCAGTCCAGTTCTCCTACCAGAAAGGGTTGTGACTGGCTTCCTCAATCAGTACAACTCACCAGGGTGAAGTTAGCTTTTCTCAAAAATAGTATATTCTTAGAACCAGAGTTTAGACCAAGTTTTGCCTAAATCCAAGGGACAGATGGAGGCCAAAAAACTTGTGGTTGAATGTGTTTAAAAATTATTAGTTGGGGGGAATATAGAGAAAATTGATGCTTATTTCATCAATTTGCCTAAGTCACTCAAAGAATTAAACAAATTATTTTTACAAACCTAAATGAAAACTCTAATGCCCTTGAAATGAAGGCAACTTAAAGAAAGAAAACAATTCTCATTCTAAGGAGATACTAAAAACTATTAAAGTGGCAGATTCCCACATGTGGTCATCACAGAATAAGCCATTCTTCACATCAGTGTGGGATAAGCTCCTTGACTTGTAAGGTGTAGGAGCTTATCCTGCTGTGTTTTAGAATTCCTTTCCTGCCTTATTGTTTTATGGCAGTGAAATGTCTTTTGATCATGTTCAAGTATGTTTCTCACTGTCTGATTTCTGAATCATGTCCCAACTGCTTGGCCCTGCTACTTGGGCCAAGTATACATTTTGAACATAACTACTAAATCTTTTTTCCAGATCAGTATAATAAAGGAGTGATGATGTACAATGAACATTTTTAAAAAATTTAAAAAATTAAAAAAAAACATGACGAGGCCTAGAAAAATCCAGAAATTAACATAAATTCCTGTGAGAGTGGCAAGTTAACTATGCTATCTTAAAAGCTCTTCAAACAGTCATTGTACAGGGTCCCAACACTAGGTCCAGAGGCCAATGGAGCAAAGTAGCAGATATTCCAGGTCTTTCTATGAGATCACTCATTCTATTTTTCTGAACAGATGAAAATGCTTTCACAGTGCCTCTTATACTCACTTTCCCCCTTGCAATATATGCCAAAATAAATTTAAAACAGAGCAGGGCAAAGCAGTGACAGCTTGTCTCTGCTCCTCTTGGCATCAGCACGGGCAGCTAACGGGAGGGCTAGCAGGTGGAATCATCTGAAGGCCTGCTCACTCGCATGTCCACTCAATGGCTACCCTCTGTGACCTCAGCTTGGTCTATAGCACCGACACCTGAGGGGCTGCTTGGCTTCCTCATAGGCTGGTGGCTGGCTACCAAGGGTGAGTGTCCCAAAAGAGCCAGGGGGAAGCCTCTTGTGACATACTGCCTTTTGTGACTTAGCTTCAGGAGTCATGCAGCATCACTTTTGCCAAAATTTACTGGTTCAAGGACTACTATTAAATTCTACTATTTGTTGAGAAAAGTGTCAAAGAATTTGAGAACGCATTTTAAAACCACAACAATGATGCCTTATTATTAATCTTTTTCATTTACTATACGATTTTCTAACAATAGTGGTAGTGCTAAGACCTCAGTCTGAAACTCATATTTTTCAGTTAGAGGAAATATAATTGATTTGAAATTTTCCCATCACCTATTTTCTGTTATTTCTTATGCTATGCCTACTAGATTTTGGACCTCCTAAATCTATCCCCTGATTTTCATATCTCTTTCTCCTGTTTTTAATCTCTATCTTTGTTCTAGGTTCAGAGAAATTTCTTCAACTTTATTTTCCAATTCTTTGCTCATATTTTAAAATTTCTGCTAACCTATTTTTCATTTTTAAGAGCTCTTTTTAGTCCTCTGTTCTGATTTTATGGTAGCCCATTTTTGTTACACAGAAACAATATTTCTCATTTCTCTGAGGATATCTATTAATTTAGCTTTCTGTTATTAAAAAATTCATTTATATACACTTAGAATAATATAATGGTCTCCCCTCTCCCCATGTACTTATCACCGCGCTTCTCCAAAGCACTAAAAGGTAAGCAAAAGCAAAAACTGTCATGCTGAAAATCTATGTTCTGAAGCTGAGATATCGGCCCTTTTTCCCTGTTCAGAAATCGGAAGCCTAGTAGACAGGTTACTCCGTATTGGTTTCCTAGGGCTTCCATAACAAAGTTCCCCAAATTAGTTGGCTTAAACCAACAGAAACTTATTCTCTCACAGAGGGTTGAAGTGCAAAATCAAGACATCCTTCTGGAGGGCTCTGAGGAAGTGATCGTTCCATGCTTCTCTTCTAACTTCTGGTGGTTGCCAGCAATCCTTGCCATTCCTTGACGTGCAGACGTGTCAGTCCAATCTCCGCCTCCATGGCCACATGGCGTTCTCCCTGTATGTCTACTATTTCCTCTGTTTTCTCTTTTAGAAAGACAGGACACTGGATTTGGATTCACACTAATCTGGTATTGCCTCATCGTAACTAACTACAAACACCTTGTTTCCAAGTAAAGTCACATACTGGGGCCCCGATGGTCAGAACTTTAACCTATTTTTTTTTTTCAGGACACAATTCAACCCATAACACTGCCTGTTGTAGGAGACTGGGCAGTGGGCTTCACTGAACTCCTCCAAGGCCCTTGTTTCTCCCAAGTCACACTGGCCCCCTATCTTTCAAGTTTTCCCTTTTTAGAATCTAAATCTTACGGTAAAGATATTCAACAGTACTGTTTCCTGTGACTATACTCACACACATTAATATATTTCACCTTTGAGTATTCACTTGGAAAAAAACATTAGAGCATTTCCTAGTGCGCCACCCCCAACTCACACAAGTTTTTTAAATCTGCCAATCAGTTTTAAGTCCATTTTATAGGGATTAAGGAATGTAGTAACTTTCTAATTTGTCTTTTTAAGCCTAAACTGAAACTTGAAAGGAAATCTAGAGTATAAGATAACATTTCAATCACTTAGCAAATTACGTTTTTGTTAACTATCCCTTATTTTCTCACACAGATATATGGGCACACATCCTATCATGAATTTCTTTAATGATAGTTTTTGCCCCTCTAGGCCAAGAATTGCGTGTGTGTATGAGAGTACCGGGTGGTAGTAGTAACCTCACACAGATTTCACATCATCCTCTCCATTTTTTAATTAAAATTCAGGTACCATTGGGTGGGTAGAGGTGTGAGTAAATAGCCTTTCAAATATGAGCCAAATTACTATTGTGTCATGAGTTAGCCTTGTGTCTATTGGGAAGTACTGGGTGGCTGAAGTGCTTGACTATATTTCTTCTGCAGATGTCACACCTTGTCACCAGCCACCCCCATCTTGGTGAGAAAACCCTGCAGGCACTTGTTCCCTTTGAGTAAATGCCACTCTCCAAAGAGCCTTTCTACAGGATAAAACACGTTTCTCACAAAGTCCATTCCTGATTCAGTGAGGGGACACATGAAGAACATTCTTCTCAGAGGTAAATAAATGAGCGAAAGTGCAGAGAATACAAAGTTTTGCATTTTTCCCCCCACTGGCTGCCTCTTATCAAAGTGAAGATTCTTACTGCTGAATCATTAACTGATGGTGTTCATTAGTTAATTTACTGGAGTGAAAAGATAAAAAGGGAGAAATAATATGTGTTTTGGTCGACAGATACAGGAGCTTTTCTATTAAACGGAGTAAAAAAGCCTGGAGAAAGATATAATTTTCTATATTTCTTCACTCTCTGCCTGGGGCAGTGCAGCCCCTGTCTTTGAACAAGGTCAGGTGCATTGTGCGTACCCAAGGCTTTTAAGAGCATTGAAAGATTCCTGGAGGGTGTGTATCCCCAGTAACAAATAGCTCTGTGGGGGAGGAGAAGGGACCCCACACAGGCTGCCTCTTTATCTCCCAAAAGTAGAGGCCCTGCAGGCTCTTAACTAGCTGGGCTGGGTTAACACCTGCTGCAGAAGGAATGTACCAGCTCTCTGGTCACAGGTAGTTGACTCACAGATAGGCAAGGCTGCAGACCCTTTGCAGAGAGAATGGCTCTCTTTCTATATCACTGGGAAATGGATAGTAGACAACTGTACAATGCCTTTCAGGTTGAAAGGTCAGTAGGCACTAACGCTCAAAACATGTAACAGGAAAAGAAAAAACCTGAAATGGTCAAATATGTACATTTTTATAAATTGTGTATAGCTGTCCATTTTTATATTTCAACATTACATTTGAATATATATAAATATTTTTATTAAGTGTCATAGTGCACTTAATGGAGGAATTAAGGAAATTTGAGGTGGTTGGAGTTAATCAATCTGATAATTGATATTTATTAAGGCTGCCAGAGAATGTGTCGTTTGGGGAATAATTTAATGATACATCATGGTCCCAGCTTTTGAGCAGTTAACAGATTATTGCGGAGTACAGGACATGCACACACATAACATTTCCAACAAATCAATAAGTACTTGTATAACATACCACAGATGTTAATAGAAGACTAAATGCTCAGGCTCTGTCAAATAGAGGAATAATAGCAGTGAATCATGGTAGAGGATGTGGATCTTACACCTGAGACTTGTGGTTGGGAGAAATGTAATTTATTTACCATTTCAAATGAATTAATTCAAACTTTTATAATGATCAAAAGCAGTCAGGTCACCTTTCTGCTCTGAACACTTGGCAATGAGAGATTAAATATTTAAAAGGCAGGAAGAGAAGGAGGGAAGAAGAAAGTTAGGAAAGAAAACCAGGAAGACCCAACCAGGCTCTGGTACAAGATAAAATCTCTCTAGACCAGACACAAAAGGAAGACATAAACAATCAGTTGTCTGGGCTTTGGGGTAGCCACTGGTGACTGGGAGCTTGGTCGCTGTGGGACAAGGAGTTCTAAATGTGAATGAGACTTGGAGCAGAGCCAGGCTTCCTGCTTGATGCCAGAGGCAGACAGGGCTCTCCACTCTACTGGGACTATGGCTCAAATGAAGCTGTAGGCCTGGGGAGACAAAGGGCAAAGACAGAAGTGTTACTACCAGGAACTGAGCCAACTGCCTACACTCTGTAAATGGAACTGGCATCTCCCTTAATGGCCTCTAGGGGCAGTATATCCCAAGTTCAATTGTAAAACCTGACTCTGGTTTAAGAGTAGTGGAAGGACTGGCCTCGGTAGAGAGAACCACCAAACAGTGAGGGATGGAAATGTCTGGAAGGGGTAGTCAAATTAGCCTGCAAACCAAGATTTCAAAACATAGGAAGAGGGACTAATTTCTGGAAGGACAGCCAAGAAACAAAAGACTTGGAAGAATACTCCAAATGAAAAGATGCCAGCATAAAGCTTTTGAGGTTGTTCAAAGAGCCACACAAAGACATTTATGATTAAAGAAGTAAATTATGGAACAGAAATAGGCAGAAATAAAATGCAAATGAAACAAATTAAATCAGTTCCTGAGTTCCTGCATTCCTAGAAGGGCTGGGAATCCAACCTTGGTAACGATCAGACTAATTCACCTACAAAGAAAGCAACCAAAAATCCCTGAAGCTTCTATACCATTATAAGATGAATGGATGATCTCTATCATCAGTACATCCTAGTCATAGCTAATATGCTCATTGTCCAGGTCCTACAGTCTCCCATGATGACTTGGTTACTTGAATTACAGGGGGCAAGGATCATGCTGAATCTGAGAGCTCTCCTGTCTAAGGCCGAGCCTTCCTAACTTACATCCCCTCAGAAGTCTTGTTACTGAACAGCATGCTGCCAAGGAGGAGGACACTGGTTTTACATCACTCTGAGAACAGTCCTATCACTCTGAAGTTTAAACTACACAGGTTCTCAGGCTCTGTCCAGAAATTTTGATTCCCTAGGTCTGGGTCAAGGCTTAGAAATTAGTGTTTCTAACAAGCTCCCTTGTGATTCTTGTGCTGCAGAGCCAGCATTTTGTAAATGCTGATATTGTTTACAGTCCTCATTTTGCAGGTGATGAAACCAGGAAGAACCAGAGAGAACAATGCTTCCCAAGATCACAGAGCTAACTGTTGCCAAAATAAAATCTAATCTTTTCTTCTGCTTATTTTGGGTTTAATTCCCTCTTCTTTTTCTAGTTTCTTAAGTAGAAGCTGAAGTCATTAATTTAAGATCTTAGATATTTTTTAAAATTTTTATATGGGGGTTTAGTGCTATAAATTTCCTCCCAAATACTGCTTTAGTAAAATTCCACAAACTCTAATATTTTCTGTTTTTATTTTCATTCAGGTCCAAACACTTTCTAATTTCTCTTTGGAATTCTTCTTTGGCCCAAGGGTAATGTAGAAGAATGTTACTTATTTTCCAAATATTTGGAGGTGATCCAGATTATGATCCTATTGATTTTTATTATAATTCCTCTGCATATGATTTGAATCCTTTTTAATTTACTGAGACTAGTTTTATAGCCCTGAATATGGTCTCTTCTTGGCAAACGTCCTGTGTGCCCTTGAAAAGAATGTGTATTCTGCTGTAGATGGAATATTCTATAAGTATCAATCAGGTCAAGTGGATTTGGCGTGGTGGTAAAGTTTACTTGATCTATCAATTATTGAGAGAAGGGTGGTGAAATCTGCAACTATTTTGTGTGTTTGTCTATTTCTTCTTGTAGTTTTATCAGTTTTGGCTTCATATATTTTGAAGCTCTGTTATTGGTGTATAAATGCTTAGGATTGATATATTCTCTTGTTGAATTGACACTTTTATTGTTTTAAAATGGACTTTTTTATACTGTGAGTCTTCTGGTAGTCTACAACTAACTTCTTTCTACCTTTTTTATATGTGAGGGGAAATCCTTTATTTTTGAAAGATACTTTTTATCATGTATAGAATTTTAGGTGGATAATTTTTCTTTTAGTACTTTTAGGATATTTCTCCGCTGTTTTTTTCACTTGCATTGTTTCTCATGAGAAATCTGTTGTCATCCTTCTTGTTCCTCTGTATATAATGTGTCATTATTCCTTGGCTATTTCTAGGATTTTATCTTTTTCACCAGTCTTGAGCATTTTGATTATTATGTGCCTTCATGTTTCTATTTCTGTTTCTGTTTCTCATGCTTTTAATTCTCTGAACTTGCATCTGTGGCTTTATAGTTTTCACAAAATTTGAAAATTTTTCAGCTGTTAACCCTTCAAATATTTTTTCTGTCTCCTTCTTCTACCCCTACAGGGACTATAATTACACACGTATTAGACTAAAGTTTTTCTATAACCCACTGAAACTCTGTTCATTACTTTAATTCTTTCTTTTGCTCCTCTATGTTTCATTTAGGATAGTTTCTATTCCTATGTCTTCAGATTCATTAGTCTTTTCTTCTGTAATGTCTGAGCTGACATTAGTTCTACTCAGTGTATTTTTCACCTCAGACATTGTTTTCATCTCTAGAAGTTCAATTTGCATCTTCTTCATATCTTTCACTTCTTTAACAATCCATAGTTTTTTTCTCTAGCATTTTGAACATGTTGATTATAGTTATAATAACTGATTTAATGTCTTTATCTGCAAATTCTAAAATCTATCAGTTCTGGATTGTTGTGATAGATTTTTTTCCTTCCCTATTGTGCTTATTTGCATTCTGGTCATTTTTTATTGGGTACCGGAAATTGGAATTTCATTTTGTTTGTGCCAGATATTTTGTTTTTTAAACAAATATTCTTGAACCTTGCTCTGGGATGCAATTAGGTTACCTGGGAACAGTTTGATCCTATAAGGTTTTACTTTTACTTTTACTCTGACTGGTGGGAATAGGCACTATTCCCAGCTTTTATGATTCTTACTGATTATTCCCTCTAATACTTTCAGATGATTCTTTCCCTTGCCTCAAGTAGTTTTCTCACATGCATGCATTGATCATTACTGAGCTGAATACTGGAGGGAAAATTTCAGATCTCTAGTTTACTCTCTGTGCAGCCGTTTCCTCTCCAGTACTTTGGCCTCCCCTGACTCAACTCAGGAAGACTGCCAAAGTCTGCCAGTGTTCTCCCTCCCTGTGCCAAATCTGAAAACACTTCTCTAGGCAATAAGCTAGGGCAATTGTTGGGTTCACCTCATTTGCTTTCTCACTCAGGTATCACTGCCCTTCATTGACTGATGTTTAATGTCTTGAAAACGCTTTGGAAATGACTGAAGTTTAGAAAACATCTGTTTACTCCAAATGATTCACTACAAAACAGAAGTAACTGAGGCCTACATGGACCAAGCAATGCAGTGAAGCTTACTAACTCCTTAGTGTGAGAAGTAAAACAAAATTCAATTTCCTTGTCACAATGTCCAGTATTTTTGCCAATATTTTACTGTTTCAAGCTACCTTAGATCTGCCAATTAAAAAAGGAAAAATTTTATATTCTTATAAAATATACCTGATCATATAATAATGCCATAAAAAATAGTCACTGTCTTGATTTATTTGTACCACTATAAAATTTTTTTTCAATCTCTTATAAATACATTAGAGACAAGATTGCTCACATTCTTTTCACTGAAATAAAATACGTTTATAGTTCATCTGGAAAGGGAAGGGCTGTATCATGTTAAGTGATAGAATCTGACACTGGCTTAAGGTCACCTCCCCTTATGAACTCTGCTGCTTTTATGAGGAGCAGGAAGACAAATCAGTTGCCACAGAAGGCATATCTCTGATCACTAGTTCTTCATCTGGGCAGGTCCTTCAATCCATTAGGCGCCACAGGTACAATCACCTAGACTCATCGAGGTTCCCAAGAGCCAGTGGAAATATCAAGATGTGGAAAAAGAAATTGGTTCCAAATATAAAAAAGAAAAATCACAAAATTAAAACTACTATTTTTAAAAATGCAACCTGGGAAACTGACCACAACACAACTCTTATATTTCTATATGCACTTAATTAAATGTGGCTTGCCAGTTTATTTTAATATGCTTGATTGAGGTGAGTGCTCAGATTTATTAAAGGTCTTTAAAATGCCCATATTCAGTTATAGAAATTCCAGAGAAGTAGTGCTGCTGGTCACCTTTGCTTAGAAATATTGATGAATTCCACTAAATACATGGTGAGTTAAGGTTTTATTTTTTCCATTTTACCAAATGGGGCTATGGTTTAGGTAATTCCTAACTGGCTTGTATTTCTGTTTGTTAAATTTGCTTTGCCTGATCAAACAAGATCAGAGAAATCTACATTTCAATGGGAGTAGGTCTTTTTTCAGTGATCTTCTGTTGAAGACTTGTTAACAGATCCGAATTACCCCATGGCTTCTAGAATGCAATAGTATTTATACTTCTTAATTTTTCTAAATAAAATTAAATCTGTTTCTAACTCTCCTCCCCCAGGGTTGATGAGAAGTTTGCTAATCATGGCTTGAATGCTAATCTTGGATCTTATAAAAACCCCAAGCTTATTTCATTCAGGAAAATGGAGAATAATCTAGTTGGGGTAGAGTTTCATTCTTATTTCACAGTCCTTTAAGGATTAAAAAAAAAAAAAAAAAAAAAAAAACTAGTCCTGCTTGCCGTCCCTTGAACAATCTATCATACCTTCACCAAGCTCAGCTAAGGGGAATTTTCTGGGGCCCCCAAATCTATGCTGCTTGTTCCACAGCACAGTCATTCTGATATAAGATTCTGCTCTCTCTATAACATTGCATGCAGCCACCTCATTCCTTTGTCCAGTTTCAGGAAAACTAACCACACCCCAGGGACAGGTTTCATCTTCCTCTATCCATGAATGCCAATTTTCCATCTTGTTCTTTCAGACAAAGCAGCCCATTCCTCTGATGAACCTGGAGCAGTGTTTCACGTAGTGTGATCCAAAGAACGCTGGTAGTCCCTGATAGCCCATCAAATAATCTGCACGTCCTTTAACAATTTCAGATGAAAAAAGGCATCCAAACAACTTTGTTCCCATCCAGTTCTGAAACTGGAAGAGTAAGATTAATTACGACTTTTACAGAAATCCCATTTGATCTTTTATAACAAACCCAAGCTTACCAAGAAGCCCCTGATCAAAGAGGTGACAAAGGGAATGACATAGTCTTAAGAAAAGACTAATATAAGCGATCAGTTCTTGGTGATCTTGTTGGTAGCGCTGAGCATTGACTAATGAGAACCTTCTAAAGGTCTGGAAGATCTCCTGAAGTGCTGTCACTCAGATTGTTATCTTTGTTTTCTTCAACTTCCCCCAAGAAATAGAGTGCAAAACAACTGAAGAAGAACCCTTATTACTCAAAATGAAATGTTTAACACATCTCAAGGCTTTGAGTATGTGAGATGAAGAGCCTAGCATTTTGCAACTTAAATTAGAAACGTGGTTGATGATAAAGGAAATCATGCAATAGTCTACTCTTTTTAAAAGATCCCTGTCACTAGTCCTCTTGAACATTGTTAGAAAGTAAACGCTAGAAAATGTTTTTAAGAGAGAAGAATTAATGTAGTCAGTGGGATAAAAGCTATCTGGTAAAATCTTAAATTAGCACCCCTTTGCCCATGGAAAACCTTCCTGGTAACACTCAAATTCAGCCTAACACATCAATGAAGTATGACTATATATTTTTCTTCCAGACATTAGGATAACCAATAGGATCCAATATCAAGAATCATAAATTACTCTTGGAATAATACCAAACAACCAAGAAAAAGGTTTTTAAATTCTGCCTAAGAGCTGCTTCCCTGGTAGTTCCCCAACAAAGCTGCACTATAGTGGTCTCTCTGTAATTGCTTTTACTTTTTAATCTACACTATGCAATTAACACCTCATTTTACCCCAACTCTGTCCTCTATATTACTTGACTCTTTAGCACCTTATTTTGTCAGTATAAAATATACTTAATTATCACGTTGTCTTCTCACTAATTGTCATTTGAGATTATTTTGTTTCCCCAGCTAAATTTTAAACTTCTTGTGAACAAAGAGTATTAAAACTCTTTGGCATATCATAATAACTAAAACAGGCCTAAGAACTTAATAGCTACAACAATTATACAATCGATAATTAACTGACTTTCAGGCTTAAACCACACATCAAAAATAAAAGAAACTGGGTTATTTCTTATTTTTTTCCCCCTCCAAATTAGATTTAGCCTCAGAGGTACTGTAAAACATTAGATCATTTGTTAAAAAATCTACTTTTGTTTTCTTTTAAAAGTCTTTTTAGGAAACACTGCTCAAGGAAGCACAATACCCCCGAGAGACAGTGACATCATAGGAGAGCAAAGCTAAACTGGACTTTCTCACAGAAATGGAATTATTTTAATTCTAATTTAAGTTCTTAAATTGAATTTATTGGATTAGGAAGAATGGAATCATTTCTCAAGACTGTTTGGAAGAGTTAAATTTGAGGGCAGGCGGGAGACTAAAGGTACAAAGAACATGACCCAGGTCAAAGGTCTTCCTAGGAAAGAATTGTCACCACTCTGCCTGATGAAATCCTTACTGTCTGTCACTACCTTCAAAGACCAGAAGAGTACACAGCCCAGCACAGACCCTGGTCCTATCTGCCCTGTGATTAGAGACAAGATCACTGAACTACAGGCAGATGACCTGAGTTGCCGACTGAATCTGTCAGGCTCATGTCTCATTGTCTTAGTTATCTTTTTGTAAATAACCAGTTCCCTTCCTTCTCTTCCTGTCTGGTTTGCATCACTGACAAATTTCACTTTTGCTCTCTTGAGAAAGATATTCTTCCTGGGCCCTGCCCATGTGAAGAGCACATTTCACTTCAAGATGAGCTGGAATGTAGCCTTCATCATAAAACAATTGTAAGTGGTTGAGATAAAGCACCCAATAAAGCAGCTGGAAGTAGGCAAAGGCAATGAGAATGTGTGCCTTCTTATGGAGCAATACTCCCCATCCATCAGCTGAAAAGGAAAATCTGGGACATGGCTTAAAGTTTTCATTAGAATGCAACAGGGCTTCAGGAAGTTGGATTTGAACCAACAATGAGATATTTTTCTTACAGTTCCTTTTCTCCAAACAACCTTGCTAGGGCCTCAAAGTTTTCTGCCTGACCAAATTCAGTGAGGTAGCTTTTTTCCTCCTCTTTTTGATTGAACCCGGAGCTTTGAGAAGGACAACGAAGTTAAGCCGAAATGAAATTGCCAAACTTACAGTTTTCAAGTAAATGAGATTTTCTCTACTGCTTACCAACCGTCACCAGGTCAGATGGGTTTTTCTGCTTGAGGTCCTTTGATGCATTAATTTCTCTGCTGTCTTACGGTATCACCCTGAAAGCAACCCCAGCAGCCATATAAACACAAAAAGAAAATACATAGCATAACTCGTGCACAAAAGGACGGTAAGAAATAAAAAGTGCGGAGAGAGCAAGAAGAAAGGTCTTTAGAGAAACATGTTGTTTGCTTGGTTTTCAACTCAGAGGGCAATTCACACCTCACTCTCATCAGAACTACCAGACAATGGTATGGGGTCTGGGTCAGCTGAACTAGAAATTCTAAAAAGGAGCTGCATAGTCTCTTTTCTTGATTCATCTAGTATGGTGAATTCTTTTAAAAAGGCCTTTTAAAGCCATGAAACCACAATATATAAAGCAGCTAACAGCGGAGCTGCAGTGGCTGATTTAGAATCTCATCGGCAGTGCTTCCTCTCTGCACGATAGCAGCCATTACAGCCTCCAAGCAGGTCGAGGGGGACAGGCGTGAAAGTTGCCACTCTGGAGGGTTTTAGTGATCCAGCAAGTGGCAACACAAGGATTTAGTTGCTCTGAACACAGAAGTTAGAGAGCAAGAAGACATTCTTCCTAACATAGTCACATACAGTTTATTATTCACTCTGGTTTCCTGGGCTAAAACGTAGTGTCATTTTTAACAGATACCACAAGACTTGTCACTTGACATCTAACTGCCTCATCTACTTTCCTGCAAAAAACATTTCAACAGATGTTTATTAAGTGTCTTTCATGTCCAAGGCATCATCTAGTCATTAAAATGTATAAATAAGGGTAGTAGTAGTAATAATAATAGTTAATAATAATAATAATAATAATAATAATAGCAGACATATAGCATTTCCTAAGTGCCAGGCAATGCTCTAAGTTCTTTGTATGTATTAATATGTATGAAGGCATTCAATCATCTAAACAGCACTCTAGGAAAGATATAATTATTACTTCCAATTTACAGATGTGGAAACTGAGGAACACAGAGGTTAAGCATTTTGATCAAATTAAATATTCAGCAAGTGACAGAGCCGAGATCTGGACCCAGACAGTCTGGCTCCTGAATCTGAGCTTTTACAATATTTCCTTTATGTGTGCTGTCTTTGGGGTTTATTAGCATACTTTCATTCATCTTATTATCTATACTGAAAAAAAAAGAATTTTCTGTTTCTAGAGCTTTCAAAATCCTCCTTTTTGGAATTTAGTAGAGGACTGTGGACAATGAATACATGAAAAATGCTAATGATCACATCTCTCCCTCCCAAATCATTCATTGAATACCTATTATATGTTAGGTACTTTATTTCACCAATAACATTAATTAAAATGAATATCTAGGTAGATTTTTTTAAATTAAGGCTTTATTTTTTAGAGTAGTTTTTAGGTTCACAGAAAAATTAAGGGGGAGATACATAGAGGTTTCCCATATTCCCCCTGTCCCCACACATGCATAGCCTCTGGAGTAGATATTTGTAATCAATGAAAAAACTGAGGGTTAGAGGAATTAATTTGCTCACAGACCTATGACTAATGAGGAAAAGTTGTGACCCACACTCATCTCACTTAAGGAGTAAGGCCTGTTTTTAGCACTTTTCTTATGTTGTCAATTTTGGTTAAGATTGGGAAGTGGTCAAAGTTGCTCATTATCAGTGCCATGGATCCCTTTCTCTAAATTCCCTTTCTTGAACTCGTTATGTTCCCAGATGATCCTTACACCTGTGTATATATTTTCCAAGGACATCTATAGCTTTTCACTTACTGACCATTAGTCGTCTAAAGCCTGAAATGTAGAAGTAGGGCAGATGCAGCTCTCGCTATTGCATATGACAGTAAACTATATGTGGTAGATTGGGAACTTAGCAGTCCTAGCCCTGTGGTTTTCCACTGCTTCATCCTGAACTCTGAGCTCTAGCCTGCTTGGAAGCATGCAAATGTCTGAATATTTATGATCTCTTTCACTCATCAAAATGTTCCACAGAGCTTTGACAATTTGACTGAAGCAGACAGGAAACGACAAAGGCAGGTCACACCAAAAGAACTGAGCCAGTTATGAATTTGGGCAAGAACAACAAATCTGCCTCAGTTTAAGTTGGTTTTCACTTCTTTTACCTACTAGCAAACAAGAAGTGCAAATAACATACATGAGATTAAAGAGCAGAATGAGTTTTTCCTTCTTTGAAAATCAGTGGTCTAATTGGCTTTAGGACTCTACTGTGCCCACAGGCTTGCAGACTTATTATATAGCAGTGCCCTGGGGAAAACCAGGTATACGTGGAAGGGTCAGCCTATTAACATGTAAGGAATTTCTCGTAGTGTCATCCTTCTGAGTTTTATCACTTACGGTGTCACTGGGCCTACAGCAGTTCTAGCCATGGCCTACTGCACTGTTAAATAAAATCATGTTATGTGTGTAGGATTAAAAAATGTTATCCCTTCCAAATGTCACTGGGTGTCTTATCTGGACTGGGTGCAAAACTGTTTGGGTAGACGTAGGATTAAACAACACTGCTCTCTAAAAATTTTTTTGGGTTTTCTGGACAGAAAACCTCCTTCAATGACTTTCTTAATTATCCTAGAGTATCTGAATACATTTAAAATAAACGCCCACTAATTCTCTTTGATTTTGATGGAGCCCTGTAGACCCATGCCAAAGAACTTGAATCCTATGTACAAGTAGGCCTCAGACATTACAGTCTCATTGGATGGGCTAGACAACCTCAAAAAGAAGCAAGCTACAGAAAATGGAAATTGAGCCTTGGGAGAAAAATCACCTTGAGGGAAGAAGCCTGCCAAGTGTGGCCAAATGAACAAGAGGGGCTGACACTTTGGTTCTGGGTGGGGGTCAAGGCTCTCACATGCCCACAGCAGAAAGATGAAAGTGGAATATAGTCCATCTTGACCCCAGAACGCATAGGAGCTCTGTGAAGGAGAGCGTTGGAGAAGAAAGAACTTCCTCGTTTGAGGCCTTACAACAGCTCTGATATAGGAAACACTTCTGAAAGATCTGGTCGGGTAAAGCACAAAGTACTTCCCCAGTGAACAATGGGGAAGAGAAATGATGGTGATTGGTGAGTTAGAGGAAGTCAGGAGCTGTGTGAACAGGAACCTGTGGGCAGTATGGAGGTTAGTGAAGGGCAAGGTCAAGGTCAAGGTCAGCAGTATAATCCTAGCTCCCTGTGGTGGTTAGATACAGTCAGTCCAGAGGAGAACTGGTAGAAATATGGGCAGCAGCAAGGGCAATGCTCAGGGGGCGGCCAAGTGACAGCAGAAAGATGAAAGTGGAAGAAGTAAAGGTAGAGGTATTGCAAAGCTGCAAGCAGTGACCCTGACCATCTGTGAGACAAATTCTACTTGGAACTCCTGGAGGAGTGACTCCATTTTGGACCCTTAAATCTTAGAGCAGGAGTAAGGAGGGAACTAGGGCCATTCACACCTGTAAGCACATTTAGAGATTTTCTACTGCTGAAGGAGGGAGGCTCATAGGAGGAGATCAGGCATCTTGCCAGTTAGGCAGGTAGGGCCTTTGGAGCATTGAGATTTGAGCTACAAATATAGCACACATACAATCATCACTGCATGAAGTCTGGAACTTACAAATTAGATATATAGCATTTGAATCTTAGTCCAAATAAATGTACAATCTCTGTTATTTGGAAGGGAATGCTGATAGAGTTATGTTTCAGTAGTAGATAGATCTTTGGGGGCCTTGTAAAGTCATACTCTTCCATTTTTCTTAATTTGTCAAACATTTATTGACATCGACTGTATGCCAGACATGGGACAGAGACTGAGAAAACAAAAAAATATATATGAACATATATACATGATATAGTCTCTGATCTCACTAATCTCACAGTTTAATGGGGGAGCTGGCCTATTAAGTAATGAATGTGATGATCAGTGAGTGTCACAGGAGAGGTAGGGCTGTGTGTGGGTACATAGAAAAGGCAAGGCTTGAGGGAAGTTAAAGAAGTCATCATAGTGAGCAAGCTACCTAGGTCTAAATAGGTGACAATGAGTTTGCTAGGACAACAAGCAGGAGGAGGTCCATTGGATCTGAGGGGCAAATGGAGAATCCCTAGCATAATCTCTAGGGTTCTTCTCTCTGCTCTTCAGTCTGGAAGTTTAACTTCTGTGGAATGCATCCTCCCTTGTTCTCTTTCAGTTTTGAATGGCTAAAAAGGATATTCCAGCAGGAGGTCAGAGAGCATGCAGAGAGAGAAAGTTTATTCCACCAGCTCCCCTCTCTGCTCCATTCAACAGCAGCTGTGTTCCTCTATCTGAGACTACCACACCCTCCTAAATTCCAGTGAGAAGAGGGCACAGTTATCAGGCGGGGCAAGTTTTGCAGCTTCCTGTCGTTTCTGGCTCCAGGGTAGTTACCTTCCCTTCCTGCCCACACCTCTATACATGAGTCTTTTGAACTGTCTTCCATCACCTTTTTGAGTGCACCATCTGTTCTCCATTGTGACCCAAAGTGATGTAGCATTCCAAGCATAGGGGATAGCATATGCAAAGGAGGTATGAAATGACACAGCTCATTTCAGGAACTGCCACTAATTCAAATGGCTGGAGGCAGAGCTCGAGGGGCAGAGACAGGAGCTGCAGCGAGGGAGGCTGCCAGAAGCCAGGTTGCATGGAGCCTCGTATGCTAGCAGTAAGAGACCTATTCTCAAAGGTTCTGCCGATACCACTGCAGATACACTGGGGTCTATGCATTTGGCTTCTCTGGCAATTTCCTCAGAATTCCTCAAAATCTCATATTATAATGGCCTTCCGTTAAAGGTATTTCCCTCCCATTGAATCACTGCAGAAAGTTTTCAAATAGTCTAGTTGAGAGGTAACAGAACTCCCTCTGTGCTCTGCTGAGAAGCCCCACGGATTATTAGGATTGAAAACACAGGCCTTACTTGAAGTAGTTTATTCCTCTCTGATGTGAAAATCCTTAAGCAAATCATCTACTGGAAGATGATCCAAAATTAACTGCTTTCCTGGAATTAAACATAGTTATTATTTCACTTTACCTTTCCTTTAAACAACCACTGAATTAACTTGGGAACATAAGCCAGGCAAGAGTGATTACAAGCCAGAGAATAACAGGTCTCCGTATGTTTCATATTTCTTCTCCAACTCAGACCTAGTGCTAGCTGTGACTAGAAGGAAAACCAAATAGAAGACAGTTCTTTATTACTGAGCACAGTACATTTAACAAAATAGAATACTGTTGGTGAACTGATTGCTCTAAAACAGATATTTAGATAAAGTCTCTAGCCAGCCCTGGATGAGACAGGTATTATAAATTAGCTGAGCTGACACACATTCCAAGGCCCTTCTCAACCTCTATCATTGATGTAGGAAAGTTAAATACTCGTTTTATTCACTTCCCTTGGCAAATGGATATGTGATGAGATTCTAGTTAACTCAATGTAAGTGGAAGTCTGCTAAGGGGTTTCTGGGAAACTTTTTGCATTTCTGATTTAAAAGGGACACTTGCAGTTGTCATTATCCTATCTTCCTTTCTTCCTAACTTTAACATCTGGAGCAGCAGTAGTCATCTTATAAGCAGGAGGCAATAACTTTGAGGTCAAAAAGGATACATAGAGATTGAGTACAAGATAGCATTGCTGCGTAATTAAAAGAACAACAATGGTTCCAACTCTAGATTTCTTGTTACATTAGATGCTATTTAGGCTATTTGTTGAGTAATCTGTTCTAATACCTAAATGCAGTTTTAGCTAATATACAGGAATCACAGAAAATCCATTCCTTTCATTTCTTGATTAGAAACATGATTTTTAAAATGATAACACATGCTCGTATAATGAACCAGTATTTTTTTTTCCAAGAATAACCCTAATGTGTCTCTTCACAGAAATTAATGCTGCTATCTCAGCTGACACACATTTGACAGGAACAATAAGTCCACTTTCATTGTTGTCCAACTTAGATTTCATGGTCATCATTACAATCAATTTTTAAAAGACTTTCCCCTCTCTAACTCCTACTCCATCTGTCATATTCAATTGACAAAATCTCAACAACAGAGAAATCCAAACATCTCCCTTCTCCTTGTGGGCACCTAAGCTGTTAATTGTTGTAAGCTGATATCACATTTAGTTTGTAGTTACAAATCTCAAATGGGCCTTCAACCCTGATCAAAAATCTACTTTTCTTTAGGGCTTACTTTTTCACTCTTGGAGATGGCTTTTATGCTTTCTTTTCTCTTCTGATATTTCCTGTTCAAACTTCTTCTCTCTCATTTTTATAATTTACTGAGAAACTAGAAATCATCAAATAGTAATCTCTTCCTGCCTCTGCAGCTCATCTTCTCTGGTCTCCCTCCTATTAAAACTAAAAAAAAAAAAAAAAAGTTATTGCTTTAATTAAAAGCATAGCCCTTTAGCTCTACCCTTGCTATTCAAAGTGGTCTTTGTACCAGCAGCACCAGCATCACCTGGGAAACTTTTAGACATGCAGACGCTCAGGCCGCACCCCAGACTTGCTGAATAAGAATCTGCCATTTAACAAGCTCCCTAGGGTTGTGTACGCCAGTGTACACTAACATTTGAAAAGCAGTATCTTTATCCCTTCTTAGGAACTTTGTTCCCTTTGTCATTCTCATTTTCCTGAGTCATCATTTGCTTTCCCCCTGCTGATACAATAGCTTCCTGAGCACAGAGATGGTGCCTGCTTTATTCCCAACATAAATCCGTGCCTTTCACAGTGCACAGGGCACAGAGTAGATGCATAACAAACAAGTTCACCCATCAAATTGTCTCCATTCTTCAAAAAAAAAAAACTTTATCATTTCACACCAATAATGACTTAAATAGAATGAAACAGAGTACTATAGAAAAGACTTTTTAAACTGGGACAAATAGAAGTTGGAGAACATGTTTTGCAAGTTGCAAGAAATTTTATGCTTCTAAAGAGGTAGATGAGTGCTTTAATCTTTGGGGAAGGTAGTTCTCTTGATTTGAGAGAACATTAGAAGGAGCCCTTTACTTTTTTTCACACTTAAAAAAGCAAGTCCCAACCAAGTTTTATTTAGTTGGGTAAACTCTGAAGTCATCAGTCACCTAAAGGCAGATGTTGTAGTCTGGACACTAAGGTCTCCAGGTGATCTGAACTACCAAGGACAATCACAGCAGAGTGATGTCTCTGCCAACATCATCGCTCTCCCCTTTCTGTGGGCTGGGAAATAGTGTTCTACCAGGCAGACTCTTTACTGTACTTTGCCTACTATTGTTTCCTATTCTTTGGAAGCTGTATATATAAAACCTCACTAAAGTGGACAGCGGAGGCTACCATTATCAAGAACTTACTACTAGTCAGGTACAAGGTTAAGAACTGATACATATTGTCTCAGTTAAACTTTCAGCCTGTGAAGTAAGTACTATCTTTGCCTCCATTTTACATTTGAAGAAAATGGTAGCAGAGTCAGAATTTGACCTTAATTCTAGGCCATGTTAGCAGGTGTGTTTTTATTAGGCAGCCTTAAGTGGAGTGGCATATGTTAAGGGGTGAGCTTCACTTCTTGCTGGGAAAAAGGCACTAGACGAAGCAATTCAATAGGACTGGATGGGACAGGTGCTGTCCCATGTAAGGCGTCACTGAAGGCTAACAGCACTGGTACTGGCCAATACCTGCTGAGTCCTTATCCCACTAGGGCCAGTGAGCAAGATCATACTATTGTGGGTGGGATAGGCTTTTCCTACATGGAGAAGGCATTTCTACTGTCGAATATCAAGGAAATACATTGATTTTGGAATAGGAAATAAGGTTTGGAGAGGTGGGCTTTAGACTAGGGGAACTAGAACGTGCATCCTTTCCCTGGGCCTTGGCTCTGAGAGCTGCACGCACTTGGGGAACCTGAAGTGGCCTTGGCTTGGCCTCTACATTCAAGCTGGGAGCCAAGTGGTGACACCTAGGCCTATGGGCTGTGAGTATAGCCAGTCTAAACGCAGTTGTTAAGTTATGCTCTGCTCGCAGCTATGGTGTCCAGATTAAGAAAAAATGTCTTCTCTCAGGTTTGAGAAGGAATGACAAAAAGAAGAGCAGCCTCATACTTCACAAGGCCGTGTTTGATGCAGTGACCTGAGGGAAACAGAGTCCTGGGCTTTAAAGAAGTATCAGAAGCAGTGGTGAGGCAGCATGACAAGGGACAAAGTATGCTAAGAATTTCTTTGAGGGATCTATTTCTGAGCACTGGTGAGAACACTCTGCAGGACCTGATCTAACTGGGGACATTTTAGCTTCTTATCCTCACCTTCTGGATGACAAGAATCCAGCACTCTTATTCATAATTTATTACTTAATATATGTGAAATTATGTTTTTAGTTATAAGCTAGCGAGACCTTTCTTGTTTAAGGTGACATTCCTTGTACATCACCTTACATAAATGACTTATAACTGCCATTTTGTATTTGTATTTTAGTCAGAAATATTTCAAATGATGTGGCAGAAACTCAACTTAAACTAGCTTATGCAGAAAAGAAAACTTATTGGCCCATCTACCTGAAAAGTGGTGGCTATAGGAGTCTAGAGCTCAACCATGTCTCTCTCCTGGTTTTGCTTTTCTCTGTGCTGGCTTCATTTTTAGGCACTCTCCCCCATTTTGTGGCAAGAATAGTCCTTGCCTGTCTTAAATTTCACTCACCTTACAGCTAGCAATCCCAAAGAAAACAAAAGAAAGAGCCACTTTCCTGAAAACTCTCACAAAAATTTTAGAGAGAACTAATATTGGCTTGCCTTAGATCACATGGCCACACCTGAACCAATCAAATTCAGTCGAAAGGACTGGGGTATTTTATTTATATTGTATTTATTTATTGTTTTACTCAGCTAACATTTATTGTGCACTCTCAAGGTGACCACAACTTAATCTCAGTGAAATTGGGGCTCTGCTCTTTTTTTCTAGGTTCTCATTTAGTTCTGAGTGTTATTGTAGACTAGATGTCTGCCTAGCTCTGAAAGCTGAATTAGCATCTTCTGAGGCATCCTTTGGCTTATTTGGAACTCAGCCATTAGTCCTCAGATGTTACTAATAAGATGGCATTCATTCTTGGTATCACGGTCCCTTGAGGCTGACTTTTGCTTTCCTTATTCCTCCTCCACCATTACTGAGAGCAGAGAGATCTTTCTGCAGCTCCTGGGGCCCAAGAAAACTCTGTGAACTTGTCTGGGATCCCATTGTTGCTAGATACCTACATAACCTACAATCATTTCCTCTTTATCTTCTTACCCTTTTTTCCTGATGTCTACTTCAGAAGAAATACACAGATTCCTTTTGCTCTAATCCCACAAAATTACTAAGGACTCTTACTAGAAAGCTATCTTAGAATGTTATTTGCATTTAACAAAAGGACTAGCGTATTTTAGCCAGCCAGGGCTAGGTAACAGAGGAGGTGAGACCATGTGATCAGACAGTCTTACCAAATAGGGAAAAGGCAGCTAGTTCCTGAAAGAAAATGATGCTGAAATGATGAAAAGTTAACTTATGTCCCTTTCAGTGAATACCACATAATCAGTTGATAATTTAACCAAAGGCCTTCACCAGTGGAAAATGGAAATGATATACAGATATGCAAACATAAGGGGTACAGAGGAATGACTAGAAAGAAGGAAGAATCTTAGGGGTGAAAAAGAAAAAGGATGACAAAAAGAAAAAAAGTGAGGGATAAAAATATGTTGATTCCAAAGTAACCAAAGAACCAAGCACATAATCGAAAATATACCACAGATAATGTAGGTACCAATGGTTTCTGAAAGGTACAGAAATGATTCCCAAGTCTGAGGCCATGGGATACACAGCCAAAGACATGGGAGAAATGAATCCTTTTCACAGAATGAAATTTGAGATAAAGAGAGAAAAAGTATACATTAGAATTTCACAAATTTAAAATTTTCTTCTATTATTTTCTGAAAATTCAATTTCTATGCAATATATCCATATTTTAAAATATACATATGAGTTCTGGGAAAGAGATATAGGTCAACAGAGGCCACTACCCCAAAAGCAAGCTACCAGTGGGATGTATAAATTATCAAACTGATATAGTGATTTTCATGTAATACCCAGGTGGTCAAAGACACAAGGGAAAAAAAGTTGTATGTTGGTGATGATCTTGAAACACAGTCTGGTGAAATCTTACCAAAAGGTTTCAATTAGGCCTAAAACTGCTATCTCACCAGTCAATCTCTGGAACAACAGCCTGGCTGTGGAGTCCTGTTACAGATAAAGATCTGGAATTAAGGCAGATTTCGTAGACCAGAAACTATCCAGTAGCAAGCATGTAAGTGTCTTCACTTCACTTCTTATTTTTTAAAAATAAGAAAAAGGATAAAATAAGAGGGGCATACAGAGAACAAGAGAACAAGAAAAAGATTTTAGAGTATATTGCAACTGACACCTTATTTTGATAAAGAAACCTGAAGAATTTGATATAGCAACATGTGTTGAATTCTTTAAGGCACACAGTAGCCATAGGACTCTGTTGGCATGTAATCGCATAACAGAAAGGTGTTTACCATGGGTTTAGCTGAAAGGCCAACAGAAAGATGTATATTATTTTCAACATTTCCATTCATCATCTTTCCTCCTCAATCCCCCAGTCCTTCATCTATAGCCATTTTCTATAGCATCTACAGTGCTGGATTCTCCCTGGTCAGCAACTCTTTCAGCTGACACAACATCTAGCAATGTGAAAGAGTATTAAAAAAAAAGTCTAGAATAGGTGAGGAGCATCCATGGAGCTAGGTATAAAATGGAAAAGAAAAGAAAGAGAGTACAGGTATCTCTCTCTCTCTCTCCATCTTTCTCGGCCAGCCCCTCAGGGAACTAATAAGTTCCATAAGAAATCATCCAAACAACTATTTTATTGAAACTTAAACACCAGCTGTCATCACTGTTATATCATTTTCTAGGCGCCACTCATCTTTCAACTTTAAGAGCTAGGACATTATATCACTTGGTTCTAAAAACAAAATACTAATAAATACCACACCTTGCAGATTCATTTTAATCAGCCCTGTCTTGAAATAGTTGTTTACTAATTTTGCATAATATAATTAAAGACCCAAACACTGTATTTAAGAAACATTAAAAGTATCACTTATCCTGATGGGAGTTGGGAAATTCCAAATTTAGAAAGTCTCCAATCCCTGGTGTTGTGGAATAAGATTCTCCACGAGGATGGCAAATTGGAATAGGAATTAGAAAGTACAGTTCCCCTTCTATTAAATATTATGATACACGAAGAATACAAAAGCCAGAGGCTCAGGGAGGCTTAGAATCTGGTTCAACACTTCCTCCCTTAGTGAATCCAGTCCACAAAAATTGAATTTGGTATTAGTTTTCAGAAGTTCCTAGGATCAAGTTTTGCAGAAAAAGGAAGCGGGAGAGGAATAAAGCAAATCAATCATTTCTTTCACTTTCCAGACTATCCATTCCTTCTCTGTTATTTGATATCTCTCCACCCCTCCATCATCAGGTAGGAAACCCTGGGGTCATCCTTGATCTTTCTCTCTTCCCTAATGCATACCTATCTGGAGATACCTAACCATCGCACGTAACCTCAATCCTAGTGAGGCCCATGTCATGTCATGCCTTATCTGGCCTATTGCAAGGGTCTGATCTTCCCTTCAGTATAATTTTATTTAAGTCTTTGCTATCTATCAAGTCTATACTATCTAATTAGCTTCTAAAATGTTGTATTTCACTCTCAAAGCCCACCAACGTACCTCAAACTCTTGTTGCTGGAATCAAATTTTCAATCCTATTCTTAATACATTTCGAATGTTCCTCTGCTCAAATACTCTGTCTCAGTCAAATTGATCTACTTCTTCTTCCCTAATAGCATAGATAATTAACCTAGCACATAGTGTTTGGTACACATAAGAGAGAATAAGAAATATTAGCTCAGATTTTGGGGAATATACTTGTGGGAGATAGTAAGAATGGAAAAAAATAAAGCTATTATACCCCTCGACTTCGCCCATGTCATTCCTCCTACTTAATGCCCTCCCTCCTCTTTGCCACTTGTCAAATTCTGATCTTTCTTTTAGTAGGTCAAGTTCCATCTCTTCCATAAAGACTTTCAATCCAGCCCATTATGGTTATTCTCTCTAAACTTGTATAGCATTTTCCTGTCAAAAGCAATATGTGGTTTCTTACTGAGGGAGAGGAAGCTGGGGTATTTATCCACCAACTGATGCTCTAGGTATTTTGGCCTGTCCCATGCATGCACTAAGAATGTTTTTAGCCAGGGAAAAACCTCAAACAGAAAGCAACAGATTCTGCAGTAGAAAACTACAGGGTTTTATGTAAGTTCCCAGGGACATGGGAGGGAACATCCTTTCATGGTGTCAGGTGCAGGAAAGCTTCCCCAGTGAATCGCTCATGTGTCAGATACACTCCTCCCTGCCCCATGTCGCAGCAGTTACCTTCCGCCCTCAAGATGTCAGTGTCAGTAAGTAACTCTAGTAACTCCTTTTTCTACCTGCTAGACCGCTGGCATGCAGAGCCCCGAATAACCAGGCAGTAGTGAATTTATATGATGTTCTGTGGAATATAAAGATTACTAAAATCCTTTTGAATTATTGTCTCAGAGAGCCAGAAAGTTAACATGGCCCTGAGGCAGCTGCCCCATCCCAGGTGAATAGAAACTACAGCTGACCCTTGAACAATGCAGGGGTTAGGAGCGAAGACCCCTCTGCTGTCAAAAATCTGCATATAACTTTTGACTCCCCAAACATGTAGTTGTCCTTTGGTATCTGCGGGGCATTGGTTCCAGGACCTGCTGCAGGTAATAAAATCTGCAGATACTCAAGTCCCCTATATAAAATGGCATTGGTCGATGCATACAGTCAGCCCTCCGCATCCGTGAACTCCAGGCTGCAGAACGGAGACAGTACAGGTATTTATTGGAACAAAAGTCCATGTATAAGTGGACCCACAAAGTTCAAACCCATGTTGTTCAGGGGTCAACTGTACCTTTGATTCCTACCTCTTAAAGTAGCCTGAAATGTTTATGTGCTAGTAAACAGTCACATACCAACTGCAGGATGCTAAGCTATTATGTTCTAGTAAAGATACTACGTTCAGCACAGTTGCTGTCATTGAGTCTACTATTTGATTAAGTTTAGAGTGGTCTTCCATAATTTGCCATAATCTGCCTGGATTTTTCAAGGACCATTTGGTTTATTAAATGCAGAAACCAGCATGGGAAACATGTAGAATAACTTGGGTTTATGCCCTGCCTGAAGCTTACCTACAAAAATTTTAAAATCTTAATGGAGAGAGTAAGAATGAAAAACAAAGCTTTTTTCATCAGGGTAAAGTTGGAGACTTAGATCCAATCTGCAGCATTCTATTGTTTTACTCTGGAAAAACTACCAGAATTGACCACTGATTCATGCAAATCATAGGTACCATTACTAGAAATAAGGGTTTATTTTTATGAGATTCTCTGGATATATGTTGCTAAACTGTTAAAAAGTTACCTATGTCAGAAGCAGAGAACACTGAAGAGATATGGGGCTGGGACCTAAAAGTGTAAAGTGAGCATGAGGCAAAGCCTAGATTCTAATCACTCAGGAAGAGTAACGGTGGTCACCTCTGGACCAGGCCAGGTAAAACTTGACCTTGAATGTTGTTGCCCTATACATGGTGTTACAACTGAATAACTCAGACTTTGGGGAATATACTTGTGGGTTCTAATATCATTTTTCTGGTGGAGATAAAAAGCCAGGGTTGGGGCTTTCCCTGGTGGGACTTGTCATTTCCACTCTCAGTCATCCTGGGAAGAGTCAACAGCTAGGACAAGATAAAGACTAAAGAGACAGGCTTTCAAGGAACTAATACTTTGAGAAGGAGATAAGCATATAAACAAGTGATTATTAAAATAAATAATTACAAGTCAAACAGGAAAACTGAATTATCATTATTTTTATCACAAGCTTAGCTGCCCAAACAGGTTTAGCCTAAAATCCTACAAACCTGTTCCACAGAAGGGAAACACAGAACGCATATCAAGGACCTACACAACTAAAAAGCAGCAATTTTATCCTGCAAAATAATGTTTAAAGTGATAGAAATTATGCCAAGAAGAAGTGGGCTAAAGTCTAGGATAAAGAAATGAGCAAAAGAGATCAAAACAGAAACAGTGGTTATATTAGGTTTACTCCTCAAAAAAATCCTTGCTGGAAAAGACCAATTCTCATTGACTGTCACTTATTTATATCAATGCTGCTAGAGGCTTTCTGAGGTATTAAATAAGTACCTAGGGTATTCTGTTTGTTTCCAGGATATTCTGTTGGTTTCTACATTTAATATACCAGTGAAGTTCTTGAAAACTCCAGGTAAAATTTAATGGCAAATTATGAAGGGCCACCATAAACCTAATCAAATAGTAACCTCAATAACAGCAACTATAATGGATGCAGTGTCTTTACTCAATAATACCAGGCACTTGTTTGGAGGGACAAGTCTATGATTGGTGCTTCCTAGTCATAATCTTCTCTTCCTGCTCTTGAGATGCAGTGGGGACCTCCACAAGGCATTGGATTTCTATAGCCCAGTCATCAGAATGGGAAATTTTCTCTCCACACATTTTAGGAAACTTTATTTTGCAACATTATTTGATTTGCTTTATCCTATGTCCATTGATTTCTAAGGTGAATATACCTGCTAAAGCTAGTTAGAAAACCAACAGTTCACACAGTGATGCAATCACCCCCATCTATAGAGTATATGCTCTTAAGCCCAAAGGACCCTTATTATTCTACCACCACTGGACAGATCCTAATTGCCACCAAGACTTTTGTAATAAAAACTAAGTATATTAGTCCCATCTTAATAACACATAAAAAGATGCTAAACATTACACCTGGGGATTTGCTACCTTCTTTTCACAAATGTGTCCCCCTCTCCCTTTGTTCACAGTGCTGCCAAATGTTATCCTTTAGTCTGAAGCTAATGGATAATACCTCTACTTTGTCTAACCTCAGCAGCTGTGGCCATCAGCTAAATGAATATATAAATTAAATTAAGGTGTAATGAGTGTCTACAGTGTCCTGAACTATATTAAAAGTGAGAAGTGATGGCTCTGAGGATAAGTTCCTACTTCCTTTGAAGTTCAGAATTTGTGTGGGGCATAGATTAAAACCATCTAGTACATCGTTCATCTACCAGCTGTGAACTAGAAAGATGGATAACTCATAAGAGTACTTTACTTTGGTTTTGAGATTTATTTTTGTACTACCTTGTACAGGTATGGATGAAATTCTGAGAATTCATAAAACTTTATTTAAAACACACACACACATGCACGCACGCACGCACGCACGCACACAATGTGAAGCTCTGACTCTGCCAGGAAGGTGTTCAATTGTCTCTTGGCAGTCCATTCTAGGCTGAGGAGGCCATCAGTAGTCAGGGGCCCCCAGAAAACAGAAGGCACGCTCTCTCTGGAGGGATTCTGGAGAGACTGCAATGAAAGGACTCTTCAGACAGAGGCTTGGGTACAATTAAGGAAACTTGTAGGCAAAGTTGAAAATCCCAAGGATAGCACCAGGGGAAGTCATTAACACACTGAGAACTGACAGGAGGAGGGAGGGAACATGTCACTGAAGCCTGGATGAGCTGAAAGTATCAACCTGAGTCCAGTGAGGAGGAGCAATTTTCATGGAGGGATGCAGCCACTGACAGAACTGCAGAGCAAAGCAGACAGAAAGGGGAAGAAATGCTCCAAATCTCTCTTCCTGCCCTTTCATCTCTTTAATTGCCTCACATCAGCCCAATCCAACCAGAAATCAGAGGTCAATGTAGTCTGTACAGTCAGGATAGAGGAAGGAGGAGAATGGATTTGGGGAAGGGTAAAAGTGAATAACCAGTACAATCTCCATCTAGACCAAGACCAAATGCCAACTTCTATTGAATTGTCTTTTCTTGGTTTAAGATAGTATTTTCCAAAATATATTCCAGATGGGAGCTGTATGTATGTGGGAGTTGGGAAATCTGTGCATAAATTCATTTGGGAAACACTGGATTAACACATTTAAACAGGCTTCACGACTTCAGGAATTTTCCAAGCTGCAATATGCTATATTTAATTTTTTTCAATAATTGTTGAGAACACTGATGAGCCAGGCACTGAGCTGGATGTTGGGGATACAATGATGAATAGGACAACTTGTGGTACTTAACAATCACATGGAGGGTAAATAATAAATAGTAAACAAACTAACTAACTAAACTAAATACAAAGTGTTTATTATGACATTCTCAAATAAGGATAAAACATACAGCATGTCCCAAATGAAAATTATTTAGCTTCAGAAATTTTTGTTTCCTGAAATTTTTTACAGAGTAAAGGACTCTCTCTGAGAAACAACACTTTAAGGTGTTTTTGTTTTTGACTATTAGTTACATAATTTGGCCTGAAATTTCCATAATTAAATACCTAATACCTACTTTTTGATAACAACTTTTCGTTCTGCCAGCCATCCACAGTCAGAGAGTAAATCTGATATTTATGGGAAATGGGTAATCAGAAGATAACATGAAAAAGGAGGAGCAATATCTTAATTGTCAAAGTCATTTAAATCAACTCAGCATTTTTCTTGCAGTATAGATTTTTTCTTGGAATCTACCCTGTAAGGCAAGATGATATTGTTACTGAAATGGGCATGGGGTGGATGTTTGTGAGGAAAATAAACACACCAGGTTTTAAGGCAAAGTCTACAGCAGCTTGACAAAGATGAGACAAAAAGCATAAAGTAACTTTCAGGAAAAATTTGTTCATAATACACATTTACCTGACTTTCTGTTAGAGGAAAAGGTTTTGGTAAGAGAATGTGTAGGCAATTGTCATAGATGCTGTTTGCTGTCCCATCTCAATGTCTTTTACTGGGCTGCTGCACACCACCTGGGCAGCTGTGAGTGTGGCCTGCTAAGGGCTCACAGCAGCCCCTCTCATGTCTCCCTTACTTACCCCCACCACCAAGGGGCAGTAGTTTATGCCAGAGACATGAGCTCCGAGGCTCAACTTTACCAGAGGCCACATCCTGGCTGACTTTCTCCCACTTCGTTCCCACCCTAATAAATTTTCCCCAAAGAGCACTTCCATAGCTGTGATCCCATCTTTACCAAGCTTCATAGCAAACTGGGAACCATAAGAGATTTTTTAAAAATCACACAGCAAGTTGATGACAGCGCAGGAAAGACATCCTTTGCCTCTTTACTCCTCTGTGCACTGGTCTTCCCATTGTACCTTGCTGAGATCTAGCTACATTAGCTAATTTAATAATTTCCCATTTTGATTCATTTTCAAAAAGAATATATATGTGATTCAAATTATATATATATATATATATATGATATATGTGATTTACTATATGATTTAACTCTGTTATCCACATCTGTAGAAGCTAAGCTATTTAGATGATTAGTCACCATTATCTTACTTGGACCATTGATCCAAATTATAAGCATCAATATCTGTGAAGATAATTAAAAATGTAAGCTTGCAAGACAAGTACTCTAGTGAGCTCTTTAAAGAGATAAGAAAGATTGTAATCCTAAAAGAGCTCTTTCCACATATTAACTGTTGTTAGAATAACATTTACATTGCACATTATGGTTGATAATACACTGTCATCAAAATTTAATTTATCTTCACAGTAACCCCGTGACCTGAGTAAAATATTGGGGTCTCTGTTTTCTAAATGAAGAAACTGAAATTCAGGGATATTAAGGGACTTCCTAAATATCTAATAGTTGCACTGTGAAGATTCACAAAGAGTTGTGAGTTTTTTTATTAGCAAATTTGGAGCCTTTCTACTCTATTGACTGTCTTATCCACATTATCACATTTTGTCATTTCTTAAATTATTAGAGAGCATTACATCAATTTATGGGAGGTTAGTCGTCGTCAAATTCTGTAGTCTTATTTATATTTTAGACCACAAGATCTTGTAGAAATTCTACAAGGTAACTACATAGGCTGCATAATTAAACATTTACCCAGTTTCTATGAAGTGGACAGGTCAAGATTTTTCTCTCCACTCGTTATAAATTTGATTTGTGGTTCTCTACGATTAATGTCCATTGATTTCCCAGAAAACTGTGCACTCACCACATAGAGGGTTTGGTTTTTAGAAAAACCAAACAGTACATCATTATTGATTATGTATTGCCTTTCCTTAAGAGCTGTTGAAAATGTGAATATTCTTCTAAATGAGTACTCAGACATAACACTTTAATTCATTTCCCAAACCCAGCAGTCTCCTAGCCAACTACAGCATAGTTTACTTTACTAATCAATGTTTTTTTCCAACCAAAAAAAAAAATGTCAAACAAGAAGTATTGCCCCAAGCATTAGCTTTTATACTTGGAGCAAATATATGGTTTCAGATTAGTGGGAAAGAATAGAAACCATCTCTTCTCTGTGGCTTAGAAGACTATACCCTCCATTTACCTTATCTCCTTGAGTTTATGCAGTTAAAAGTGGCAACGGGAATACTGATGAGCCAGAGAGGGAACACAGAGCTATTGAGGGACTCAGGCATATCTTGGAAATTATCATTCCAAATGCCTTATGCACTTATTTCTAACTCTGGGCATGCATGAAAGAGCCAAGCAAAGTCATGTAATTGCTGTACTCTATGAGTTCCAGAGGGAAATTAGCAATCACAATTATTTACTTAAACACAAATGGGAAACTCCAGAAACCTCAGGCTCACACTGAAACAGCTCTGAACTTGGGTTAAAATTTCCAAATTAATGGGAAAGAGCAAGCAGTAAGGCCATCTGGATGCATTAAGTAGTCTCACCATAATTAAAGACTCACTTGTAGCCAAATGACATTTCCCATGACTCTGAGAAGGGAGTGGGTTTATCCAGTCTAGCAAATCTAAAGACCAGGTTCCAGGTTCCTGACACACAGTTCTATGCCTTTAAGGACACAGGCTTCTTTTGGTATTGTTGATGAAACTAATTGTCATGGGCAGTCATTTTAATTACTTTTTAATATCCAATAGTCATGTTATCAGAGGGTTTGAATACCATCCCATGCCTGGCATGGTGCTTCAAGCATCACATAGAAAAGTATCTGTGTACAGTTAGCTCTAATGAGCAGAGAGAGTGTAACTCTACAAGCTGCAAACAAACATGCCTTGCAAGTCAATCAAGTCACTCAGAGTTGGAGATCTGTTAGATTCTGGGAAAATACAACTCTCTTTGGAAAGTTATTATAATCACAAGATGAAGAAAGTTTTGGAATGGAACAAGAGACAAATGTGGATCCCTAGTCAACAAAGGAATGATTTAAGACGATGGATGGACTAAGATCATTGTCATTGTCTAGCTATTTCATTATTGCTGGTTTTGGTCACTGTGTTGGCTAAGACTTTCCCCAGAGATAGGTCTTCACACAAGGAAATAGATGGCTCTGCTCTCTGACCTCCATGAAACTAGACTTAGGCTACTAGTCTTCAAATATGGAGACATCAGAGAACTTACCTTCATGAAAAGTATAAAAATAAGAGAACTGAAGTGATATGGAGAAAAAAAATTTTAAATATTTTCTTTTAAGACATCTAATGAAATTAGCTGGCAGAAATGAAGGGCGTTTTTGTATTTTGCTTTTTTTAGAGCTCCCCCCGCCCCTCGCTTTACCTGTATAATTGCTTCTGAGTCTATCTACCAGGTCTTGGTGGTGACAAATTGGACATCCAGACCCCTCCTCAGAGTCCAGAGGGATCTCATTATAACCTAAGGTTGATATAGCTGGCAGCAGCGCGTTTGACCATGACCAAGGCCGCACATTCCCTCAGCTATTCTGGCTTAGAAGGAACAATAGCAGCACCACAGAGCCGTAATAACAAGAGATTTTATTTTCACTGCATTTTTCCACATGACATTTAAAAGACATAACTGTGCTAAGAAGTTGGACAATGGGGAAACTGAGGAAGAGCTGAAGAATTATTGGCCCCAAATCAGAGAAGTGATAGAGTGAACCGTTCCAAGTGGAGTGGCACATTTTTGTCAGCAGAAGTGTTTGGAATTAGTCACCCACAAAGATGCTCACTGTTCAATTAAACTGATTCTCAGCAAACACCTGAAAATTGCAATGAATGTGAATCTCTCTCTGACTTACTAGTGCCCTCCTTTATCATGGATTTCTACTTCATACTTTTTATTTATACATTATCCAATTGATTACAAATACTTAGAGAATTAGGAATATCTGAAAGATTTGAATTTTTAAAGTTTCTTATTCCAAAGCATTGTTAAATCTATCATCCCAGTATAACTCAATCAGACTAATAGATAAGACTAGGATCCAAATACACATATTATTGGTACACCAGAAAGACCTATTTTTTCTGATATAACAAAATATTTTGTATTTTATTAATATTTTATATTGCATTAATTTTTTAAAAACTAGAAATATTTAAAATCTGAGTGGATTGTTGAACATGCAATGCTAGCCTACTTGCTGCTGAGGAGAAAGATGACATTAAGGCACCAATTTGGTTCGTTAAGCCTTTCATTCACCAGACAGCGCATGACATACATTTCTGATACATTGCCTCAAGCTCAAGCTCTGTGACCACCTCCCTAAGAAGATAGGATCAGAAGCCTCTAACTCCTTCCAAAATCTTCTGTGGCTCTTTTTATATCAAAGCCTTAAAGAGTACACAAATTAAGCTACATGCAGAGTAACACTTTTAAGAAAAGAAATTGAAGTTCTACGCTAATACTATTACAGCACTCTTATTCTAAAGAAACCTATCATATCCTTTAATAGGTTGAAAAAAAAAAAAGAAATTACTCATTTCAGAAAAGTAAAGTTGGATCATTTGTATTTGTCTTCACAAATTCAATGACTGATAGGCAGATTTTTTTCCCCAAAATGAATGTTCTTTTTGTTTTCTGAAATGAATTCATCTGTTCTAAATGTACCGCTTTATTTTCAATTATTCCAAGACCTGAGAGCATTAATTATCCCAGCAGCAAGTCAAACTAAAACACTGGTTACAGGCATTTAAACTGTGACCCTAAGTAGTAGTTGCCCTTCATAATGATTCATTTTATTTTTTTCCCTCTAGAGGTTTCATCTTTCAACCCTTCCCAGACAACCTATAATTCTGCTCCTTTGCCCTCTCTAAAATTGCCTGAGTGCTGTCTGCCTTCAAGGGAGATTTACTGCACTAATGGCAGAAGCAGTGAAGGTCAGCTGAAAACTTGGGGTCTATCTGCCTGGGGACAGGGGATTCCTAAATAATTTCAACGGTCCCCGAAAATAATGATTGGTTTCAGTAACCTGATGACAGGCAAAACTACTACTCCGTTACAGCAAGGAAGTTTGTTTCTTCACTGGGAAAAATTTATTTGCTGAATTTCTGTGTATAATAACAACTGTGGGGCAGAGTGAACATGACTGGCTATGTAACACTATAAATAAGCCAGTAAAAACAGTAACAATTGCGACGTTTGTGGGGTGAGGGTCTTTGCCGTATAAATGCATGCTGTGTTTGGTTCTCATTCCACGTGTTTCACTTGCTTTCCTCAGGGGCATGCAATGCAGACACCTATATTTTGTTGTTCATTATAAAACCTCTTCAGATTCAGCTTCCTAATTTATCTTAAAAGATTTATGAGATGATTCCGGCTAAGTTCTTTTGAGGGTTTGGTCTCAAACTAGGTTAATATCTATAAACTTTGTGAGCTAGAAATTGAGTCTTACTGTTAAAGTCATTCTCCATTACCTGAGCTGGTTCACCTGTGGCTACTCACTACTTGCTTCTTGCCTGTGACTCAGCCCATCAAAGATCAGATGGAGGTGAGGTTGCGGGGTAAAGGTACCAGAGATTGGGGTTGTGTGCCTGTAACTCAGTGCTCTTCCAATGGCATTACTAAGGCAGATGTTGACAGCCATTCATTTAATAGTTACAAAGTTCATATATGATTAACTTCTTAGTATTTTCAAGAGCATTCCCCCTACTAATTGCACATTTAAATTCTGAAAATAAAACTTATAAAAGATATGAGACTGTATTTGTGGGCATCCAAAGGTATTTATCTACAAAGTGGTTCTCTTAATCAATTTTCAATCTCAAGTGGATAAAAAGGAGAAAGAAAAATATACCAATAGAATAGCGTAAAGCTTTGGAATATCAAAGAGTTGCGTTCCTATGACTTGGCTTAATTTTTTTTGTAGTTGGCATCATGAAGAGGATTATTCAAATAATATGCAGCTGGAATTTCTTCAAATCAGTACCATGTCCTTTCAGGTTTCAATTTCTGGAATTAGGATCATTCACAAAACACCAATGAGTACCCCAAATACATGGCTGATGCAAATTCGAGAGACATGATCTCCACCCTCAGGGATCATAAAATTAAACAACTTTCCATAACTATCAAAAATCATTCTCTTCCATTCCTTGGCCCACATTTGCCATTCTCAGAGCGATAATGGCTTCCTTCTTTGATCTGTAGAAAGTCAGAGATTCTCATTTTAAGTCTTAAAATGTCTTCAAAGAATTGTTTCCTCTTCCTCTTAAATTTCTTTCTAGTCTTCACCATTCCTTATATGTGCTGCTCCTTTAGTTTTTCGCAAACTTTTCATAGTCATTTAGTATTGTTCCTTCCTTTTTCGTAAGCTGGGTTTATGAACAAATTAAATGATGCAATGTGTGTGTGTGTGTACGTGTGTGTATGGATATTCGGCTTGTGTTTGTCCTCATTTTAATGTAAAACTCTTTCCATATTAACAACTAATAATTTTATATCATTGCGCTGATATGTCTACACCCAGAATACACACAGAAGAAAAGTTATTGGTTTTCTAAATACTAGGCCATTACCTCACTAATTGATATTCTTTTTGGAGCTACTTATGCAAGCTTGAAGGACATAATTTAGCCTGGCTTCCTTAAATAAGTTTCTGCCTCATTTTTCTTCCTTTATTCAAACTTGCTTTGTCCCTTTTTCATTTTTCAGTTTCATTATTAATCACTTGTTCTTGTTTTTCACCAAATTTAGATTAAATTTCTTAATAAAATCTTCCAAATACTAAATCAGCATTTCCTATGCAGCAAAAGAGACAATCATTCACATTGTGCCAAGGAGTTGCCATCTATCCACAATAACATCTGCTTCCAAAAACAAAGTCAGACGTATTACTTTTGTTGATTTTTATATTTTAGTCTTCAGCTTCCTCAGAAGTGTTGAATTTATTGCCCCATTACTATGATCTGGTCCCATCATCAGCTTTGTGTTATTGACCCTTCCACCTATTCACTGATACAATTACTTTGCTTCAAAAACAGAAATAAATCTGCCCAAACTTGAGATGAAATTATAATGTATTCCTTCAGTTGACTTCCTTGATTAGTTTCTCACTTTTCTTTAGGAGTAGAGGATGACTTTACACACCATCTCTTTGTCCTTGCTTATCTACTGGAGTCAACACCCTAGAGCAATTTCAGAGGAGTCAGGTAGCACTGGTTATTCATACATTTTTCCATCCTGCAATAAGCTCTGCACTAGTTCCCTAAAGTTCAATAAAGATACCCTGTCTAGTTCTTGGGTAAAGTAAGCAAATGAGCCTTTCTTGAAGTTTTTCAAGGACAGGAACTAACAATTCCTGAGTGTCTTCCATGCAGTCATCATTAACACCATGTTAGCTAATTTAAGTGTTGCAAACAGCCTCATGAATCACATAGTGTTACCCCTATTTTGCAATAAAAAATAGACCACCTCACAGGTGAAGTGAGTTTGTTCAAATTACATAGCTGCTAAATAGCGAAGATGGAATTAGTGCCCAAGTTGGCTGGACTTTCAAAACAGTTATTTTGTCTAAAATACAGTACATCATTCTGTTTCTAAACAAATCCTACCCTTTCAAGAAATAGAAGACCAAGATCTACCATCCCCTCTCTCTCCAAGCCAGAATAATAATAAAATTCACATTTTTTGTTAATGGTCCACCATTTATTATTCACAGGCAAGTGTGGGCAAGCAAGTCATTCCATGAGTGTTCATGATAAAAAGACTTTATAAAATCATTTTCTATCTTTAATTCCTAAAGTTTATTTAGACCTCTATCCAAACTATCCTAACAATTTAGTATTACCACTTACTAACTCCCAAATCTAGTCAAAATTGATTAGCTTGTTTTTGAACATTGTTGACCCTAAGTATACATAGCATTTTTGTGTCTACACAACAGTCATCAACCATCAGAAAGCAAAAAACATTTTAAAAATTTGGATGAATGGCTCATCTAACATTAAAGAATTGAATATGTATTTGAGAACATCTGGATTTTCAACTCCATGTCTTTATTTTCCCCCAGCTGTTTAGCATTGTGAAGATAAATGCTGTCTGTTACCATCTCTTGTTTGTTTTTCCTTCAAAGAATTTCTTGGTTTTGCCTCTTTCTGTTCATTATCATAAATGTGGTCTATGGCTTTTCATTCTTTTCTTCCTCTAAAATCTTCCTAAATGCAGTCTCTCTGACTCCAATTCATCTGACATACCATAACAGCCAGACTAATCTTTTTAAAGCTTTGCTTTTATCCTTTTACCTCCTTGCACAAGCATTTCCAATGGTTCTGCCTATTTCATCAAATATAAAATTCTTCAGTATAACTGCAGAGGCTCTCTGAAGCCAAGCCCTGCCCCCCACTTGTACTTTCTCACTACTCCCCAACACAAACCATCCTCTGATCAGGCTAGTGATTTCTCCAGACACTACATGAGCCTGTGCTGCATATCTTTAGTCCCACCTCTGCTCCACAGCTGTGTGGTAGCCTTAATCTGGAGCCTTCTCTACATCCTACTCATGTTCCTAACTGTGTGTGTGATGAAATGACCTGCTGGTGGACAGCCAGAACCTAAGGACCAAACAGACACAAGGTGACTGGATGAATGTCCAAGAAAGGTGGTGGGAACTGTGCTGTCACAGGAACTGCATTTCAGCAACAAACCTAGGAGGGAAGAGGAGTGGAAAGAAAAGGGAAGAAGGGACAAAACTGATGGGAAAAGGTTTAAACCAATGTTACAGATACTGAAATAAGGGTGAGAGAGAAACTGGTCAGATTCTGAAAGTATTTTCAAAGTAGATGTACACTTTAAAAGTATATGGCGTAGGAGAGAATATCCACAATAACTCACAGATTTGGGGCCTGAATGATTAGAAGAATGGAATTGTGATAAACTTAGATGGAGACAGTTACACACAGAACAGGTTTGAAGGGGAAGAAGGAGCTCAGTTTGGGACTCCATCGAGCTCGAGATGTCTATTAGACACGAGGCAATGTCGAATAAGGAATTTGAATATCTGAGTCTGGAGTTCTGGAGAAAGATCCAGAAACAGCTGCTCACATTAACAATTTTTACAAAGGCACTGAGACAATTTGATAGGGAAATTAAAATAAATGCTGATGGAAGTGGATATCTATGTGGAAAAAAGTAAACCTGAATCCTTAACTATTACCATGTCTATACATTAAACTGAGATGGATCATAAATCTAATCATAAAAACGAAAAGCTTTCAGAAGAAACATGTGAGAATATCTGCATTACCTTGAAGTACACAAATATTTCTTAGGCTAGACACACACATACAAAAACACTAACCGTTGGGGGGAGAGATTGATAATTTAAATTACATCCAAATTTTAAAGTTCTCCTCCGAAAATAAGTATTAAGAAAATTTAAAACAAGTTTCAAAATGGAAGAAAATATTTGCAAATATCAGGTAAATGACATGTGACCAGAATGCATAAAGATCTTCTATAAATCAATCATGAAATCGACAAACCCAACTTTTGAAATAAGCAAAAGTCTTGAATGGTCACTTCATAAAAGAAGACATAAAGATAATCAATAAACACCTAAAAGTGTGTTCAACATTATTACTCATCAGGAAAATGCAATTATAACACTCATGAGATATAATCCATTAGAATGGCTAAAATTGAATTAAATTTGATAATGACAAATATTGGGAAGGATGTGCAATAACCGGAACTTGCATACATTCCTGTCAGGCGTTAGGATGGCACAACCACTATGGGAAATTAGGAAGGCAGTTTATTAAGTTACACATGCATCTGCCCTTTGACCCAGAAATTCCACTCGCAGATATTTACTCAAGAGAGGTGAAAATGTATGTCCATAAAAACACATGTATAAAAACATTCATAGCAGTTTGATTAACAATAGCCCAAATCTAGAAACCACCCAAATGTGCACCAACATGTGAATAAATGAAACAATGGTGGTATAGTCATACAATGAGATAGTGCTCAGCAATAAACAGGAACAAATTGGCTCACACAACCATATGGATGCATATCAAAAATACTTTGCTCACTGAGATATGCCAGACTACCCTCCAAAGTGCATACTAAAATATGATTCATTTACATGAATTATAAAAATAGGCAAAACTAAACTCTGCTGTGAGAAAATCAGAAGAGTGCTTGCCTCTCTAGTGATGCAGGGTTCACTGGATATGACATGAGAGAATTCCCTGAGGTGACAGAACTGTTCTATTAATTGATTTGGGTGTTGGTTACATGAGTACATAACTGTCAAAACTCATCAAACTCTTCGCTTAAGATCTATATGTTTTATGAAATGAAGACTAGTCTTCAATTTTAAATTAGAACTGTAAAACTAGCCATGGTTGGCCACTTCTTCCACATAAATCGATAGCTCACTGTCCTCTCAGCACTATCACAAGATTCTCCTCAGAGCAATCAAAAAGAACACAAGCTGAGCATGACGCTCTCAAGTCCTAGCAGGTGTTGCTACTCGCTCTTACACCCTGCATTGATGAGGAAAGAGAAGGGAAGAATTTCTAAAAAAAAATGGTAGAATTAGTTGTTATGGACAGGTCAAAGCTGAGTTACTTCAGGATTCCAGCTGTCTCAGTTGTAGCCAAGGTTAATATAACCTGGTTTAAGTAGTTATGCATTCTGTAGAGTAATCTTTACAAAATTTGCATGTTCCCATAAGCAATTTTCCAAAGAGAAAAATACACGCCAAATAATTGATTCAATTATTTTGAGAGCTGATTTAAATTTTAATTCCAGTTTATGTCTTCTATATTTTGTGCAGATCATAAGTAGGGATGGAAATCTGTTACATAACATGCAGTTGACAGAGCAAGATCTGAGTTTTCTTCATACTTCACTATGACCCAGTTCAGTCCAAGAAATGGGCTCTGAGTCTATGAATATGTGAATATTAAGTTTTTATAACCTGAGTTCTTTATGAAGATCACTTAGTGAAAATCTCAGAGGTTTTGAGATCTTTAAAGAATTTTAACTTAAACTATGTATTCCCAAATAACTTTGAATGAAGTTTTAAGAATACTTAGTAATGTTTTCTATTTCTAAACTTTTAGTCTGGCTAATCACGGTCATTTCTTGGTGTGCTCGTGTTCCCTTTAAGAGCCTTGAGGTTGCTTCTTGTAATTTGCTAAGAATTAAGAAATTAGAAAACCAGTCTAGCATTGCATAAATAATTGTAAATTAAGTGCATACCAAACAATAATTGAAGCTGGTATAATACTGATGCAAAGTGTATTGATGAAACACTACAAAATTGCAGAAGTTGTATATATCAATTTATTAGATATTAGAATCTTTCAGATAAATGGAAAAGGGATGGATTTTCACTAAATAAGTGAGTTAAAAGACCAAAAATTGCAGAAAAATAAGAAGATCTCCCTATTTTATACAAAACACCAAAAGTAATTCCAATTTGATTAAATTTTAAAAGTACATTAAAACGATAGAAGAAATATAACTGAATATTAATGTATTCTTGAGATGGGGTGCACTTTCTATAACACCCAAGAAAGAAATAATAAAGAAAAGGATTGATTGGCTTTACTACATAAAATTATAATAATTTTACATGTAAAGAATGAATAAAATTATACAGCAATGAACAGAAAAATAGCTGCACATTTATGACAGCTCAAGAATTGATAGGCTTAGTATGTAAAGAGTTCCTGCAAAGCAATTTACAATCACACAAATGAAAAATGAATAAAGAACATGCAAAAGCAATTCGTAAAGAAAATGTGTCTGCCAAGAATAAAGTATTAGAGAGACTCTCCTAAATAAAGAGATACATGGATATAGGCTTTATGACTGCTGTTTGGGTCATTTTACTGGTTCTTGGTTAAATTTGCCAGTTAAATGCAAATGAGTAGAGAAGGATTTTCACTGATGAGGCCACATTTTCAGTGGGCTTCCATTAGGCCAAGACCACACTTACAAGACAAATTGTCTGGGCTAAGAACGTAGACTATGAACGTGGGAGATAAAAGTTCTTTGGCTTTTCCAGTCTGAATCATGGCTTTGTCTTCACTAACATAGTTGTCCTAAGTTCCTGAGCTAAGTAGCCACAGACACCAAACGCTGTCTTCCACCTCTTTGGTGCAGGGATCACATGCAGGGATCACATGCATGGAGGGAGGTCAGTGGAGTAGTAAAGAGGACAACCTGGACTACTCTAGGGTTATGGCTACCGCATTTGGAATCCTGGCTCACAGTTTATAATTTGAGTTCTTAACCTCTCTGAGCCTTACTTCCCCAGATAAGGATAACAATAGTACCTACTTTATGAAGTTGCTATGAATATTTAATAAATATACCTGTAAAGTACTTAGCATAGTGACTGACACTTAGGAACTGTTAATAATTGTTACCTATTATTTTCATTATGGACCAAAAAAAAAAAAACCTTAATTCTCTTGCTTCTGAATAAAAATGTGCTCAGACAGCAAAGAATGATTTAGCTTCCCTTTATAGGGTCATTCACGGGGTCATTAGAAAAAGTACAGTACTTGACATTTGGAGATTTGATCCTAAGTCTCTACTCTGCTCTCACATGAGAAGTCTTATGACATGCTGGGCTTCATTTCCTTCATCTATTAAATAAAGTAGTCAAACTACTAGCTGCTATACTTTTTCTAATTCTATCCTAAAGAAATATAAAACAGCACATAAATGAGCATCGTTAAATATGGCTACATGTATAGTAAGTAATAATGAGGGTGTTTGAGCTAATATGTGATAGTTTTTAAAACCTAAAGGAAAGTATATATTAATTTGCTAAACAGCTAGAACTATATAAATCCATTATAGCACTGATTATGTCATGTCAGTCAGAAACTCCAACTGTCGGTTAAGCACCTTTGATTAATTTTTAAAAACAATTTAACAAAAAAAGTTTACTTAGTATACTACAAAGTGTGGAGAGATACACTAGTGATGAAAAGCCTGCAAACCACTAGCCTGTGTGCTTAGTATCAATAAAGATATTCCAACCATTAATGGTTTCATAGGATGCCAAAGTTGATGCTAATTTACTCTACAGAGCATGTAACAAGAGTAATAATAAAGATGTCCAATTGTTTTGGACATTTACAGTGAGCCAAGAACTGTCTAAATCTTTTTAGGTGGATTATTTTCTTTAATCCTCACAACTTGTTTATTTCCATTTTACAAATAAGAAAACCGAAACTTAAGAATGAGACCTATTGTTATCTCTAGAATTACAGTGTTTCAAAAATAAAAAATCTATGAAAAACGGTTTGAAAATATTTAAAATTAAATCCCACCCTTTTTTAGGCAAAGCACTGGTAATGAGGAAGAGATACACATAAGCTCTTTCCACTGAAGTCCAAATATTTAGGTCACAGAAGTCAGTGAAACATATAGGTAACATATGCTGGCATTTAAGAAAAATTAAGTGAATTACCCACTTAAGAATTATCACTGGAACATTTTTAGTTTACTCTTGATGTCTCCTTGCTTCTCAGCACCCTTGAGGCATTTAAATTTGTATAATTAGTGTGAACACTAAAAAACATGAAATTTAGTATTAATCCAAGCAAAATGTAATTAAGGAAGTAAATCTATAACAGAAAAAAATCATGTAATGTTTTGCAATGTCAAGAGAATGGCTTTTGGATGATCTGCTATTAGGAAGCATTTCATTTATATTCTCTTCTACTCATTCATTTATTCACTCCACAATTATCAGGAACCTGCTCAATATATAGGAATTGGGCCCTGAATGAAGCAGATCATGGAAAATTGATGATGCTGAATTGATGTTGATCATCTGTTAGCACCATTAACCTAGGGTCTCCTTCCAGAGGTGTCCTCTGATCTTTAAGTACAGCTGCAAAAAGTGAAGAAAAAAAAGAAAGAGAGAAAAGTCAACACTGGTCACACTCAGGGCTTTGTCTTTTGGCCAGAGAGTTCAAGGTGGATTTACAGATAAATCTTTCACAACCAGATGCCAATTATACATCTGAGTTTCACCCCTCATGAGTATTGTCCTAATCTTCCCCCAAATACAGAGGTCACTTTGAAAGTGCCTCAAACAAACTCTAAATTACCAAGATTACTTGCTGTTTCTTTGAAAATGACTTTCATGTGAAAATGCTTCAGACATAAAAGTCAATCACCCCCAATCATTACTTGCATCTAGGAGGAGAGTAAAGAGGAAATGAAATTCTTCATTCTTTCCTACAAAATGAATTAGAACCTTATTCAATCTTCTCCACATTATACATAGTAATGGAGCACAACCCAATGCCTCTCTCTCCCTCTTTTTCAAAAAGAAACAGGTAAAACACAGACTGCTCTAAAACTTTTAAAAGTAGAGAGGATTTCCAGGGAGAGTTATATTTCTACTAGAGCTATATTGTGAAGGTCTGGAAATATAAGTTCATGGGAGGTTAGGTCTTTAGCAAAGGAGATGCACCTTATTGTACATACTCAGCATAATCATCGAAGGCTTCATATTTTATTGTCAGCAAATCCATTATGTTCATTTCTGATGAAGATGCCCAATCCCCAAATTCTTCCTCTATTCCACACTTTTTCACAGGCCGGCCTTAGCGTAAAGTGGAAGTGCTGTGTTTTACTAACTCTGGGGTGCTCAGCTTGAGCTCCATGAATAAAACATGACTATGATCATTAAAATGTAATAAAAACTAGCACTTTGAAAACTTAACCTAAACAAGCTTGTGTTCTGATCTTGAGGGCAGACCTCAGCTGTTCTCCCAGCAGGGCCTCCTCTGCAGAAACCCAAGGCCTCGCGGAAACCACTGAAACCTGCTAACCTGAGACATGAGCGGCTAAATACACAGTCAGAGCCATTTCCACAGTAGGGATCTCCTGATGACTCTCAGTGCTTTGTCATTTTCAGGCTGCCAGAGTCTTCCTACCCTCACTCTCCCCTCAGAAAGTATAATACAATCGGCAGGAGTCAAGCTTGGGTTGTATAGAGGTTAAATTTGTGGTTGAGTGTCTCTCAGTATGTCTCTCCAGAAATCTCCTTGCAGGAGAACAGAACAAGGTGCCTTTTCAATCAGCTCATTCTATAAAGGAAGGTGGGGCAAATGTTCACAAATGGGGGCAATGGGATTGAGAGAGAAGGCCTCCAAGTAAATAGCATGGAAAGAGCCACACTTGCTGTCAATTGTGTTCTTGGAATTTCTTTGTTCTGGTGCAAATGTAACACACATAATAGTGGGTAGGAAATAGCCCTAAACTGATAGTCCCACCAGGATTCCCTGTAAAGGGTGTTAACACCAGAGAGAGTGGGCTATGGTATGGCCTGTGTTTTCATGCTGGGGTGAAAAGGCCAATTTCAGCTCATGCCCAATATAGAAGTCACGTTTTCTATTCAAGAGAATGTAATTCAAGATTTCTCTCCTATTACCACAGCATAGAGAGAAAATAGAACTGCCTGGCCAGAGTTAATTATGTCATATTGGGGAAAAAGGAAGTAGTAAAAAAAATTAAAAATCTGGTAATATGTAACTAATGATAGATTTTTTTGCAGTTAATTTAATATTTAAAGTAAATATTTAAAGTAAAAAGAATAACTTCCTGGGGGAAAGAAAAGGACTAAATGTCTAAATCTAAGATCCCAACCATCTTAATGCTAGGTGGTATCATTATATCAAAAAGGGTTTTGAGTCTACTGAAATGCTGATCATTATAATTTTTACTCATAATGCACAGCTAGCAGCAGAGGGAAAGGGTGACTGGTCAAAATAAAAGCACACACATCAAGGGATGTCTAAATTTGGTCAAAGTTTTTGAAGCATAGAGCCAACATATGCTCTAACTATTTATATATGCTTTTCTCAGATCTAGAACTCTGCTGAGTAGACTTCTGTTTGAGAGATTTGATCAATAGCTTGAATTCTTTAAAGAGAACAAATCATCAGATAAAGTGGCATCAGGATGCTGTTTAGATGGAACACTGTCCACGTTCTATCCTCACTTGAAGTATTTGTTTTAACCTCAGGTCTCTAGTAGGCAGGATGTCCCCAAGGAGCCTATTGGTCTAACACCAAAGTTAAGCTAATATCTGGGAATTATCTGTATTATCGGCTGAATTTTTCTCTTTCACTTAGGCCAGAGTCAGGAAAGGCTGCCTTCAGACCACATCTATTCCTTCTTCTAGTTTCCTCCTCCCTATGAAATGACAATATTTTAATTACAACTGCTGAAACTCAGAGAATAATCCTTCTTTGCTGAGTATGGTGATAATCCCAATAAAATAAGGTGATATTCAAAATGTTTGCCAACCAGTCTGCATGGAACCCTGGAGCGGGGATCTGAGGATCTTTGATTGTTGGATGGTGGAGTTCAGTGTGGCTCCTGAAGATGGGGCTGAGACTTCAGGGGGCAAGTAGGTGGTGGGGGAGGGTTGCCTCAGAGCTGAGATCATTTGCTAAATCAATATTTTAATTGCTACTACCACTGTACTAGTTCATCCTGGCTGGATGTAAGAAGTGGCTCACAGATTCCAGGTTAGAGGAACTAGGGTTTTCATGGAAACTGAAGATGTGGAGAATCAAAGTTTTAAGTGCCTAGTTTAACACACCTAACAGCTGACCTCAGCTAAAGCTCCCTTCAAAATTCCTCTGCTTTTAACTCCCTTTCTCCTTTCTCTTAACCATCTCATTTTCTCTATCACTTATCTTCTACTTAATGCCTCGACTCTCTCATTACTTCTTCCCTTTTCTCTTAAAATTACCTTTCTCTCTCCTCTTGCTCTTTCTTTGTCTTGCTGTTTTCCCTTTCTCATTCCCCACTTCCCCTCTTATCATTTCTGTCTACTCTCTGTAATGTCCTGGAAGTATAATGTTGATTTTTGTAATGTTTTTCCATAAGTCATTATGGCTCATTCTAAGGGCTATATATAAGGAAATACACATATAAAGACATGAAGTGAAAAATAAACCTTGTTTTCATTAAGTGCAGAAGAAGAAACTCATTTCAAAATTACTAATATTAAAATCCTCCATCCTGCCTTCCTTAGATGCACTGTCAGAAGGCACCTTGTTCTTGACTTTCTCAAACCAACAAGCCAAGCTTGTTTCCATGAATTATCTGACAGCATTGTTCAGTCAAGGTCATGAGGTTGGCCTTGGGCTCCTCACTTGTTTCTTGTCTTTCATCTGCACTATCTACCCTAGTCCCAAATTTTCACAGCATTGGACAAACCTTAAGATACGTCATATCCTCTGCAACTGATAATAGCCTAATCCATGAAGTTTAGTCAGCAGATTTCAAGGGGCACTGCCAAGCTCAGAAGATGACATGCATAAAAGTAGCTGAAATCCTCCAAATAAAGCAGAAGGAGATTGTTAGTATTCCATACAGCACAGTTGTCCCAAGTACACCTTGCCTTCCTGGGACTATTTGTCTTAGATTTATTCCCTGCCCTTCCCCGACTCTGCTCTCTTTTCCAGGACCCAAGCTTCTGGCTGGATTCAGCCATTGGAAGACACTGGCTGGAGGAAGGAAGAAGCCAATGTGTTTCTTCCCTTTTCTTTTTGCTTTGGACTATTTCCTCCCTACTTTTCTGCTTCACACAGGACTCTGGGTTGACAATCTGTTTCCTGGTTGGTTTTTCAGCCTCTTCCATCTGCTGTGAAACCAATTCCCTGAATTACATTCCCTGTTTTAAATCCTCACAATGGTTTTCATTTTTCTAGTGGGAACTTAACTGATACATCTCCTTAAGAACAGTCACCTTTCTAAAAGACAACATTAGTCCTCCCTAGCCCCTCTCCTAAACCCCCACTCCACACCCATACACACATTTCGGCCACCATCTATACAAATCTGAACCTTTCTTTTTGCCATTCTAGTTAAATTGCTGTCACTGCCAAGAACTGCCAATCTCATTTTCTTCTACTAGAGTAAACACAAGAGCTGAAGACTAGTAAGTAGGGATTCAGATCTCCAAAGGATCAGAGAAACATCTCCACAGCACCTAACATCTGTTGCTAGCCCCAGCTATGCCATCATAAACTGAGCAGTCAAAAAACAAACATTTCCCTGGAGTTTCCCAGATAGATGCCATGGAATCAGAAAATTTCATGTGATGGCAGGTGAGATTTTACTTGAATGCATGTATGTTTTCATTTTTTGTAGAAATGGTCTGTTTGATTTCTCGAAGGGAACACAAGCCAAACTGGTTAAGATGAAGGTGACTACATCAAAATTGGAATCTTTTGTGCATCAAAGGACACAATCAATAGAGTGAAAAGGCAACCCATGGAATGAGAGAAAATATTTGAAAATTATATATCTGATAAAGGATTAATATCTAAAATATATTTTAAAAAACTTCTATAACTCGATAACAACAATAACAACAAATAACCCAATTAAAAATGGGCAAAGACCTTGAGTAGACATTTCTCCAAAGGAAATATACAAATGTCAACACATATATGAAAAGATGCTCAATGTCACTAATGATTGGGGAAGAGCAAATCAAATCACGATGAGATACCACTTTACCCCCATTAGGATGATTGCTATTAAGGAAAAAGAAACAAACAAAAAACAAATATTGGTAAGGATGTAGAGAAATTGGAACACTTGTGCACTGTTAGTGGGAATACAAAATGATACAGCTGCTATAGAAAAGTATATGGTGGTTTCTCAAAAAATTAAGAATAGAATTACTATATGATCCAACAATTTCACTTCTGGGTGTATAGCCCAAAAATTTGAAAGCAGGGTTTCATATAGATATTTGTATACCCATGTTCATAGCAGCATTATTCACAATAGCCAAATGTTCATAAATATATGAATATATAAGCAAAATGTGGTATACATATATAATAGAATACTATTCAGCCTTAAAAAGCAAGGAAATTCTGACACATGTTATAATGGATGAACTTTGAGGATGTTATTCTAAGTAAAATAATCATAAAAAGACAAACACTGTGTGATACCACTTATATGAGGTACCTAGAGTAGCAAATTTATATAGACAGAAAATACAACGGTAGTTTCCACAGGCTGGGGGAAGGGAGAATGAAGAGTTATTGTTTAATGTGTATAGAGTATCATTTTTGCAAATGAAAGAGTTCTGGAGAATGATTGAATGACAATGGGAATGTACTTAACACTGCTGAACTGTATACTTAAAAATTAAGATGGTAAATGTTATGTTGTGTGTACTTTACCACAATTAAAAAATAAAAAAACAATTTAAAAAAAGAAAGTGAAACATACCATACCCTAAAGAACCTCAAAAAGATGGATTAAGGAAAATTGGATTCAGATCACATTACATCTTTATTTTCTCTACAACTTCAGTAATTCATTGCTTTGGAATTTTGTTTACTTAGTTTAGAGGTGTGTAACTGACCAGAATTTTTTAGATGAAGATGGCTTTGGAGATATGGTTTGGAAGCATTGATTTGGTTTTAGATTTTAGTGGACATCACATGGCATGTGGGCTTATTACTGTGTAGCAAATGCCAGTAGCTCTGCTCTCTTATGAAAGGAAAACAATGTGGTATCATGAGAAGACCATTAGACCTGGAGTTAAGAAAAGGGGCGTGAATCTTTCTCTCATCTCTGGTGACTTAAGGCAAGTCAAACAACTTCTCTGGGCCTCACATTCTTCATCTATAAAATGGGGCAGATAATACCTATTCCTTATTTCCTTGTGTTGCTACAAATCTCAAATGAGAAAATATATGTGAACATACTTTATAAACTATAAACTGTGATCCAAAAGGTATTTAGTGTAACTCTCACTTAAGATCCTTGGTTTACATTTTCCTTTAATTTTCTTAACTCATTATTCTATGTCAATCTATTATCTATTAACTTAAGCAACTTAGCACAACAAAGACTAAAATAAACAATACCAACCTTGTGCAAATTATCTTCCAATCGTTATTAATGAGCAGGCACACAACTCTATATTGGAATTAGCTGTTGCATACCACTTTATGTTTTGTTTTGCTTTTTCCCTTAACATCATATACTGCATATGCCATATAAAATACTGTTATTACAAACCATTACATGCTATAGTGTGCGGCATCATTCCTGAACAGGTCTTAGTCTTAAAATATCGATCAATAAAGAGACCTTTAGAGATGAACCTATATGCAACATATGCCCTTGCATAAAAGTGTCAGACTATAATCTGATGGAATTGGGCACAGAGACAGCCTCAGCACTTCTTGGCTGAGAGAATTCTGAGGCAATATCCTAAGGAAGACAGAAAAGATGAATGTGGTAAATGACAGTCCTGCAGGAGAGATCTAAATGCTGCCAAGCTATTAACTAAGAAGCAAAACTAGATTACGCATGAGCAAAGGACCAAAACAGTAGAGTAAGGAACCAAGAGCAGGGAGAGAGTATATATACAAAGTGCTTCACGATTTCAGTAGCAGTCTGTGAAACTTGGGTTTGAGTTCTGATTCTGCCACCAACTGGTACCACTTACTTATATCATTGAGAAGGATACTTAACCTCTATACGTCTCCATTGTCCCCTCTATAAGAAGAGATAATAATAGTATCTAAATAATAGGATCGCTTAGAAAGTGGAATGAGATAATACATGTAAAGCACTTAGTATGTGCTCAAAAAAATCAGAATTGAATTCGATAACATGTTTCAATCTCTTAAATTCAATGTTAAGGCTAAGTGAGCTCTCTGCAGTGTTCAAGACACACTAAATCTTGTGGGAGTCAGACATCCCCAACTAGAAGGTGCCAACTCCATCTCTTTTTAAGAATGTTAACTGTTTTTTTAAAAACAACACTTCAGTTGCATTCAATCAGTAACATACCTCCTACTCTAAACTCTGCTGCCTCCTGGGTGCAGTAAAAAGTATCTACTATTTCTGAAAGTCTGATCATCTAGCATTAATAAAGCAGCATAGCAGCCAACCCTACCTCAAGTCTCAGATATTTGAAATTCATCCTTCATTAGATTATAATATCTATCGTTAGAGGAATATATTGAAGTTCATTTTTAGACATAACAAATTCCAGGCGAATGGAAAATATTTCCAAAGCTGCTAATGAGAAATAGGTTTATCCAAGTATAAAAGCAAATCTTATGGTCTGAGGAAAGCAAGTAGCATGAAAGCATCAAGAAATTCACAGAGTTACTAAATTGTAAGATACTGAAACAGCTCAACAAGTCGCAATACCAAACAGCTTCAAAACACATATTCTCTTCTTGGTGTTGACCCAGGAGCAGCGATTGGCACCTTGCTTCATTTGGCAGAAAAGTTACTGTTTTCATCACATAGGTATAACCTATGGCTCAGCAATTCTACTCCTATGTACATACTCAACGGTCATTTATATGTGTAACAAAAACATGTACAAGATAACAATAGCAGCTTCATTCACAACAATCTCAAAGTGGAATCAATTCACATGCCCATAATTGGAATAGATAAATAAATTACAGTGTATTTTCATATAAGAGAATACTATTCAGCAATAAAAATGCATAAACTACCACAGCATGCAATAATGTGAATGAATTTCATAAACATACTTTTAAGTAGAGGAGCCAGACAGAAAAGAATATGTACCATATGATTGCTTTTATTAAAACCTTTAAAACAAACAAGTCTAATCGATGATATTGGAGGTTATGAGAATGGTCATCTTTCCGTTGTGGGGAAGGGCATACTGATTGGGAAAGTGCCCACTGGGGCTTCTGGGATGCTATTTAGGTTCTATATCTCGACCTAGAAGGTAGTTATGTGAGTATGTTAACTTTGTGCTGATTCATTGAATGATCACTTTGATTTGTGCATTTTTCTATATGCATATTGTACTTCAATTAAATATATATTACAATATTTTTACCAAATTGACTAATATAAAAAAATGGATAAATTGCCTTACTGGATCAGACAGGACAATTCAAACTAACTTTCTTACAATGAAGACAAGAGATGTGGGTTGGAGATGCTAACTACAGTGTTATCATTAAGTTAAACTCCCTTCTTCTATACAAATAACCTATTCTGAAGCGCTAACCTATTATTACCTTCTTAAAGTTACATTATTTTTACTTATTTGATTTAACAACTTCTATATATTCATTACTTCTATGAAAAATATTTTCTTCTATGTATTAAATGATCTCTTTTAAGCCTCAGTGGGTATCCCACTCATCCCAGTGGACCAAAATTTCATCAATAAGTCCACATTTATAGTTCATAATTTTGTCAATGTGTTTGGTAGATTCCTTCCACATTCATATTTCCAGATTGAACAATTCTAAGGTTTTAGTCTCTGTTGACAAACCTCAGATTTGAAGTTTCTTTTTATACATGTCCATCTGGCTGCTGGAGTAATTCGGTTGCTCTCTTTGAACCTGGTCTGCATTCATTATGTCTTTCTTAAGGTTTCAAGGTACAGTAGGAGAAGTAGGTGAGCTCTGCATTACCTGAGCATCCCTCTCTCTGATGACCAGCTTCTCGGGCCCTTTGGACAGTTTTGAAAAAAGATAACTGCCACCCTGGCTAGCCTGGATCAAAGCTGCTAGTCACCTTTCATATGTTATTGAGAAATGCATTATTTGTATTTACCACATTGAAATGGGTCTATCTGCCTCAATTTTGGAACATTCACAGAGCCTTCTATTAGCTTTCTAGAATCAATAGTACTAGAGATTCCTAGAGTTTCTTGATTCTCTTTGCAAAGTTGACAATATCAAAGTGTATTCCTGTCTTCAAAACAATTATAAAACATAAAAATGCATGTTCCCAGTATCAACTCCTACATTTATCCTTGCCAGTCCAGAGAACTACATATATAATTCTTAGTTTACATTTCCTGGCATTAGTCTGGTTTCTCATGCTTGATAACATATTTTCAAATATCTATAATTATATATTTTTAAAAGATTTTGACATGAAACCTAGTCTATGATCTTTTGAAAATCTAATACATACATTCAATAGTCAATACTCAAAAAGTGACCACAATAAGAACTTAATTGAGAGCTTACTATCCACTGCAGCCCATGCCAAGTGATTACTTGCTTTTATTTCTTTTAATCCTTTCAAATATCCTGTGAGGTAAGTACTATTGCCACTCCAAGTTTAACAGCTGGCTGAGGTCACTGACCTCTCCAGTGGCAGAGCCTTGATGTGAATTCGGGTGCGCTTGATACTGTCCACACTCTTTAACACATTACTACATGCCTTCAGCTTATTTAACTTCCTTAAATAATAGAACTAGACACACCATGTTGTGTGAAATACTATGAATCTTAATTATCCCACTAAAATTAAGCACCAAAATATATTTTAAAGCTAAATTTAAGTTATTTTTGGATTAGAAGCTCTCTTAAAGTATCTGCCACCACAAGCATTGGTAATTAAGGTTTGAATATAAGTTTTAACAACTTAACCCATTTCCTGTTTGCCCTGAGAATGCTCGCTGGCAGTGCGTGAGTCTGCAGTGTCTACCCCCAGAGTTTGCCACGAAATATCTCACTTTTATTATTATTTTTGCATCGCTCTAGAATATCAATTTCTTTGGAAACAAAAGACATCATTCTATTTATAGCATTGTTTTTAGTAGTGTTAATTCCATTTACAAAATATAGTAATTCTCGATCACTGAAAATGTCATATCCTGGAAAATGTAGCATTCCTATGCATGATGTTAATACTGTTCTCAAGCAGTTGCTAGCCAAAGATTCATTTGATGAATCCAATTTATGTATACATTGCTTTTCATTAGGACTAGAGACAAGTTCTGTTTAGAAATAACTCCAAGAATAGTTTTTATATTTTATTTTCACATTGAAAACCAGTCAGATTTGCTTCAGCCTCAAAGAGTGTGTTTATGTAAAGTTAAATTAACACTGGCAGTGAGCTGCTCTTTTTTTGTCTAAATGGGAAATGAGTTAAAGAGTCACTGGGAAAAACACTTGGCTCAAAAGTTTGGTACAAAGACAGGACCAGAAAAGAGTTTCCATTTTTGTCTGACTTCACTGCTGTAGGCTAACATTACTTTGGAGGCACTGCTAGTAAACAAATATGTAGACAGAAGTATTAGGTATCTTTAATTATGTTTGCTACTTAATTTTTTTCCAATTATCCTCTATACTCAAGTAAGAAGGTAACAGGATTAGTGTGCCAGGCACATTTTTAATGTTGATAGTATGAATTGTACTTTAATTTTAAAGGACTATGATAAATGCCCAGATACAACTTCTCAAGAAAGCAGTCCTTAAATTTTCAGAGAAAAAAGTTGTAAAATTAATAAACAGAAATCTCCTTTAAAATGAAGTTGGGAGGCCAAAAGAGAAAACTCTCACACACTTGTCACTCAATACACACTACTGACCCCAACAGGAAGAGACATACTTGCATCTCTGAAAAGAAGTGACATAACTTTACTACCTCAGTAGGAGAGAGAAAAGATTGCTCCTTGCCCAGTAACAGCTCAGCCAATGAGAAGTCATTATACTTTGAACTTTCAGTCCCTTCTAAGAGACTCATTGTTTACAACAGCCCCTCCCACGTTCATAAAAAAGTGATCCTCTCCTTTGTTTCTCTGGACTTACATGTCCCCTTAGACCACATGTCCAGGATTGCAATTCTCCTTTGTTCATTTTGCTGGAGAAATATCTGGCTGTCTATTTGTTTAAGCTCAACAAAGTTAAGGGCCAAGGAGTCACTGAGAACAGTATGCTAATGAATATAAATACATATAAACAGAATCCACTAAATTGGAAGCTTTGAACTTAACAAGTAAATAAGTTAGGTCACTATCAAAGTGTGCCTCTAAGAGCACTGTTTGAAAACAGGCTCAGATGAGGACAGGGATATTTTTAAACAGCTGAGTTCGAAGTGAGCTGCAAGAAGTCTGATAGTGAAGAACCCCAATGGACATAAGTGGCATGAATTCTATTTTAGAAGAAATATTTTTATCCTCAACATCATTATGTCTATGACTGAATCAAGAAGAAAACTTGAAAATTAACTATATCTCTTTTGAAAAATGGAGATGAGCCAATATATACAGACCAAGAAAAGGCTCGTTAGCTGAGTTTGTTGATACAAAAGCTGTGAGGTCATGTAATACTCTGTGCAAACCTCAGTCACTTTTGGGAATTGGGCAACGAAGAAAGAGGGCTAATGGGACCTGAAAGATATTTATTCGTTGCAAGTATAAGCCAGTTTCGCCAAGATTGAACTATCTCCTTGGAAGCGGTAAAATACTCAGCAGGAATAAGTTTTTCCAAGAAGAAAAAGAAAATAATAACCCTAGATTTTCTCACTGAGTCTGCCTTATCTGTACTAACTGCAGTTGCAAAATAGGAGATAGGAAAGAAGGCACAAAGGAAGGAAGGAAGAAGAGAGGAAAGGAGGGGGAAAAGGAATGACAACTCTTCCTTCTTTGTCCAAAGGGCAGTATAATATTTATGGTGAGGCTGAGAGTGTGGTACCTAAACTACCCCTATCACTGTCACATTTTATCCTTTCAGCCTGCTATATTTTTCTTCATAGCACTTATCAATAGTGGAAATTAGCATATGTCATTTATCTATTTGCTGGTTGTCATATATTTTCTCCACTGCAATGTAAGCTCCAGGCAAGCAGGAGTATCATCTTACTGCAGCTGTACCTCCAGCTCCTGGAATGATGCTAGAACAGTAGGCACTCAAAATATATTTTTGAAATGACAAATGAATAAATTGATTGATTAGATAATTAACTAGCTGGAGTATCAGAATATTTCGCTTCTTCAAAATATTATTGTCTGGGCTTCCTTTTCCCCTTCGAGCATAGAGGTGGGTGATGCTGACTTCACTCCCCGAAGCCTAAGACCAGTTTAGGACCGCTGTTTTAGTTTTACTAAATACAACTCAGAAATCTTACCCCAAATGATTCAAAATCCCTTCCATGGCAAAACCTCATCTTCGTTTCTCCTTTCCTGCATACTCTTCTTTGCAAGTAACAGACTGTTCCCTTAAGTATCTTCAGTAGGAAAAACAAACCTTCATTTTCATTGTCAAATCAAGAGACATGGCAGGTCCAGAGACAGTTGGTTCTGGATCTGAATCTCTGATTCTCTCTTGGTTCTTATCCTCATAGGCATAAAATGGCTGCCTCAGCTCCAAGCATCATACTCTCACTTTATATTGCCAGAGACAGAAAGAAAGTAGAGCAGTAATTTATCTCATATTCACAGGAGAACTACTGATGTTGATTGTAGTCCAACATCATTTGAACTACAATTTCTTTTAAAAAAGTGAAAGAGGGCACTATTAATAATTTTACTTGGACAATATACATAAACCAGCATTATCTCAGGAAGACTGAAATATATGCTGGCCCTACTTATTAGAGAAGAAAATCTTCCCATAAGCCCTGGGGATTTAGAAGGGGCTCCCCTTCCCCGAGCATGTTGCCACTCACACAAGCTTCTGTTAGCAAGGAAGAAGGTGGATTAGCTGTTGAGTAAGCAACACACTGTATCTGCCATAATCCCAGCCCTCAATCCAGTCTGTAACAATAATTGTATTTCCTCTTCAGGTCTTAGAAATAGAGAAGGGAGCCTGCTTTTCTGAGAACAAAGCTGCAGCAAGAGGTTGAGCTGCGATGATGGTAACCATCCTTCTTCCAAACTTAAATCCTCACAAATCCCATTATTAGACACAAAATTCTCTACTGTTCCATTGAGTTAATATTCTCAAAGTGCATTGAGCAGGGCCCTATACTTGACACAAGCCTGAAATTGGTTTTTCAATGAGTGGGCATTCCTTAGCCTAAAGCAAAATCATCTACATTCAGGTGATGATGCTCATACTGGGAGATGTATTTCAACCTGAGTGTCAGGCTGAATGGCATTTATATTCTCAAAGTTGAGAATTACAGAATAAATACCTTGAGACTTTATTCTATTTTCACTCTTCAAGTCGTAAGAATGAAGTATTGCCTCTTGTTTAATCTCTAACCATCCATTCCATTTTTAAAATCATTTGATGCACCTTTAAACCAAATGCCTCAAAATCCTGAGGTTATTCAGAAAGCTGGCAAGCAATCAAACATATGCAATTAAAATCTTTGTTATCCTTTTTCGACACATCTGAAAACATAAAATTTCCATTCTGTTCCAAAATTTTGTTTTTTATTGTGGGAACACATATGTTATATGCCTTAAAACTAAATTTTGGGGGCGCCAACCTAGTTCAAGTTCAGTACTTTCACAACCAAAGGAGAAATACTCACTTTAAGATTTCGACTTCTCTTTATGTTTATACAGTGTGATAGTTAAGGTCCAAAAAACACTTTTAAGCTCTAATTGTGTTTCCAATATTAAATCTTCATTTCTATCTGAAGTAACTGAAAATGAAGAGGAGAGATGAAGAGAAACTTTTATATTCACTTGAGTCTGATGGCTGACTTAAACTGCTGGGGCCAATGGTCTTGTGGAGACTGATGTGGGAAGCGTGTGCTTACACGTGCAGATATTGGGGGGATGATGCTGGGCAATCAGAAGGAATTTGACCTAATCCACACACCTCCAAGAGCATCATTTCCGAAATGCCTGAGGACAGGAAATTAACCTATCTGTCAACTATTGGCTCTCTCAGCTTGTGAAATATTGAAAATCCCTAATTAAGTAGAAGGCAATAGAAATCAGACAAGTTTCTTCGCTTTTTGCGTAACTATAATCTCATTACTCTAAAGTCATGACTTCTACTCTGTTTTTAGTGTGCATGAGAGAAGCACCTACTTTTCCATGAATATATTACATGCCCAAGCAATAGAGAGACCTTACTACATTTTAGAGTTTGACTTCCCTGTGACTATTTACCAAGGAGGATTGATGCTCTCATAAATGTCCTTCCCAAATGATAGTGTATGTACTCTAATCAATCTAATCTATTTTAACCAAATCTTTAGTATTTCATTATTATTTTGATCTACATCGCATTGTTCAAAAAAAAAAACAAAAAACAAAAAATGAACTCAAACGTTAAATAACATTCTATTCCTCGTGTAATGAGGCAGCACTGATTTTATAATGGTCCCTTTTATGGCTGTCTTTTTTCATGCAACAACAAAGAAATGATGTCATAAGAAAAAATACTAATTAGGAGAATGTTTTCCAAGAATGGTGATTTTTCTGGACTTAAATCATTGCCAGTGGGCGGCAGGGGAAGCGGCTTTGTACCTGTCAGATAAAAGGATTTTCATTTTGGCACATTACAAAGTAACTTTGTTACAGTCTCTAGCTAAGGGCTCAGACTAAAACTTAATGTCACCACCAGTAAAGTTCACTTTCTACCTTAGAAAACCTTGCTGATTTCAATGCTTGCAGTTCCCCATGCAAAGATCACATATCAAACATGTTATCCCAGGAAATGCAAAGAAGTGAATAGCAGTCTTCAGATTCTGTCCAAGCATATTAGAGGGTTGACAAACAGTCAAACATACTTCTAGGTAAAGTCTTTTTTCAATAATGATCTCCAAAAGCCATAGGAACATGTTCTGCATGTGTGCATTTAACATGCCCTATTTATCTAGCCTAAAATGGTATATAAGCAGGTCCTTGACATCTTTTTGTTCAATGTTGTTTCGTTGTAACATTGATGAGAAAAACATTTTTCAACTGGAGGCACTATCTGTGTGGAGTTTGCATGTTCTCTCCATCTCTGTGTGGGTTTTCTCTGGGTACACTGGTTTCCTCCCACATCCCACAGATGTGCATGTGAGGTATCTGGTGTGTCTAAATTGACCCAGTCTAAGTGAATGTGGGTGCAGGTAAGTGTACTCTGCGATGGAAGGGTATCATGCCCAGGTGGGTCCTTCCTTGTGCCCTGAGCAGCCAGGACAGGCTCTGGCGGCTCACACCCCCGGACTGGAATAAGTAGATTGAAAAATTATCATCTTACTTGTTTTCTTTAATCTTTCTTAAATGTATATACACCTCACATTTATTTCAATGTTAAATATCAGACGCGTTTTAGGTCTTTACTTAGAAGTTTGGTGATGTTTTAGTTTGCCCTAAGAACTTAACCTCTTGTTTATGTCAATTAACCTTTGGAAAAATTGGTTTCGTCATACATTGCCTCCCTTAAAGTCCCAGTTTTCAAGAACCTACCTATGATGTTAAATGAGGACTTACTGTATTGCTTGGCAAATGGGCATATTATTTTAGTCTGAGGACAACTTACAACAGACAATGGAGGGTTTGCTGCAAGCTTCCCCGACAGTACTTAGTTTAATGGGGTTCTCCATAAAAGCATGCCTGACTCAGCAGGACACTAGGGGAGGAAGGGATTAGAAGATAAAACAACTCCAATAACAGGAATTTTGTTCCCTAACTGCCTCCACACTCTTATACTGAAAACTAAAATCCCTAAGTTCAGTAGTTCTCAGTACATAAGTTCGCTCTGTCCTTTTCTGGATATAAATCAAGCCTCTCCTATAGTGCTAAAGGCTAAACATAGATTGGGGTGCCTCGAGGTAGTGATGCCAAAATTTAAGATCTTCACAGCTAAGTCACCCTTGAAACTCAGAGGTATCAAAATAAAACCTCTCTGCTGCTATGTGACTCTTTCATTCTAGAACTTGAGTTCCCCTTTCATCTCTGTATTACATAGTGACATAAAAAGATGTTAGATTTTTTAAAAATTCAATGGAAAAATATGATACATAGGAATAAGACTGTAAGACAAGAGTAGTTATTCTTGGTTGTAAAACTCTGGGTAATATTTATATTTCTGTTTTTCAAATATTCCTAGAATTCTTCAATATGTTATTTGCATAAAGAAAAATAAATGCCTAGAAAATGAATAGTCATAAGAATTATATCGTTGAAATATTCTCTTCCTAAAATAAAGCTCCTGGAGTTTTCTAAATGCAAATTTTATGCTGTTCCTTTAGTAGGTTTATTTTCTATTCAACTTCTTATTTCAATTTCACATCTTTAGAATCTCCAGACTTATTTTAGATTGGAAAGGGCTGTCTCCTTAGTCCTCTTTAACAGAACTTTCAGATATTAGTTGAATACAGATAGATTATATATACTGTATTGTAACATATAAATATCTTCCAAGCATCTATGTCTTGCTCCTTTATAGAGAAATGTCTCGAGCGTAGGAAATTATTTATCTATGCATTGTGCAGGTGTAACTATGAGGGCTTAAGAGGAGAAATAATATGGGACCTATTTTCTTGCCTGAAAGAAAGTTTTATTTATTCATTATCTGTTCAAATGTTCCAAAAACTAATCAGCTGAATCTCCAAAGTCCTAAACAATAAAGTATGGAAGAACTGTTCTAGATCTAGGAGATTCTGAGGGCAGGGTCTATCAACTTTCTGCCTCTTCCAAAATATAATCTTAATAGTGCTCCAGTAGAACACTTGATTTTGAGGAAGGCTGCATAGCAATGAGCCTGACAGGTCAATTAGCTACAAAACGTACTTGTGGGTAAGGCGTTTAACCATGCCTTCCAATGCACTCCAGGAGCTCCTTTTAAATACAATTTCCACCTTGAATTGAAATTATTCACATTCACGTCTATCACTCCAGATGAACGTGAGGGCTCCATGAGGGCAGAACACTTGCTTCTCTTTCCCACTCAATCTCCCTCAGAGCGCTTAGTACACAGCTGATATTTATTAAACATGTATCCCATGACTCACTTAACAGTGTATTGGTCATTTTAACTTTTGGATGAACAACCCCTAACAAGAAAATACTTTTAAGAAGGCTTTGTGATAGGCACAGATTAGCCAAAGATGACACTTAAAAATTTCCCTTTGCCCAAATATGTTTCCCCTCCCTTCTTTTCACAGGTGTTGATCATAATCAACAGCATGCACCCCAAAGTCTGAATCAGCATCTGCTTCCACAGAATCCAACCCAGGACTGCCTGGAAACAAAATATAAAACAAATCAGGCTTCCAGGTAAAATACCTTAATGGCCTCTGTGCAAATGTCACTCCTCAGAAAAGATTTTGCTGACCCCCTATCCCTAAAATAGTTACCCTCCAACACATCCTCTCACTGCTTTTCATTCCTTTTATGTTGCTTTAGTTTTCTTCCTAGCAATATGTCTTCCTGGATTGTTTGCTTGCTTACCGTCTCCCTGTACTAAAAGATAAATTCCATAATGCAAAGACTTTGACTTGTTCATTGCTGTATGCCCAGCACCTGAGAGTACTGCCTGGAATATAGTATGCATCCAATAAATATTTATTGAATGAATAAACCATTACTAGATTTATAATTTTAGAAACGTAAAGGGAAAACCTAGAAACCAGGTTCTATATATTGAAATTTTAATAGGAGTTTCTTTCTATGGGTTAAATTTTTAAAAAATCATTGAATGTACCAAATAGTCTCAGCAGGTAATTGGATTCAGTGGTTATAACTATAAGCCTTTGTGCAGTCATGGGAATAATTACTAATTCATAAATCCTGAACAACTAAAAATCTGAGGCAGACCTAAGAGGATCATCATCTGCCTCTCTGCCTCTTGTTGTAAGTTGGTTTTGTATCTGTGTAAACTTTTTTGTGTTTTGTTGTGTCTTTAGAGAAAACTCTAAGGGTTTCAGAAAGATCTCATTCTCTCATAGGCTAGAGAGTGAGATCATAATAGAGAGGAAAACCAATGGCCAGGAAGAGAAGGGTAGAAAATTAGTCTATTTGGGCTCAGTCTATTCATTAATTCACTTTAAAATTAAGTACGTATTTAAAAGTATATATTGAATGGCTCCTATCTAAGCATAATGCCAGACTCCTTACCTCCTATGGAGTATATGTTAGTGGGGGAGAGAAATATTAGACAGCTAAACAGACAAGCTAACCAAATAATTATAGCTTGTGAAAGCCCCTTTTCAGGAAAAAATATAGAATGCTATCTATGAGTGCTATCTATCTAGGAGTAAACAGGACAGGGTGGGATTAGTGTTAAGACAAGATGATCACCTTCCCTAAGGAGGTGTTACCTAGGCTGAAACCTGAAGGATAGAAAGGAACCACCCATGCAGTGATCTGGTAGAAGGCAGATTCCAGGCAGAGGGAAAAGAATGAGAAAAGATCGTGAAGCAAGAATGAACTTGGTGGTTTGAGCAGGACTGGGACTAGGGTGAGGTACCCACCTCACTGTGGTTGCAAAATTCAAGGGGAGTGCCAAAAACCTCAGTAATCAAGATAATATTTTTAAAATCAAATTTAATGCAAACAATCCATGATGAACAAAATATCAATATTTTCAATAAGGATAGATTCAGTATTACTGAGTTTTCCTTCTGCCTTAAGCTCCAATACAGCTGGTACTGATCCTAACTTTAATTTTTTATATTTTGTGAGCCATTTACCTCACACTAGTCCCAACCCTGGGAGTGAGAAACAAAAGCAAGGCAGGGAGGCTGGAGTGCAGTAAGTGAGAGGAGAAGGGTAGGAGACGCAATCAGAGACTGAATCATTCAGGCCGTTGTAGAAGTATTGACTTTATTCCTGGGGCCATGGGAGTCATTGAGGTGATTTGAGCGATGGTACGTCAAGTTTCTGTTGGCATTTTAGAAAGATCACTCACACTATGAGTGCAAGAGCAGAAACAGGGTGACTAGGGAGGAATTTACATAGGGATTACCCTAAATATGTGTGGTAAAAATATATTTTGGAGTTAAAAACAAAGCTTAGTGATGTAATGGATTGGAGAGGATGAAGGAAATGGAGAAAACCACGATGACTTCTCATTTCTGGTGTGAGCTGGGTGGATGGTGGTGTGACTTACTGAGATAGAAAAGCCTGAAGGAGCAGACTGGAGCAGAGTGTGTAAATCAAGAATTTTATTTTGGTTTGTTCATGTTTGAAATGTCATTGAGCCATATACTTTATCACGCAGACAGTAGGAAATATGAGTTTAGATTTTAGAAGAGAGATCTGAAGTAGAGTTAGAAATTTGAGATATAGCAACATAGAGATGACTTTCAAAGCTTTGCAAATAGATCAAACCATCTAGGAGAAACTTTAGAACAGTGATTTTCAACTTTAACTTCTCATTAGAGTTAATATTGTATCAGTTCACATTTCCCCTCTGATACATCACACTTTTTCTTCATATTTCCTATTTCACACTTCCTATTTCATACTCACAAATGTATAACTTTATAATGGTATAATTCTATTTTCCTGTCCCCTTATCCTTTATGCCACTTCTATATTTATCATAAACTCTACCTTAAAATGTTATTATTTTTGCTTTGAAAAGTCAAATGTCTTTTAAGAGAAATTAGAAGGGAAAAATCATATTCTTTAATATTTATACATTTATCATTTTCTATGCTTCTCATTTCTTTCTATAGATCCAAGTTTTTATATGGTTTCATCTTTCTTCAACCTGAAGCATTTAGCTTTTCTTATGGTACAATTTTGCTGGCTACTTATTCTCTCAGCTTTCATTGATCTGAAATTGTCTTTATTCTACCTACAATTTAAAAAAATATATCCACTAGATATAGAATACAGAGTAGAACAGTTTTTTTTTTCTCACTTTCAGCACTTTCTAGATGTTATTTCATTGTCTTTTGGTCTCCAGTGCTTTAGATAGAGAGTCCAGCGTCATTCAACTCATTGTTCTCCTCTGTGATAGTTTTCTCTGGCTGCTTTCATCTTTGGACTTCAGCAGTTTGACCATGTTGTGCCTAGGTGTGATTTTATTTATATTGTCTGCTTAGAGATCACTGGGTTTCATGAATATATAAGTTGATGTTTTTTCATCCAATTTGAGAAATTTAGATAAATACTTCTTCAAATTTTTTTCTACCACATAGTATCTTCTTTCTTGGACTCCAATTACACATCTATTAGACCATTTGATATGTTCTTTAGGCCCCCAAAGATTGTGTTCATTTTTATTCAATCATTTTTCTCTGTGTTCTCCAGATTAAATACTTTTCATTGATCTGTCTTAACTTCTAATGACTCTCTATTCTGCCATCTTCAATTTGCTATTAAATCCACCCAGTGATTTTTGATTTCAGTTATTGCAATTTTTCTTTCTAGATCTTCAAAAGTTATATAGTATAAGAGAGATGGAAAATGAAGAAGGGAAATAAGATCTAGTAAAAAAAAAAAAAAGGAGTCGCCTTTAGCAATTCCATAGTGAAAGGGAGGAAGAAGAGAAGACAAATGTAGATGAAGATCAACTTTTAGATTCTATAATAAGGAGATTTCAGAACTCTGTTCAACAGCTTCTGATTTCTCAGTGAAATATGAAGTATGTTGTCAACTCAAAAGTAAGGGAGAGGCTTAAGGAGACATAAGATGGTAAAGAATTGTTATCTTCAAAAGTAGGAAAGTTTCTTTATTAGGGAAATGAGTAAGGTTTATTGTTTTCATGATTTTCTCACAATGTTGGGCTACATGCATGGAGATAATTGGAAGTTTTGCAGACAGGTGTGACAGAAGTAGATAGTAGCAAAAAGGCATGAGTGCACTTGATACCCACTGTAGGGATAAAGTAAAAGATGCATAGAGAGCAAAGTGGAGACATAAAAGAACTGACTACTTGGGAGAAGTGTTGGGATCACTGAAGTGAAGGTCATGATGAGTTTGAAGACCTGTGGCAGTGAGTGTGGAGGCACCAGTACACCTTGTGTAAGTTGACAGCAATCAAAAGATGGAATGTTCAAAATTGAGACCATAAATTTGGTGCAGTATCTAGTGAAGAAACATTTAGACTGTGAATATGAGAGGAGATTGTTGTTGAGGAGGTCAAGGAACTGAGATGCTAGGATGTTAAATGGATAATGGAGCTTGGGGAGGTGAGAAAGCTTTGAGCCCAAAAGTAAACTGGGTAAGAGGAAGGACTTTGGAGGGAGGAGAGAAATTAGATGGACCACGAAGTACATAGAAAAGAGTCCTTGTGATGATGGATATTTGGAAAAGTGAGTGGGATTTTTGGAAGGAACTGAAATAAACAATGATAAAACATGATGAAATAAGTTTTGAAGTCCTTTTAGAGGGTGAGAGCTTACTTCTAGAGTTATGTACCTGAATATATAGCTCTTTCTAGCTCAAAAGTATTCTGGCTGCAAAATGATTTTTGAAAACTAAGAACAATTCTTCTGAATGTCCCCGACATAAGCTTGGATAGGCTGATGATAAACCCTACCCCAATGGCAATATGTAATCTGTCAAAAGATTTTTTTTTAAACTCATGTCATATATATAGCTTTGAAGTTCCCCATGTATCCCTAAACAAGGTCAACATAATAACTTCAATAAATGTACAGATAAAGATTTTTTTCAATTTAAAGGAGAAAATAGTCTTAGAACTATTGTTATCAATCAGCATGCATCTGAGTTTGTTCAGGAAGCAGTAGCATGTGCCCAGAGGCTTTTACAATGGGATTATCACACTCAAATGGGATTTACAAATATAGTCTAGAGAAACTTTCTGTACTCTTGATATTTTGGACTAAATGAAGTAATATTGAAGAGGTGCATATCTGTTAGAACTTGAACTCAACATGTCCAGCATAGCTCTTTAAGTAAACAGCCCAGCCTCCTTCATGTTTGCAAGCTAAACAAGAAAACTACAGTGTAGTTTTAAAGAAAAACCTCTTCATTACACAAAGGTAGCACAATAAAACAATCACCTCATATACATTTGTCTAAAAAGAACTGAACTTGAAGCCAGTTGCATTTATAATATGACAGGTGTCCCTTCCATGTACTCTTTTTGACAATTTGTATTTTGATATCTGTATTCTTTTTATTCTTCCCTGCTGCTCTTAAGGTAGGACCTGCTGTCACAAAGACCAATAAAACCTTGTTTTGCCCTCAATATCTGTCACATAGCAAATACACAAATGGATTTGTTGAGTGAATGAATTTAGGCAGGTAAAGAAGACAATTAATGTAGTCTGGTGAGGAAATTGAAGCTGTAACTTCTTGAATCTAGAGTAACAGTTCATCTTCTTCACCTGTTTCCCATGAAAAGTAAGAGTTAAAATAATGTAAGAAAAATAATCAGACTCACTCTTAAAACTATGTTTTGAATAGCATTGCCCTGAAAAGGAGAGCCTTAATGTTTCCAGGACAAAGAAAATGAAGACAATTTACTGGCTCACCAAAATGTGCTAAGGAGTTGACTAGATCATAAGGTTGTAAAAGTTCTTGAAGCGTTTGTAGAAACATGAAGGTATTCACTAGTTTGTCTCTGTCTTAGTCAGTTTGGACTGCTATAACAAAATGCCATACACTGGGTGGCTTATAAAAAATAGAAATGTATTTCTTATGGTTCTGGAGACTGGAAGTCTGAGAGCAGGGTGCCACAGTGGTCAATCAAGCACTGGTGATGACCCTCTTATGGGTTGCAGATTGCCAACTTCTTATTGTATCCTCACATGGCAGAATGAGAGTAAGTTCTTTGAGGTCCTTTTTACAAGGGCACTAATCTCATTCAAAAGGATTCCACTCACATGACCTCATCATTTCCCAAGGTCACACCTCCCAACATCATCACTTTGGAGAATGGGATTTCAACATATGAATTGGGAGAGGGGGGCACCATCATTCAGTCCATATCAGCCTCTAATGACACTAAACTGAGCATAGCAAGTTTGGCATATTGTAGAGAATCACTCTAGGGTGACTAATAAAACAGGGGCATCACAGTTGGTGCACTATTAGGAGTTTCTGGTACAGTTATTTCTTCATGGCTGCTATTTGGTATGGTCATATGTATGAACAGCTTTTCCAGTTACTTCAGTAGAAAACGAAATGGAATAAATGGTATCTCAGTTCAAAGAGGAGAAATTCGGCATATAACTATATACTTTAAAAAGAAAAAAGGTGAATTGGCAATATATTTGATATATATAAATCACGGTAGCAGAAACCTTAAAGGTCAACATGCAGATTTTGCCTCCAGAAATGTTACAGCTAGACTGAGCAATTTCATGGATGTCTTGGTTGCATCCATTTGTCCTAAATGGTGATGTGGGCATCATGGTACCCAAAAGAATCTCTCTTTAGCAGGCCAGCTAGAAGCGACTACTCTCTTTCTTGAATATCCATTGCAAGTTTTGTCCAGACACTTATCTCCCAACTGTTTGGCAGGAAAGAACAAATACCATTTATTGATTATAGTGCTGGTTCATGGCAAGGACCAACGTTAATGATTTATTCCTTTTAACTAATATGATGTATTTATATTAATCATTAGGGTCCAGGACCAAATAATAAGGAATTTGAATTTTCAGACACCTAGTTGAATTTCTCCTTGACCTTGGCATTTAAACATGTAATTCATCAGTCTATGAATTCTTAACTGTCATTTGGACATTAGCTTGTTGGACTTCACCTTTTAAATGCAAACCTGTTAGGGTTAATCAATGGGTATTAAATTCTAATTCCAACATCAAGTTTTAGAGCCCCTTTCTCTGCACTAAGCAAAACAAAACCCACACATAGACTATTGAAATGCATTGAGATTTGAATATTGAGTGAGACTATGTTTCTGAAATTCTGATCTTGGAGTACTTTTCTGAAAAAGCTCTTATACACTGATGGTCCAAATCTCTTGACCTTCAAGGAGCAGGAGAGACAATCCTCTAGCCAGCCTTTGGCCTAATTCAGTTGCATTTCAGAGCTGACATTATTTATGGAAACATAAGCAGTTGGTTGGATGAATGCCCAGGGGCCTTGGCATTGTAGGTACTTAAATAAATCAAATGATCCAGAAAACTGGAATTATGTGAGACCTCCACTTGAACTGCCACCTCTCCCGTAACCACTGGCAAATCCAAAGGGCAAGGAGGACCCTCATCCATAACAAGGGGGAGGAGGGCCTGCAGAACAAGGGAGAGAACCATCCAGGCATGCTCTGTGTTTAGTGACACAAAGACCTTGTAATGTCATGGTGGGGGTAGAAAGAGACCACGTCCTCAAAAATGAGAAATGCTGTTGAGATCGTTCCTGATGCAAACTTGGCTTCTAGAATCCAGGCTGATCCTCAGGACTTTGCCCTGAAGCTTTACTGAAGCATAAGCCACAGCTTCAGGCACAGGCAAGAATTTACATTTTCAATCAGGTTTTGTTTTCGTTATTTCTATCATTTTACTAAACACCTTTATCCCTACGGCTTGCTTTTTAAAAATCTGGTTATCTTTCAGTGTCAGATATTTCTCAGAAATTTTCCCCAGGAAAGTAAAATCTTACCTGAGCGTAAGAAATGCAACCTTACCACCTAAAAATTCAGAATAAAGATAAAAAGGCCTAATTGAATATTGACCAAAGAAAGCTATCTTGTTTATTTCTTACTTTAATATTCTTTCTGAAAGCACACCTTATCAGTCTCACCTTTGTTCTTTTAGGCCTACCAGCAAGATCAGCAGGAAATTGGAAATGCTACATTAAGATATTTAGATTATAAATTTCTAAAAGTAGAACCACATCTGTGTCCTGGTTTAATATGGAGACTTGGAGAGACTGATGAATGTTATATTAATTATCACAGCAGCAAACACGCAATGAGTTGCAGCTTGAACACATTCAAGATGGACTTCACCTTTGTGAAATTTAATTAAATGCTCTACATATAAATAATCTCACACGTTCTAATTCCCTGTTCCAGTTAGAGTAATCCTGGACTTGCAGCCTCTTGCTCTACTGCATGATAAGGTGTTGATTTGAAAACTAAACACAACTAATAAAAGGGTCAGGCCCAAAGCAAAAAAAAAGCATTCGGGGCTGTCATCTCTGTCACCTTCTTTGTGTCTCTGTGGATTTTATCCTTTTATGAACATAGCCCTCACTGTCCAGAACATTGGTATACAGAATGTTTCCCACACTACTTATCTTCAAAATTTTAAGCTACTGAAAATGTGATAGCTGGCAAGTCATGGTATTATTAATTCAAATTCAAATGCTGATGGAATAAATTTGACATGGGGGAAGGTTGGGATGCAGAAGTGAGAAGAGAGACCAAGAGAAAAAGATGTTCCTACATTGTCACAATAACCTTAAAAAGACTTTCAAAGGTGAGTCTTTACATATCATTTGGGGTCCTGACCAATCATAGCACCTAGTCCACCCATCACCACTTATGAGGGAGACTGCTGGGCTTGAGGAGTATCAGGCTCTATGCTTCCTTATCTGTGAGCTGTACTTCCCATCCCTATATTGGACCACAGTCACCTCGACCAGGGGTAACTAAACTCTAAGCTGAACAGGGGCCTGTGTGGGAGCCTGGTGTGGAAATGTCTTCCAAAGCAAAAAAGTGCTGAGCAACTCAGATTGTATAGTAGGAGTAAATGCAGGAAAGTCATGAGGCAGAAAAGGGACAAGGGCTCGCACAGCTAGTGTCACGAAGGATTCTGACATGAGTAAGCAGAAGCTACACAATAGAGTGGCCAGGGAACCAGTTTTCAGGAAGAGGGATAAAATGAGAAGACACCAAAACAAGGTGTAACAAAGAAGTCACTTTAAAGATATTGCAGTAGAGAGAAGATCCAAACTCTTCTGCTTTCTAAGGGTCTTGAATCTCAGTGGGCCTTAGTTTCAGTCTCAGAGAGAACTGACCAAATAAGGTTGTGTTCTGCCCAGAGGCCTGCTTCCTATACTGCCTTGCAGCTGCGAGACCCACTATGTTTCTCCATATGTAAAAACTAAGACATAGATAAGCTAGGCTAATGCTTTTCTAGTGGGCATAACTCTCCTTATGTGACAATCATCAAGGGCGGTGTAGGAACACGTGAGATGAATTTACTTTTTAACTGTCAAGTGCAATAGAACTGTTACCATCAGCCTTTTGAGATGTAGGCAAAAAAAAAAAAAAAAAAAAAAAGGATAATTAAACCCAGCCTTCTCAAATAAGCATAGTTGTGAAGGTTACAAAACACTTCAATATTGCCAAACCTGGTGAAATCAATTTCCGTTTTGTTGCAGTATGTGTCATGCAGAGATTGCTGAAGCCAACAAAATGTAAAACATTAATAATTGGGATTAATATATTGTATAAATTAATTTGCTTATTTGCCTAAAAAAAAAAAAAAAAAACAGCTAAACAATGCATTAATGGAAGCCCTGCACATTTCACAACATAAAGCTTACACTTCCTTGGTTTCAAAAATGAGGCATTTGAAGTTTGAAGAAATCTGACCAGTTAATGAAAATGAAATGAGAATCCTTCTGTTAGTAAATAAAATGAAGCAGAAGAGGCATCTTAATGACTTCAAAGCTACAGAAAATATAAAGAGTAATACATAAAATATAACAGATTGTCAAAATAAAATAGAGATAATATAAGCTCTTATTTGTTTGCAGCACTTGCCAACTGCGATACTTATTAAATGAGTCATTACTTGATTCTTCCTCAATGCCTAGGAAGTAGATGGGGAATAAATAATAGGCACAAATGGGACATCAAGTACTGGTGAGGTTAAAGATTTAGTGAAAACTATATCATGATTCATTTCAACAGGTTGGGTGAAGCCATGGTTTGCCTGCCACTGGCCCTGTTGTAAGAACCAACCTTGGGTGTGGTGGGAGATGATGGGGACGGGGACTTGAGGACCCTTTGTGCTATTTTGGGGAGTTTTTTTTGTTTTTTTTTTTGTTAGTTTTGGTTTTATAATCATATCTCTTTTGTCACATGCCCAGGACATAATCAGTTCTTCAATGGCTAAGTTATATACTTTGAGGACTGTAAGGCTCTAGGCTTATTTGTCTATTCTACCTCCCTTCTTGACTGTTTATTTTTATTAAAGATTCTACCAGAGGTTGGTCTCTAATCGCTACCTGCAATGGATGACTACATCAAAATTTGGCTATAATTTCAGTCTTATTAGAAACTTATAAAAATCAAGAGTTTAGTTACATGAATCAAAACAAGGGGTGAAAAGAATGAGAATCTCAAACAGGATAATATATTAGATTGCAAAGCCATTTCCTACTTCTATCTTATAAATACTTCACCTTCATAGCTACTGACCCTACAACATCGTCCATGCATCTTCCATCCAAGAGAACCACAGGAGTGAAAAACATACTCATTCAATAATCTGGCACTAAGTGTGTTTAGGATGTGAGGCCATATGTCATTCAAACTCTGGCTGCTTCTAAAGCTAAACTGTCAGAACAGAGCTGCAATGGCTGAAGCTCCCTAAAGGTAATTAGACCAGGCTTGACCCCTGGATTTAAGGTAGTACTGTTGAACCCAGCAGGGATTCGAGGAGAGCAAGCACTGTGAAACCCTCCACACATGTGGTTTTCTACTTGCCTGTGCAAATCTCAGATTACACATCCCCTCCAGGGACTGCAGGCTTCTCTGAGTAAAAGAATTAAATAGTTATTAGGATTCCCATGCACGTCCTGAGAACTAACTGTACCCCACATACCTCGGTACTGTCCTTGCGTTGTTAGCACAAACACTTATCCACATCTAACAAGGGACTTCAAACCCCTTCAGGTAATTACATTTCCAGAGCAGTTGATACTGAAATGGGGAAGATTTGGCTTTGCCTCTTACATGCTCAAAAGTAGAGAAGATCTAGCATTCTTGCTTTTTTTTTTTAATAATCAAGTTTTGCCTCAAACTGCTTAACTGTTTTTTCCCTAACCATAAACTCTAAGCTTTTACCATGTTCCTTTGTCTGCAATATGTGCTTCATTATCTTATTTAATCATGGATTATCTTTCTACTTAATTAAACTCACTTTTCACTGTGAAACACTGTATTAAAAAGAAAAATACAGATGTCATGTAGAATTACTTCACTAATCTATTATATCAGTCAAATAACTGCTCCCTGCCCCCAGGCAGTTAAAGATGAGACTGTTGAAACTATAATCGAAAATCTTCTGCTTGTCTTTCTTCAAATTGCAGAATTTTTAAGGCCTGATAAGTATAAAAGAGAGATCCTGAATATTGCTGAGAAAATATCTTCCACAATCAATGTTAGACATTTAAATTTCTGATTAGCTATAAGAAAAGATCCACCCAAAGAAATGTGGGTTGACTTAAGGTAGGTAAAATACTATGTTGTTCATTTACTTTTCAACTTAGTTATATCTTCATTTTCTTTTGTTGGATGACCTACCATCGAAGGACTTCCCTTGAGAATCTTTCCACATCTCTGGCAAAAAGACACCTTCAGTGCATTAATGAATTCTGACCTAAATTTATTAGTTAAAATGAAGGTAAATACTTAATAGTCAGGACCCATCTCTGACTCTAGATCGAATTTATAATAAATGTAAAAATATTTAGAAGTAATAAATGACTGACAACTTCAGGTAATTCTTCAGAGGGCATATTGAAAGAGAGGAAACAACCAGAAAACATGTTGAGAAAACACAGCTCTCCTAATTGTTTCATAGTTGAATTCTAAGGAGTGATGAGCCCTTCAGACCTAAAGGAAAATGCCATGACTGAGATTAAAATCAGTTCACTGAATAGGTCAACAAATATACGAACAACAATGAAAAGCATTTGAAGTTGTCCCCTTTTAAGGCAGTTGCTCATTTTTCTGCCTCTGTTTACCTAAGAATAATGAAAACAGGTCTGTACAAGACAGAGACCAAGATGTTGGAGAACCGTGCATTTCTGAAGGGTTCAAGGTTCACGTACTCGGTGTACATTCATCAAGTACCTAGGGTATACTACTTATTTCCGGGGTCAGTGTCTTACCCATGCCTGTGTTCTGTAGCTTTTCCCTTCATATTTCTCCACATTTGCAAAGTGGTGTCGTCTAAACACATTGTGTTCTGTGGAACCCAGATGCTTAACGCTCTCTCATGGAATAGTTAGGGAAGTGCTGCATACTCTCTCCACTGCTTGCGGGTTTACAATCCACATTAAACAAAAGAAAGTGTGGTAGGAATTGCAGAAGGCAGGGGAGCTTTTCTGACTGGGTCTGCTTCTAGCTAGCTGTGAGGTTAGAACAAGTCTGTACAGCTCCAGAGAGTTTGGATTGCTTCTTTCGAACATGATAGCATTTTCCCAGCTACCTTAACAACTGCCTCCCAACACAGCCTCAAAATATGGGAAACTGGAACAGACATTTCTGGCGGCCCACCCAGAATCATTTCTTCCTTCCTCCTTTATTTAATTTCTATTTTGTTCAGATGTTTAACTGCTGCCATGCTCCTCACATGCCTCTGGGGACACTGAGATCCCTTTAGTTGTACTAAGCCAAGGGCAACCATATCTTGCTTGTGGTTCTCTGAGAGCTTGGGTAGAGACCTTCATTTCTTCTTGGTGAGTGTCCAGTGGTATCCTTCCATCCATTGCCCTGGACACTGAGTGAGCAGTATAGAACAGCTGTGGCCATCTCCTTACCAGAGGGCACGGAGGAGCTGAGAGCCAAAAGAATAGTGGAAAATGGAGCTAAAACCACTGGATAAAGTCCACCCTGGAACATGCTCTCTCTCAGGACTTCCAGTTATGTGAGCCGATAAATTTATATACAAACCGATTTGGTGCTATCATTTGTAGTTGAAGTCACCTTGATGGATACTGTACTCAATAAAAGGTGCCCTCCCTGGGGACGTGTAACAACCTTATCAGAATCTGTCTCCAGAACTGTCTGCCCCATGTTGCTTATCCTCCTTCGAAGAATATTTGCATTGAATCTCGTTTTTAGTCTCTGTTCAGCCCCTTGGACTGATGGGCTCACCTTGCTCTTTGTTTTGCTCCTTACTGCCTCACTCAGCTACAACCCTCAGGGAGTCCAGCTGATGGACATCCCACTTACCTGGAAGACCACCCAGGTTTCCTGAAGTTCCTGCAAGTCCCAGGCCTCCCGGGACTGTTCCCAACATGGCAGCTCTGATAAGCGACAGTGTCCTCCAGGTGTTCCAAGCCTCTTTGCTGTGACCAATTCCCATAGACCAAAAAAGTGCACATGTTGAGGTTTAGGAATTATGTGATACTTTCAGCTTAAACATCCACAGCCTTATGCTGAGGCCCTGTTATTGTTTCTGAAATGATGCCCTGAGACTGTCAGTATCAGAATTACCGGTATTGTGCTAAAATGTTAAAAATGTAGATTCCCAGACCTACTAAAGAATACCTGAGATCAAATGAAAGCCCTATTTTTCACAGCCTCAAGCATGAGTTATCTTAAACTCTGGACTACTCCAAAGACAGCTCAGCTTCCAGCCTCCGCATCCGATGAAACAGAGGCCAAGACCATGAGGCGGGCAGGACTGGGAAAAAGACAGAATTATGAGGGCCAAGTGAAAAGTGGACAGTGTGATAGAAAGATGCTGGACTGTTTCAGGTGCACAGAAGTGGAACTATGCCCACAGGCAGACTCAAATTACGACAGCCATTTGTTTTCCAGTTTCTACAACTTTCACCTTCGTGCATCCACTACTAGCCTTTGTCTTCTGGCATAATTTGTACCCAGACATATCCAGCATCACAGTGGAACCATCCACAAATCACAGTGTCATTGACAAAAAACTAGGTGAAAAATAAAATATCCAAGATCCAAAGGTCAGGGCAAAGTTTTATAAGATGGCAATCTACTGTCACAAAAGAATTTTGCATAAGAGCTAGCAATTTCACGAATATATATTCCACACCTGATTCCATGCCTCACCTCACCTCCCAAGTCCTGCCAGTTCACATCACTCAGTTCACACTTTGCAGGGCTTTATAAGTTCTTTCTCAGTGAGAAAGAGAAACTGACCAATCTCTTTCCCTCTTCTTATGAAATATATTTTACACAGTGACTGACATGACAGAATGCAGATTGTATGGAAAATGATGCCTGTAATTTCTGACTGTTAACTTCACTCAGAGTTGGGTTTAGAGAGTTTAGACAGCCAGGAAAAAAAAATATGTTCGGTACCATTTTTTTCTTTTTCAGAAAATGACTGACGAATGGGAATTCAAAGTTTATTCTAGAATGCAGTTCTATTCAACATGGACTTTTGACAGGCCATTCTCTCAGAACCTCCTCATATTCACAGCTAATCCCTTTGTCTCTTTTATAACAACAAATCTACACATTCCCCTCCTCTCCTGCTCCTACTACCCTAGTTCTCATTGGACATTGTGACGACAAAGCACCTTTCATTTTCTTGTTTGCTAGGGGCAAATTAAATTAGAGTGAAGTCTGGGATACTTGGCCATTCCAGGTCTCTATGCAATGGATGAAAAATGTCCATGTAATGGACTCTAATGGGATTTGTTTTTATATTCTAGTTTTTAAATTAGAGACACTACATAAAGTCCACTTATTATGCATAGGACATTCATGTTAAAACTCAAAGGTCAAGTGTTGAAGTCTGGGACTTCTGGTCAGCAACATTACCCCCATCTTATAATCTCTAGTTTAGTGGCTCCCAAAGTGGCTATGTAACAAAATCAATTGAGGAATTTATTAAAAATACAGATTTTCTGATGTAACTCAGACATAATGAACTTGACCTTCTGGAGTCTGATTTCTTCTTTTTTTTTTTTTTCACACACTCCCTGAGTGAGCCTCCTGCAGACACCTGGGACCCATTTACTGAAGACATTTGGGAAGCACTTCTCTGGTCCAGTGGTTCTTGAGCTTATGTGAGCATCAGAAGCACCTGGAGGCCTTATTAAAACACAGATTGAACCCAGAGTTTCTGATTCAATATATCTAAAATGAAGAATTTTCATTTCTAACAAGTTTCTAAGTGATGCTGATGCTGTTGGTCTGGGGACCACACTTTTGAGAACCACTGGCTCTAACCCAGGTTACTTGTTTACATGTTTATTATTCATTAACATTTCTATTATACAAGGACTGGGCTTCAGAGGAAGGAATAATCCTCTCACTTCAAGGGTAACACACCTGGCTGAGCATCACAATCACCTGAGAGCTTTTTAAACTTTTTAATTTAACATTCAATTACTGGGGTTAGGCTTGCACTTCATCCTAGATCTACTGAATTAACAGCTCCAGGGTGCCCTGGGAATTTTATTGTTCTGAATATCATATTAGGAATTACAAGGATTTGAAAATATTGTCTTAGATGAGCCAGACTTCATGAAGAACTTATGTTAAAATATTATTTGTTGTTTCTCTGAAATTCAGATTTATTGGGGCATCCTATATTTTATTTGGAAATCTGGCACCCATATTCACTAGGCTGTCTTTGCCAGAAGTTTTCTTTCCTCTGTTTGCTCCTTTGTTTCCTCTTTTGCTCAACATAGCCCAGTTTCAAATGCTGAAGGGAGTGACGGTAAAGAGTGAAATGCATGCAAAGGTGGTGTGTGGGGTGAAGAGAAAATTAAAATGTTTCCTCGGGAAAGAAAACATACACATACGCATACACATACGCACACACACACACACACACACACACACACACACACACAGAGGAAAATTCATTAATCTAGACAGCAGAAACAAAATAAAAAAAACTGTCTGCTAATGGTTTTTTACCAATTTGTCAATTACACAATCAAAGAAAAAACAACAAAAAAAAAACCCCTAAGGAATAAAAAGACACCAAAGATGCTATTAAAATGTTTCAAGTGAAGCCGTATATAATTAATTTCAAACAGCATAGCTATGGAAACTCAAATACTTCAAGGTGCTGAGTGAAGGCGAGATAAATCTACATCAGCCTTCAAAACTGATGCTTCCAGGTGAGTCTATGGTTCAACCAGAAACAGGGAGATAATGATGTCTGCCCTTTCCCTGTTTTATCAGAAACTATAGAGCCTTAAATTAAAATGCTTCCAGTGTGTCAAAGATGAAAAGAAAAAAACACATAGCTCAGCACCTGACATCAGCACATAACTACTAAGAGACTGAACTGAATGAGTAGAAAAATAAAACAGAGAAGAAAAATCCACTGATGCAGAAGACAAAGGAAATAAGGAAAGAGATCTGGCAAACCATTGTACAAGCTGAGTAACCACCATTAGCACCATGGTCCCTGCAATGCAAGCAGCTTTCTCTTGATGCAATTTTACCATTTCCTAGGTTAGGGGTCAGAACTTTTACTGTAAAGGACAAGATAATAAATCTTTTAGCTGTTGTAAGCCATATGCTCTCTGCTGTATCTACTCTTCTTGCTGATATGGCTTAAAAGCAGCCACAGACAATATGTAAACAAACAGACATGGCTGTTTTCCAATAAAACTTTATTCACAAAAATACGTAGTTGCTATTGACTGAATATTTATGTCCCACTCCCCTTTGAATTCGTATGTTGAAGTATAAATTCCTAATATGATATTTGGATGTGGGGCCTTTGGGAGGTAATTAGGTCATGAAGGTAGAGCCCTTGCTAATGAGATTAGTGCCCTTATAAGAGAATGAAGGAAAGGCAGCTCTCTTTCTGCTCTACCTTGTGAGGAAACAGAAGGTGTTCTATGAATTATGATGAGGGCCCTCACCAGACACCAATCTGCCAGCATCTTGATCTTGAACTTCCCCGCACAAAGAATGCTGAGGATTAAACGTTTTAGTTTAAGCCATCCAATCAATAGTATATCTGTTACAGCAGTCTAGCAGGCTAAGAACAGTTGAGACACATTTGGCCCTTGAGTCATAATTTGCTAATCCCGTCACAGGTGAATGCGGTAAGCATAGCATCATTAATGGATTCTATGGAGTACTCAGTGTCTGGTGGATGCTCAATTAAAAAAAAAAAAAAAAACAAAAAAAAACTCCATTAACTCATCACTATATATACAAGGGCAGAGTGTTGAAAGATCACTCCAAAGTGTAAAGGCAGGAAATTAGGATTCTAGAAACAGAAAGAAGTTGCTCATTAGAAATTCTGAGACTGCTATAAAAGGGAGAGAGAAGGAGTTAAGGGAACCAAATGTTTTAGGATGTTTTTCAAGAAGTTCTCTTGGTGGCCCTGACATTCAGAGAGAAGTTGACTGTATGGGGGAGAGGAACATTCTTGCCAATTTCTTTGACTTTAATCTGCTACTGTGGAGGGTACATTATATGATAAGGTGTTATCTTCCTTAATGAGGGAGGTTTCCTGACTTTCTCAATTCCCTAATTTTTGCACTTAGCATCCTCAGTGTCCTTACCTCCCCCCCCCAAAAAAAAAACTAAGTCACGTTGGTATAAAATTTTATACTTTAAGCCAGAGAAATGTCACCCATGTAGCATGGAAACATAACTTCAGTGACCTCCTTTATGACACTGGTAAATGTGTTCATCTGAGGTCACATGTCAGGCAAAAACACACAAGCATGCATTTTATATTGTATAATTTAAAAGCTTTATTTCCCCCCACAATTAGCAAATGGGTTTTATATTAGTTCAAATGGAAGTTTTCCTCCTCTAGTTACCTTTGTCATTGACTATACGGTTGTCAGGGAAATTACTTTCTCGTCAGGGGAAGAGTTAGATTTCATAGAGATGCTCTGAGCTAGTCACAGAAATGAGAGGGTCTGACTCAGCAACCTCTGAAGGAGCCAATGAGATTGACAAGTCCTTTCAGCCAAAGGCCCAGTTAGGCATGGACAATACAGGCTTCTACAACCTGCCCGTTGTAGATGCTGGCAGGATCCTCCTTTTAGAAGTGACAAAATGCAGCCTCTTTGACCAGGAAGCCTGGAAGTCAGATAATATCCTCAGTCCTGGCCAAATCCCCTTCGTCAAATCCATGGCCACATGCAGGAGCATTTTAGCTAAAAAACAACTGCCTCCCCCTTTGGGGTCCAACGTGCATTCTTTGCAAGATTGGTCTTCATTCAAAAGTTCACTGCTTACACAGTTTTTAGCTGGTGCTTCAGAGGGCTCCTCTCTGCCTCTCCTAGGAATGATGGCATCATATCCACGAAAACATGAAGACCCAAGCAAGCACTGGCAGGTAGAGCATGGGGGCAGCACTGCCAGACGTTCTCTGAGCGTGCATTATGGCGAAGACTGCGTTGGTGTGGTTGGTGGGTAATTCTACATTGCAGATCATTCCTTCACAGCAAGACCTACACTCCTGTTACATAAGGAAGACAAGAGGGGAAATAGCAAGTGAATAATAGGAAGAAGAGGGAAGAGTGAAACAAAGAAAATAAAGGTTTCTTGAGCTCTATGAGGACATACAGAATTAGAGATGGTTATCCAGTGTATGAGTCACTCAGACCCTTGGGTACCCTCCCCCGCACTGACCTGAAAGTCAGGATCATCTGGAGAGTCTTTTAATTTTAACTATAATTTATCTCTATCAACCCAAGCACAAGCAAGGAAAAGAAAGGAAACTGAATATGACTGTTTGATTAAGCCAACAAATCTTCTAAAGACTTCTAAGGAAAAACACCGAAACAAAAATGAAAACTAGGAACATGTTGGATTGGTCATTGATTTTCTTTCTCAGTACTGCTAGTTGGGGGATAATAATGACTCTCTATTGTCTATACTACCACCCGATTCCTATCATTACAGCAGCAATGGCTTGCTAATATGGCTGATACGAAACACTGCTCCTTAGAGCACAAGATGTTTTCAGGGGAAACCATCTCATGTCATAATTTCTGGTACGATGCCTCAACCTGAAAATCCTAGCCATTCATAGAGGCTTCCAGGATGGCTAGGTAAGATAAAGGCAGTGATTCTTGTTGTTTTTTTTTTTTTTTAATCAGTGGTTTTCAACCCAGATGGTACATCAGAATCTCCTTGGGGAACTTAAAAAAAATTCTATGCTCAAGAGCCCAATCTGAAGTTGTTCCTGTTGGTCTGGGATGCCCTCTGCCACCACTGACACAGCTTATAAAAACTCCCTGGAGACTCTCCTGTGTAGCCAGAGCTAAAAGCCACGGTATCAGAACAATTTTCTATACATTTAGGCTAAATCGAATTCTAAAACCTCATGAAATTAACAGAGTTTCAAGTAATTTTTTTCTCAAATATTTCAGGATTCCAGGTATATAAGAGTAAAATGCTCATTTACAATGATAGAGAAAATTAAAAAGATCCATTGATCTAAAATATATCCATAGTTCATCATATTAAACCTTGGTTAATCGTTCAGACCCTTACTTCCTCATCCAAGCTCAGGTAGTAGGTGAGACATGGTTTTCTTAGTAAAAGGTGCCACCATTTTTCTCTTTCCACCTTCCAGCTCCACTGTGCAGTGTTCTTGGTGATTTCTGGCCACAAACAAAATAGGTGAGCTGGGTTCTGTAGTACTTGACATTACTTGACATTTTCTCATGGATGGTTTGCTCTTGGGCTTCCAGAGCTGACTTCAGACAATTTGCCCAAAGTCCAAGGTCTAGGATCTAGCTCTGGAGTCTGAGAACTATCATTTGTTTTTAGCAACATTTTGCTTTAGAATGGAAAGTCCTCAACTTTTCTTTGGTCTCCATTGCATCACTGTAAAGGAGTTTTTCCTCTAATTATAAATATGTTCAACTTATTACTTATCCTTCTTGCTTCTCCATGATGTATAACTAACCATCACCAACAAGAAATCTTAGGACAGTAACTTTACACACACACACACACACACACTCTCTCTCTCTCTCTCTCTCTCTCTCTCTCTCTTCTTACTGTATGTTCAGAATCTCGGCTGTGGTGGCAGCCAACAAAATGACATTCACTTCTAGAGGCACACTTTTTGGTGATTGATGTACTTCTTCCACGACTGGTAAAGTGATGAACTGTCAAACAGTACTGTGTATCTAGGTAGGAAGAAAGAAAAAAGGCAACTTCATTTTTTTTACATTGCAAAAGAGAAGCTCTCGACAATCACTTCAGAAATAACTAAAATTCAGGATGATCCTTAGGATTCTAAGCAACAAATATGGCAGAGAACTCTAGAGTTTCTAGGTGATATTTTTTAAAAAGGCATTAGCTTCTGAAGCATGTGTGTATTTTGAAAATGAATATAACTGGACAACTACCTTTATGTGTCAGTTAAAGCTGAGGAAAAAAATTGGACAAGGTTTTCATCAAAACCATAGGTTTGCCCATTTCATGTGAAAATGTCAGTATCTCTGTCTCTGTCTCATCTCTCTCCTCTGAAGTATGTGTTCTGTAACCATATAATAAAATGAAAATTGTTAATGTAAAATGCAATGGGTCAGGACATTTCTTGTTGCATTATTCATCATGTGTTTCTTATATATTAATAGGCTATGTGGTGAACTGGAATGAAAAGCAGGTGCTTCAAAGTACACACCGAGAGCACCTTCTTCACTCATCCAGCTCACGCTCTAATCCTACCAGTGTGTTTGACTTTTCCTTGAAGTATTTCTATTTTTCTCCTCTTCTTTAATTAACTCTTACTCTGTCCGTCCTCTCCACCCTCTGTAGAGCTAGCTCATTTCTACATGGTGTTATCCTTACAGCTTTAGCCACTCACATTTTATTATTTAGGACTCTTTAAAGTAAGTAATTTCATTCAATACCTTAGAAACTTCCACTTCAGTTCTACATCTCTATTATAGTTATCTCAGGCTGAGTTTATTGAGAAGGAACTACAGCAGCTGTGTCATGGGATGGGAAAAAAATTCAACTAAAGCCAAGAATACTGGACTTATAAAATTGCCTTTGTCACAAGCGAGCAAATCACATTATATCCTTTAAGGACATTTTTAATTTATTTTTACTATTATTTTAAAACATGTATTGCAGTAACATTGGTTAATAACACTATATAAATTTCAAGTGTACAGCATTATAATTTGATGTCTGTATATTCTACTGGGTGCTCACCATAAAAAGTCTAGTTTCCTTCCATTACCATATATTTGACCCCCTTTACCAATTCAACCTACCCCCTCCTCTTTCTCCTCTGGTAACCACCAGTCTGTTGTATCTATGACTTTTCCTTTGTTTTGTTTTGTTAGTTCATTTGTTACTTTTTGGTTTTATATCCCATATATATAAATGGAATCGCATGGTTTTTGTCCTTTTCCATCTGATTTATTTCACTTAGCATAATACACTTAAGAGCCATCCATGTTGTCACAAATGGTAATATTTCATCTTTTTTATGGCTGAATAGTATTCGTGTGTGTGTGCATGCGTGTGCGTGTGCGCGTGTGTGTGTGTGTGTGTGTACCACATCATCTTTTCCATTCATCTGTCAGTGGAAATTTAGTTTTTTTTTCATATCTTGGCTACTATAAATATGCTGTAATTAACACAGGGGTACATATATCTTCACAAATTAGTGTTTTCATATTCTTCTGATAAATACCCAGAAGAGAACTTGATGGATCATACAGTTGTTCTATTCCTAATTTCTTAAGAAACCTCTATACTGTTTTCTATAGTGGCTGCATCAATGTACAATCCCACTAACAGTGTACAAGGGTTTCCTTTTCTCCATATCCTCACCAACACTTGTTATTTCTTGTCTTTTTGATAATTACCATTTTAACAGGTGTGAAGTGATATCTTATTATGGTTTTAATTTGTATCCCCCCTCCCCAAATGACCATCCTTTTATATGTCTTTTGACCATCTGCATGTCTTCCTTGGAAAAATGTCTATTCAGATCCTCTGCCCATTTTTTAATTGGTTTGTTTTGTTGTTGTTGAGTTCCTCATATATTTTGGATATGAGCCCCTTATCAGAGGTATCATTTGCAAATATCTTCTCCCATTTGGTTTGTTGGCTTTTTGTTTTGTTGATGGTTTCTTTTGTTGTGCAAAAGCTTTTAAAAGTTTGATGTAGTCCTATTTATTTATTTTTGCTTTTGTTTTCCTTACCTTTGGAGTCAAATTCACAAAAACACCAATGAGACCAATATTCAGAAGCTTAGTGTCTATGTTTTCTTCTACGTATTTTGTTTCAGGTCATGTATTCAAGTCTTTAATCCATTTTAATTTATATATGTGATATAAGATAGGGTTCAGTTTCATTCTTTTGCATATGGCTGTCCAGTTCTCCCAACATCATTTACTGAAAACACTTTCCTTTCTACGTTGTATATCCTTGGCACCTCTGTTATAAATTAGTTGCCCATATATGTGTACTTTACTTCTGGGCTCTCAATCTTGTTCCATTGCTCTGTGTGTCTGTTTTTCTATCAAGACCATATCATTTTGATTGGTATAGTTTCATAGTATAATTTGGGGAGTGTGATACCTCTGGCTTTGTCTTTCTCAGGAATACTTTGTCCAAAGTCTTTTGTGGTTTCATATAAATTTGAGGATTTTTTTGTTCTATTTCTGTGAAAATGCCATTAGGATTTTAATAGGGATTTGCACTGAATATATGGATTGCTTTAGGTTGATTTTCTTTTTAGTAAAATGATGATAGTAAGTGCCCTGGCATTTTAATAGGGTTGTTGTAGGCTTAACTAACAATAGTTAACACATATTGAGTGGGTACCACCAACCACGTCATCATCTAACATGTATTTGCTTATTCAATCCTTATAACATGCCTTAAGATAAGTCATATTAATATCCTAATATTACAGAAAAAGAAACTGAGGTCACATAAGTAGAAAGTGGTAGAAGGTAGAATTTTACCCTACGGTGTTTTCCAGAGTTTGTGTTCTTGATCAGAACACTATTCTGCCTCTCAGTATATTTAATATTAAACTAGATGGTATTGCAACATGCTCTACAAGAGTAGCTGATGTCTGGATTCAGAAGAAATGCATTAAACGTTTGGAAAGGCATTTCAATTTATACTCTGAACAAAGAAGAATTGAAAACTGGTGGCTGCATGTGTTCATATATAATATCACACATGCTAAAGCAGCCCTAGAAATTCAGAATAAAAGCCAGGGTAAATAAAATAAGAAATGTCATTCTTGTCATATCCTATTACACAGAGAACCTCTTTTAACAACACCGACAGGCCACAGAAGTCAAGCTATAAGATGAAAAGGAAATCTGAGATGACAAAGAACAATAGCTGCAAGCCTGTCGGCCCCAAGAAATGGTTGACTATCACTTCCCTAAATGATGACAAACTGAAAAAGTAAGAAATTATACTTCCAGTAAGAATTTCAGATGGTTAGTATCTTGGGAGCTTGACCAGTGTATAGTCAAGAATATACTGTCGTGTATGTTGGAATGTAGGGTCATTCCATGTCAATCTCTTTAAGAGTTAGGTTTTCAAAGTGGACGTGGAAGAGCTGACTTTCCTCACCCTCCTATCGCTGATGTTTTCTTGGTGGTGAAAAGCTATAGCTTCTCTCTTTTGTTCACACGTTTCAACAGATCAAATTTCAAAACACAGAAACACGCATGCACAGTCCCACTAAAAATGGCTTTGATTAATGAATGACAAATTGAAGCATTATGCACAGACCGAGCAGTAACGGTGTTTTGCTACAATCCAAAAGAACAGTATGGCCCATGAAGATAAAGCACAAGAGGATGGACATCAATGCCCAAATTTACTACTATTCTAACCCTTACTGTCCAGTTTTCCGGGGAATGTAAAGCAAATACTTAAAGAATGATACCCACCCTCTCAGATAAGTTAGTAAAAAGAGGCATCAGTTAACCTTAAAAACTGTGAAAAAAACTAAGATAAATTTCTGTGGAAATGTGGAAACAAATCCCAAATGTATGTACTCACATTCCCTTACAAAATTTAAGGTTGATTAAGGTTGATTACTCTACAGAAATATAAAAGAACTCCAAGAAAAATATTTTGGTAATTAATTATTTTTGAAAAGAAATAATGAAAAATACTGTCTGAGTAGATGTCAAAACCATTTGTGCTAATTTATGGCATAAGATTCCCAGGCCCATAAAGATCTCCAGTGTAGACTATTTACTGGCTACACACATTGCCTTTATCTCAAAGATGTAAGGTTACTTCACTGCTATATATAATGTAATGCAGAAATTTACAAAAGATTCAAGGTAGTAATAGACCAAAACTAGTAATCTCTAAATCTGGGAGAGTTTCTTTTTCTTGGCATTTTACATTTGAAAACCTAAAAAAAAAAGGTACATTCTAAAATCTGAATAGCCTGATCTCCTTATAGTTGTAAGTAGTTTTTCAATTTCAAATCATCCAGCACATACTGTCTGCCTTACCTCCATGTTTGTCTATATTAAATTATTCAACTTCTCATCTCCTCTACTCCTACCTCCCTATTCCAAGTGGCCATCTTCTCCACTTGAAGACAATAAAAGACCCTATTTGGTGTCCCCTTCTACTTGTTCCCAACCATCCTTTCTCCACACAGCAGCCAGAGCGATAATTTAGAACACAACTACCATCTTATACTCCCTAGTTTAAAACACCCTTACTGCCTTCCCATCATATTTATAATAAAATTCAAACTCTTTACTAGAAAAAGAAGATCCTGTGTGTCCTGACCCTTACCTCCACAATATTCTTTCTCCCTCTCCCAACAAGCCTCACCAGCCAGCCTTCTCCCTGTTCACTCATGTAGCCTTTGCATTTGCTGCCTCTTTCTGGCATGCTGTTTCTACAGATCTTACCTAGCTGGCTTATTTTAGTCATTTAGATCTTATTTCAAATGTATATTCTTCAGAGAAGATTTCCCTGATTACCTAATCAAAGGCATTCATTTATACTGTCAACAAATACTTACTGAATGCCTAATATGGGCCAGACACTAGATTAAACACTGGTGTTTATCAGTGAACTAAACCAACTAAAAATATACCCAAATATTTGTCAATGAATGAATGAGTTTCCCAAGAATCAATGTGTCTCAAGAGTACAGAACTCTTCTTTTGCTTTAGTCAGTAAGTACTTTTCTAGAGATATCATCAGGCATTTCTGAAATTCTTAGAATGCCTTAATCAACCTTGTGATCTATTTCTTCTCCCTAGTAAACACCATTTAAGAAACTTTTCCTCAAGGCACACACAATTACAAATTGAGGCTATGCCATCAGTTTCCGAACACTCTCAGAGAAGTCTGATGTCTGGATAGTCTCTTAAAAGAAATCTTTGATTTCCGCAGAACATGATCAGCCTGTTGGTTTGCTAATCCCATTAAGTAAGATGCCTCTGCTAAGGGCCAGTCAAGAGACATGAGGTGTAAATGAGGTGTGATCCCAAAGAAGTCTTCTAAACTCAACACACTTACTTTGTGGACACCATTTGTCTTCTGCCCATCTATTGCAGTTATAATTATCCCCTGCATTTTCACAGGTAAAACACTTGAAGCTGTTTGGAAATGGCGTGGCTTTAAAGAAAAATGCACAGAGAAACAGGTTAAAAAAGACAAAAATTTTAAACATCAAATATGGTACAAAATTAGCAATGTTTATTAGACCAAACAAAATTTACAAGCCATCATCCTTAAAATTTCTGTTTCTAAGGAGCTGAACTTAACTGCTAGACTTTGGGGTATTTTCTTTATTCCCTTCTCTTTAAATATTTAATCTGTAAATATCTACTCTAGAGTAATGAAATAAATATCTCAAGCTACTTTGAAATATCCATGGTATTGTTTTATTATAATTTATAACTTGGGAATAGGTGGGGGTTGAGAGGATAGGTAAAGGTAGTGGCATCATTGGAACCAATAATTTGATATGGTATCATCCCCAAAAAGAACTGGAGTCAAATTAACCTGAGCTTGAATTGTGCCCTTCTCACTAATTAGTGGTGTCATTTTGAGCGTCAAAGAAATACTCGTGTGTATAGCAATAGTGACCATGAGGAGCCTCATGACTTGCAGAGGCACAGCAAAGGTTAAACAGGAGGTTGCAATAAAAATATCTGATAGAGTCCCTGGCACATCAAATCAGGCTGGTTTCCATTCCCATGCACTTATATTATGGCTATATTTAACCTCGAGCAAGTAATCTTATTTGATGTATGTCAATTAGACCTCAACCAGGAAAGTAACATTAATATAAGGGTGACAGTAATTCTCAGGCCCTTACACTCAGGACAGTGTTATGGAAAAAGAGGAATCAGGAGCTGCTGGCAGTCTGGACTGAGAGCAACTAATATGTTCTTTTTGTCCTTATGCTTTTTTTTCTACCTTGTTTTAATGAGAAAAAAGTCAAAAATACAATAGATTTGAGATTTTTCTATAGGCCAGGGTATAAAGCCCTGTGTAAAACTTTCAATTCTTCCATTTTTAGAGAATGAAGCAGGCAAAGATCAAGGTGAACCCCAACCATCTGGGTAACCTGACCACAAGTTGGGATAACAATTTGAAAGCATTGAGTATTTCAGATACAGGGAAGGATATATATTAATGCATAAAAAAGGAACAAAATATCAAAAGATCAGAGGACATAAAACTAAGTATTGCAAATACAGTTCAGTTTTGCCTAAGTGAATTCGGTAGATAAATAAATAAATAATGAAATGAAAAACTTCATTTTTACCTATTAAATGAGTTTAAAAAATACTAACACTCAATGCTGGTAGGTGAATAGTTAAAGTATAAATTGACACAACCCTTTTGATTTAATAATTCTAATTTCAAGAATCTATTGTCAGGTCATTAGCCAATTGAAGAGGAAAATGCATTTAAAAAGATTTTCAGTGAAGCATTAATGTTTAGCTTGCTTGTGACTGTGTGTGTATGTGCATGTATTATATAAAGTATGGGGAATTGGTTAAATAAGCTATCAACTAGAAATATGACTTTTTAAAAATTTGAATGTAAAAGGCATTAAAATACTTTCAAAGACATGAAAAAGTATTTAAAATATAATTTAATGGGAGAAAAATTGCTGCAAAATTAAATTTGTGTAATCTCAGTATGTCGCATATTTAAATACACATACATAGGTAAAACAGTGGAAGGAAATATCCCAAAATGTAAAAAAGAGCTCACTCTGAATCCTGGGATTATGAAAAAATTTAATTTTCTTCTATACATTTTCTGTATCTTTGGAACTTTATACAGTAAACAAATATTACTTTTTTCTCTTTAAAAAATTGTTTTTCTCATCATAAAATTGTATTAGGCTTAAAAAGTTCAAAATTTGTCAATAATTTAGATTTTATGAAAAGTATGTCAATGCCATGTCATTTAGCTATCAGTATACAATTCTTATCAATTAAGAAATGTATAATAAATCACAGTTCAAGGTGTGTATGTGTGGTCTACATACATATACATATGTGTGTATGTAGTATACATATGTACACACACACAGATGACTGAATGTCCCAAATAATAAAGCAAGTACAGTGAAGAACAATAATGACACAGACCTCATTTAGGAGTAGTAGAAAGACAACAGTTCCCAAACCTGGCTGTGTATCAATAGGATCAGGAGAGCTTTTTCACAAAGTGAGGGCAGAGAGAAAAAAAGAATCGATATATCACCCTCCTGACTACTGAATTTCTAGAAAATGGACCTGGGAATATGTAGCTTTAAAGGCTTTTATTGTGATTCTCATACTCTTCCACATGTGAGAACCACAGGCAGTCATATTTCTATTGAACAGGTTTTGCCTATAACAACCTCTCTCTAATAAAGTATATCAGAGAAGATTTACTCATCTGAAGAGAGATCAAGGAGGGGAGATACTAAATGTATACAAGCATATATACACACATATATGCGTGTGTGTGTGTGTGTGTGTGTGTGTGTGTGTGTGTATATGCTTGTATACATTATATATTACATATACATTATATATATATATATATATATATATATGCTTGTAATACATTATATATATGTATAATCCTATAGGTAATATATTCTATTTGCTTACTTTTAAATTGTTAATGGAAGGCCAAGTTTTATAAAGCCTTTTCTAACTGTGCATAATATTAATAAAAATCCAAGTAGTAGTTCCTTCCAAATTTCCACATGTAATAATCTGTTTTCAAAATTGTTAATGGCCATTTGAAAGAACGTATCATTGATGCAGAAACTTACTATAGCCAATATTCTTCTCCAATGAAGGGATGAACAAAAAACACTGAATTTCCTCTGCTAAGCCATTCTTAGGGACCGTGTTCAAAGATTATTTTAAACAAGAACATTTTTGAGAATTTAACAGGAAGCCAAGCCATTTTTTAAAAAATGAAGAAAATTTCAGAAGTAGTGAAGACTTTCTGATTTATTCTAGGTGTAAATCAAATGTTCTAGAAAAGACACAGTTACTATAGGTAAAAACAGGGACTTCAAATGGATACCCCCACCCCACAGTCATGAACTACAAGGACAACCTCTACTTACGGTCGAGAAGAGGCCTCACATTATAGAAGTTGATATTCTTGGCAAATGCCCGGTTTTCTGAGAAGATAAAGATCTGGACCACAGTTACAGCTAGAGCATGACAGAGGGACAGCATTCTGACCTTCAGTATGGGAAAGTCCAAACTCATTTACCTACGATGAAAAGAGAGACTGGTCGAGTTTATTTGCATTGCACAAGTCAATAGGAATACGTTTTGCTTCCATTTGGAAAGCTTGATTATTCAAATATATTCAACCATCTACTTGTTCTATAGGGCCAGTACCTGTGAGTAAACTACGTTCTTTTTGATCAAATGAAAGTTAAGCAATTACTGCCTTCTACTGGTCAAGTCTCTGCACCAGCCAGCTAAGTTTTAACAGGATACTCATGGCCTTTCAGGTCCCAAAAAAGCAGCCAGTAGTAGCCTGGCTGCACCCCATTCCATAGCTGCCTCAGGCTAGTCACTTTTCTTTGTGCTGAATCACCTGATTTCTTAACAACCACGGTTGAGAGGTATGTTCAACTGAAGTTACTGAACCACCTATCTGTCAATTCCATTTCCTCAGTAAACACTTATGTTCAATAAATTTTGCAACTCTTTCAAAACCGAGAGGAAACAATAAAAGTTGGAGCAGTAGGAAGGACTGTGGGTAAAAGACAGTGAGTTTGAGAAATAAAGTTTCCACGGGATCCCAGAGTACACAGACACTGAGAAGAGAAACAAGAGTCGCTGTGAAATGCCACCCCTGCCTATTTCTGTCACACTGGGTGCAAAGAGAAGCTGCCAGAATATTCTAGAGGAAACAGAATAAAAGTTGCTTGAAAAGCTGAAAACCATATAATGTTAGTCCTGGCCCACAAATATTGTGCACTGTTTTCATAGACTTAAAATAGGTGGGGCTGAAACTCAATGAAACAACAGACATGCACAAAAGCCCTGAGGAAAAGACATTATATCTTAAGCCCCATAGGTTCTACCCTCTAGAAGCAGACCTGGTAGTAAGAAAATCTTCAGGAAAGATACTGAGATGCTAGAATCTCACCACCAACAGATTCTCTTTGATGAGGGGAAGGCATAGACAACAGAAAAAGTATGTAACTTGGAGTTTAAAGACTTTGGTTCAGGTGCTGGATCTGCTATTTATTAGCAGCCTGACCTTGGGCAAGCTCTTTAAACTCTATTAAACTCAATTTCCTCATCTGCAAAGTGGCTTAATAATACCCACCCTGCCCAAATATTTGGGTAATTGTGGGCATCAAATGAAGGCTCAGGTAGAATAATATAGGTTTGTACATTTCAAGAGCATTTGTAGTACAAGTTCTATGAAAATGTTGGAATCTTAAAGACTTCAATAATATTAGCCGAACTCATTTTCTTCTTGTTGAATCAACTGGACTCAGTGGGTTTAGGGAGTTTGTCAAAGAAAAAAGTTTGACCTCCATATATACAAGCATAACCCTTAACAGGGTAAGAATGCGTGGGTTCCAGGATTTTACTCCCCGTTTCTTGTGTTGTGAGAATATCAGTTTTGCATGTGTGGCTAATAATGCCTACCTGTGGATATGGAACTGAATATTAGATGAAATGTAGACACGACATCATCTCATCTCTATAGATGGCTTTTGTCACTGATAGAACCGAGTCCCTCAGGAAGTATATTCAGTGTAAAAAAAAAAAAACCTGTTATAATACAAAAAAAGAAAACTCCAGACCACTATCTCTCATGAACACAGATGCAAAAATCCTAAATGAGTTATTAGTGAGCCCAATACAACAACATATTAAAAAGATTATACACTACGATCAAGTGGGCTTCATCCCAGGGGCATAAGGATGGTTCAACATACGCAAATCAATGAATGTGATACACCACATCAACAAATTAAAAAATAAAAATCATATGATCATATTAATAGATGCAGAAAAACCTTCAACAATATACAACATCCATTTATGATCAAAACACTTAATAAAATTGGTATAGAAGGAAAGTACCTTAACATAATAAAGGCCATATATGACAATCCCTCAGCCAACATTATGCCAAATGGTGAAAAACTAAAAACTTTCCCTCTAGGATCAGGAACAAGGCAAGGCTGTCCAGTATCACCACTTTTATTCAGTGTAACATTGGAGGTCCTAGCAAGTGCAATCAGACAAGAGAAAGATATAAAAGGCATCCAAAGAGGAAACAAAGAAGTTAAACTGTCACCATTTGCAGATGACATGATTCTCTATATAGAAAACCCTAAAGAGTCCACAAAAACACTACTAGAAACAATAAGCAAATAAATTTCTGGATACAAAATCAACATTCAAAAATCCATAGCATTCCTATACTCTAATAATGAAGCGTCAGAAAGAGTAGTGGAAAAAATAATTCCTTTTGCAATTGCAACCAAAAGAATAAAATACCTAGGAATAAATTTAATGAAACAAGTGAAGAACCTATATAATGAAAACTATAAGACCCTATTAAAAGAAATCAAAGAAGATACAAAGAAAAGGAAAGATATTCCGTGTTCTTGGATTGGAAGAGTCAACATAGTTAAAATGACCTTATTACCTAAAGCATTATATAAATTTAATGCAATCCCCACCAAAATCTCACTGGCATTTTTTAAAGAAATAGAACAAAAATCATCAGATTTGTATGGAAGCACAAAAGACTCTGAATTGCCAAAGCCATCCTGAGAAAAAAGAATGAAGCCAGAGGCATCACTCTGCCCGACTTCAAATTATACTACAAAGTGACAGTGATCAAAACGACATGGTATTGGCAGCAAAACAGACACATGGACCAGTGGAACAGAATTGAGTCTAGAAGTAATCCATAATTATATGGGCAAATAGTTTTTGACAAAAAAGCCAAAAGCATACAGTGGGGAAAGGAAAGTCTCTTTAATAAATGGTGCTGGGAAAACTGGAAAGCCACATGCAAAAGAATGAAACTAGACTGTTGTCTATCACCACACACCAAAATTAACTCAAAATGGATTAAGGACTTAAATATAAGACCTGAAACAATAAAATGCATAAAAGAAAACATAAGAACAAAAATCAAGGACCTTGGACTTAAAGAGGATTTTATGAATTTGACCTCAAAGGCAAAGGAAGTAAAATCTAAAATAAATGAATGGACTACATCAAACTAAAAAGCTTCTGCTCAGCAAAAGAAATTGTCAACAAGGTAAAGAGACAACCATCCGAATGGGAAAATATATTTGCAAGCAAAGCTTCCAATAAGGGCCTAATATCTAAAACGTACAAAGAACTCATACAACTCAATAACAACAAAAAAAAAACAAAAGATCCAATCAAAAAATGGGCAGAGGACCTGAACAGACACTTCTCCCTAGTGGACATCCAAATGGTCAATAAATATATGAAAAGATGCTCAACATTGCTAGCTATTAGGGAAATGCAAATTAAAACCACAATGAGATACCATCTGACACCTGTTAGAATAGCTATAATCAACAAGACAAGTAATAACAAATACTGGAGAGGATGTGGAGAAAAAGTAACCTTCATGCACTGCTGGTGGGACTGAGCATTAGTACAGTCACTATGGAAAACAATACGGAGGTTCCTCAAAAAACTAGGAATTGAACTACCATATGATCCAGCAATCTCTCTACTGGGTATTTACCCCAAACACTTGAAAGCCCATATCCAAAAAGATATTTGCGCACCGATGTTCATAGCAGCATTATTCATAGTGGCCAGGACATGGAAGAAACCAAAGTGTCCTACAACAGATGATTGGCTAAAGAAGCTGTGGTACATATATACAATGTCTTGTTACTCAGCCATAAGAAGAGATGAAATATTGCCATTTGCAACAACATGGACGGACCTCGAGATAACCATGCTAAGTGAAATAAGCCAGGGAGGAAAAGTTGGAAATCACATAATATCACTGATATGTAGGATATAAACCTAAAAGCAACAAATGAGGAGGACAAACAAATAGAAACTCATGGACGTGGACTATAGACTAGTGGTTACCAGAGGGCTATAGAGTAGTGGTTACTAGTGGGGTGGGGGAGGGGGGAAGGTAGACAGGGTAAAGGCGGTCAAATATGTGGTGACAGAAAGAAATCTAACTACAGGAGGTGAACACACAGTGTAAATATATATATACCTTACTGTTAAAGTATACAGCTGAAACTTACTGGATTTTGTTAACCAATGTCACCATTAAAAAGCAAATAAATAAATTCAAAAAAAAAAAAACCTAGTAAGTTTTACAAAATGATAGTGCTGAACTTTACACACTGCATTTTAACTCAGTACAGACTCAGACCTAGTATATATAAATATATATATAATTTTGCCTTGGTTCATTTTAGAAATCAAAACTGACCTTTCACAGTTATCAGATTTCTAAATCCTGTTCTTATGCTCTTTCTGAAGAAACAGACATTTAGCCAACTGTATTATACCTTATAGGCAAGTGATTATACTGACAGAAATTCTACGTCTCATATTCATTGCTCTGAGTTGGATTGTCCCAAATTCATTCTGAACCTGTGGCTAAGTAATGGGTACCTTTTCTTCACACCAGGAACACCATGAGTCGAAGGAGGGGGTACTAATTCATCCTTCACAAACTTTAAAATGGCTGTGTTGCAAGACCAATCCAAAGCATTCTTATAACATGGAGATGATGCCTAAGAGCATAGATTTCATACTGTCTACATTCAAGTCCCTTTTGCATCACAAAGCAACTATGGAACTTTGAACGAGTTGTTTAAGCTTTCAAAGCCTCAGCTTTCCCATCCATAAAACAGGCATAAGGACAGTATCTACCTCAATGCAGAAGCAAGGCCTGAATGACACCACTATTAGGTAGTAAAGAGCACTGGCTCAGATACCTGCTTCCAAGCCTACTATCTGTGTAGCCTCAGGCACGTTCCTTAACCTCCCTGTACCACAATTTCTGAATCTATAAAGCAGAAATAGTAATAATAATAATACCTACCTCATAGGGTTGTAGGAATTAAATTAGCTAATATATGTAAAGCATATGAACTATCTAATTAGGTGTGTGCTAAGCATTTGCTGTTCCTTACTAAATAAGCATTTACTAGTAAGGAACTAGTAATGAACAAATACCCAAACTGTTTGGAATCACAAGTCAGAACCTGTGGTTCTCCTCATATAATCTCAATGTTAGACAAAAGCCCATTCATTCATTCATTCATTCAACATGATGTTATTGACACCTCGTGTATAACAGACATTTTCATCACTGGATCGCCAACAAGGTCTTTGCTCTTATACAGTATGTATTTTAGAGGGGGGAAAAAAAAACAGAAATAAATATGGAAGAAAATAATTTCGCAGTCATAAATTCTATGAAATAAAACACAATAATGAGATATGTTAGTGAATAGAATGAGTTATTTTACATACCTGGTGGGCCCAGTACATCTCTGCATAGATGACATTTGAACAGGTGAATTAAATGATGAAAAGAAACTGTCCAAGCAAAGAATCAAGGGTAAAGAAACCAAGGTTCTAAGATGGGAAGAAGTGTGCCTTTTGGGCGGTGGGGGTTGAGGGTGCGGATTCAGAAAGCAGCCAGAGTGACTGGAGCATGCAGAGGTGGGGAATAGACAAAGTCAGAGAGTGGTGGGGCCAGGTCACACAGTCACTTATGAGCCATGGCAAGGATTTCAGATCTGGCAAAGTCAAGAAATTGTTTAATTTTAGATTATCTAGTTCTGAAAAATACCAAGAATGCTTTGTCTCTGTAAACTAGTAAGTCCCAAACTTCTAGCCTTATTTTAAGTTCCTGGAATAAAGAAAGACAAAAAATACTGAATATAGAGGAATATAGAATTCCAATACACCACAAAGGTTTCTCTGAATGCATAAGTGAATGGATGATAGACAACTTGAAAACAAACTGAATAACGAACAAACCCAAGGATTAAATTTGTTTTTGGTTCCTCTATTCCTCAAACCAGCACTGGAAGGAATAGAGTATCATTACCACTGTACAACTGAGCAAAGTGAAATTCAGGGACAATATGTGCAAAGGTCCTAGCACACTGCCTGGAACATAGCAGGCCCTCAAAACATTTCTACTTAGCTTGTTCTAGCCTACTAGACTTGAAAACTAGTTAACAGTAAATCAAAAGACTATTGCTTCCATAGAGAATAAATGTATTTTCATTTCCATTTTTAACTAAAACGGCATAACCTTATTCTATGAAAATTCTCCAAAATTGCAAAAGTTTTACCAGTCAAATGAAAAAAGCATTAAATAAAAATGTCTCATATTTTCCAGAGCATGCTTTATAGTCTGTTACCATATCCTGCTTCCCCAAGCACCTATATCTATCTCTATTTTTTCAGTGTGTAGGCTTGTGTTAACATGACTGTTTTATTTTCACAACCAAAAGACATTAGGGTCATGAAAAAGCAAATGACTAACTCTAGTATCTGAAAGTTGCTTTACATTTAAAATCATTTCACGAAGACTCTGAACTGAAAATTATCTGCTGAGACTGCTGAGTAGGCTCTCACTGCAGTCTTTGCTACACAGCAAGGTTACAATAGAGCTTTTATTTTGCCCTAGAAAGAAAAAAAATCTTTAATACAAGTTAGACTAAAGCATTCTGGTACTTTCTCCTGTATCAACATAGAGCAGAGTTCTTTGTGTGGGGGAGGGGAAGCCTGCGAGCTTCTTAAGGTTATTTGCAAAATTTTGTAGCCATACCTATTTTCCCCCTGGGTTGAGTATCTCAAAGTAATCTGAGACCTACATATTAGTTAAGAACATTTGCTTGCTGTTTCATAATACAGACGTCATGATTCAACTTCCTGTAACTTAGATGTTTTCATATTTTAAGACTAAGAAAGTTCCACATATATATTAGGTATATATATATACCTAATACTCAAAGGTATCTCAAAACATTCCTTCCTAGACAGAGCTCGTTACCGTCATCCACCTTTCCCAGAAAGTAGGCCTGGTCTATAGTGCAGGCCTTCCCTTTATTTTGAGTCCTCGCTTTAGAAAGTATATTCATTCTTGTTCCAGAATGCAGTGTGCTTCTTTGACATGAAGGGAAAGGGATTTCTGCAAGGCACATTTGCAGGGATACAACAAGAATGGGCAACTCTCAAGCACTCCAGGGAATGGTAGTAGCCAAATTTGTAAATTTAGCAAACCCTACCTGAGACTTTGGCCCACTACTGCCCCGAGTAAAGGACCTGTGTGGCACTTGGTACAGAAGCATGGCTATTTCCCAGGTTTGAGCCATGATAATCATCTCATCCTATATGTGGCACTTTACATTTCCATGGAAAATATTGATGAGGGCCTTGGGAAGTGGCACATCCTTGATGTCCTTAATTCTTTGGGGGCAGGAAAATGACCTACATTATTTTTATATCCCTTAGGCCCACACACAGTGCATGGTAGATACTAAATAAATACTTTTTGGAATACGAACAACATCATTAGCTATGACTTATAAGGAATGCCTTTCTTAGCAAGTAAGACAAAGGCCATGCACAGTAAGGAGCCAGCAGGATGTCCAAAGATGATAAAGAAATGGACTCAAAAGGAGATGTGAGAAAGAAGAGACCAAACAAAGGTGGTGAATACTGGCAATTCTTGCACATTGCTAAAAATGAATCAGCAAGCACAAGGCCAACTTCAACTGCCAATAAAACAAATGAAATAGGTAATTTAAAGAAAGCAGCTCTGCTAAGTCTAATATGCCTATCAACACTCGCATTCACACCTTCCTGCGAGCATCACTTATCCCACAGTAAGACACTTTAATGACAAACTTTAATAGGTCTGGCTTCCCTTGTAAAAAAAAAAAATAGAAGGCAAAGAGGAAATTCAAACTAAGTACTGAGATTTGACTCAGAAAATTTTAATAGATGAAAATACTCCTCTCTAAAGGAGAGATCTGCCAGAAATTTTGACATTCCACAACAAGGGTGGTACTACTTGCTTCTGGCTGTTTGGAGAGGTTGACCAGTGGGCATATTCTGGTTCACATTAAATTCAGGAAGACTGTTCTAGCTCCTTTACTTGCAGGGGTACTGAGATTTAAGTTGCTCATCTTGCCTGGTAATGAGAGCCCGTCTCCTAAAGCTTCAGGTTCCACCTGAAGGGTCTCACAGGTTCTCTCTCTATTCCTGGTACATAAAAAATTAGTTTTCCTCTATAAGTTTAAGTATAAATTTCTTTAAGATATTTAATCTAGCATTTATATGTGCCTGAAGCAACATATAAGGCAGAAGTTTAGTTTATGCTCAATCTATCATTTTCATCTGAAAGTACAAAATTTCCAGAGTATCATATATTTTACTTTTGAATACAAAATTCAGTAGGGAAAAACAGAATCACGATACAACCTCTCATTAGAGATTGTCCAAATCTTGCCAGGAGCATAATTATAAGTCATGCATTTATAGCAGGCACCATGCTAAGCACTTTGTATACAATAGTGTATAAGAGAAACACAGTCCCTTGTGCTCTCATACATTATTGGAGCCAAGTCAATGTGAGCCACTGGTGACATGTGATGGCCAAGAGTTAATATAGTCATCTTTGAGGAGAGGAAGAACAAAACTCTTTAGATTCAGGAAGACTTAGAATAAAATTCTGGTTCTATATTTACTAATCAGGTGATCACAGAGTTAAGAAGTATTGTCCCCATTTGCCAATAACAAAACGAGGCTTAGAGCCATATAATTAAATTTTCTAGGCTGTTGTGTGGCTGAGTGCAATTACATATTTAAAGCATTTTTTACTTTGATGGTGTTCAAGAGATGGTAGGTGCCTCCTTCCCTTATCCTTCCCTCCCTTCTGCTTCTTCAGACATCATTAGCAGGAGAATAGAGATTAGATCAAGTAATATAATTGTCCAACTCCATTCTTTACTAGTTGGACCAAATCTCGTAAACAATGTTGAGTTCTATGCACTCATTTCTTAAAAAGATTCAGTAATTCTATTGCAACCAAGTGGAAAGTTGGAATGGATGACTACCAAGGTTCCTTTCACTTTTAATATTCTATGATTTTTATGGAAGGATAGTAATGAAGAATTCTAGTTATGCCATAACAAGTCATACATTTAATACAGTATTCTCATATTTCAGATTCCTACTATACTGTTTTAAAGAATACAAACTTTAAAAAAGCACAGGATCAAAATTTCACAGAAATGAGTATTTCATTTCTAAACATAAAGCTGTTCATTTTGTAGTGCTAAAGACAGAAGTTTTTTCTATGTGCAGTCTGATAAAAGATAATGTCTAAAACAGTGCTAATATTAAAATAATTTCATTATGCAAATTGATTTTAAATCTAATCATAAATTAATATGAGGTCCATAAGTGTGTAATTTGAGTGGAAAAATAGTCTAATCAATTTTAAAGACATATTTTTAAATGTGATTCAATTTTTAAGAAAAAACTGAAAGACACTTTGAAAGTAATGGCTTTTCAGTTGCATTTTTGTCAAATATATGACTTTACATCTTTTTGAGAAGGTTTTCATGTTACCAAAGGAGTAACATGGTAAGAATTCCATGTGAACAAAATTTAAAAGCTTAGACATTTAAGAATTGAGAATTGTACTTCTTTTAAAAAGAATCAAGATTAGCTTGTCAAGTTTTATTGAACTATTTGGATAAATGGTAGGAACCTGATAAAAATGTTGATTAATTACATTTGAGAGTATCCTTCAGACAGGTAGAATAATTTCTAACTAGTTTGTATCCATAAATGATTTTTAGGAGGCTTATGCCTAGTCACATATGCATTAAGGCTCTCAAAACATGGAGTAAAAACCACATTAAATGAGAGAAGAATACAATTTCTAATCCCTTCTGTGAATGGTGTTCCTATGCTATGTGCTACCCTTTGCTCTGTACTTCCTAGCAGCCAAGGGAGACACACATAGGACACATATTATTATTTACTAAAAGGAAACTTCCTGACACTTGATTCTCAAATTAATGGGCCCAATGCCTTATCATACAGAGAGCATCAAACGGCATTTAGATTAATGCCTGAAATTTGTTTTGAAGAGCTCCAGACGCACCTTTCATTTGATCATTTCTTTAAAAAAAAGCCAAGAGCATAATTTTAAAAGGTAATTAAAAGGAGATATTCCTGATGTCAGGTAGGAAAATGAGATATTATTTCCTTTTCCATGGGAGATGGGTGTTTTTAAATTTGAGAGAAAGAAACAATAACTGGACAGACGTTCTGCAGGAGAGCTGCCGACACACAGGTGTGTGGTGCTGTTTGTTAGTGAGCGATTCCAGGGACAGAACCACACAGATATAGACTGAGTAGCAACAGAGGCTGGCCATGGAAGACATCATTTTTATGTTCCATGTCACTGCCTGCTTTATCAAACTCATTTCTTTTAATAACCAAGTAAAGCTCTCATAATAGAAATCTAGGCTGAGCCTGACAGCTGGCTAAGGACCTGTTATTTGACATTTGTTGAGTGAAGGAGTGTATGCATCACCCCCAGGATGCATTCTCTAGCACACTGCACACAGAACTCAACTGAGAAAATATAGCATTCAGAGTTACGAGATGTGTACGTAGGTGATGGCTAGCACTTTTGACTTCACTTGGTCTCAGCTGACATAGAAAAATGATCATAAAAACAGTGTATACACAGATGTGTTTCTCATGTGAATCTCTCTGTATGTGCTCCAATATGAGAGAATGTTTGTACCAAAGCAGAAGTCTTACACAATAAGTTCATTTGGATATATGTGTGTATATGCGTATGTGTATGTATATGCATACCCACAGACATATATGTGTATATCTGCATATACATACACCTATATTTTAATGAATGAATTACTTAAATGCTATGTGCCAAGTTATGTCACTAGTACTCTGTTTAAGAGACTATATTACTAATCATATCAGCTGCTTTTAGCACCCACATGGTTATCTTTCTATTAAGAGAGGTTTAGATGGCAGAATTGTTCTTATGCACTTGTCCTATCATCTTCCTCCCATCCTAGGATTTTGTGTCACTGACCGTTGTTTATAGAGTCTTTACTAGCTCAACTTTATTCTTGATTCTGAATCAAAAAATGCATTACACAAGTAAAAAACAAATTTGTGGGTATCATTGTGAAAGAGAAGGGCATTTTAAAGCCAACAACAAACTGCATGCTATGGCAAAAGAGTATCATACTGACTTTTGCATTGTACAAAATCCAGAACAGATTACTCAAAGAACTCTCTGGAAGCTGACAAGCTTATAAAAGCAATCCTAATAAAAAAATTTCTGCATTCGGCAAATATAACAAAGTTACAGTGTGTCACTTGCTCTATAAATTGTCACTATTACCACTTGGAGCAGAAGGAAATATACATAAAGATATATATGTGTATCATTTCATATTCCCAGAGGAAACTGTAAAATTATATGTATTAAGTTGTTAATTGCAACATAAGAAATGACATTTAAGCAATGGTTCATGATTCCACAAAGTTAAAGTCAAGTGTAAATGCTGCCTGGTGTAATGGGGGAAGAATGTCCTTAGGAGGCACCCAGGCCTGGGTGTGAATTCTGACTGTCACTTGTTGGATTTACTACCTCTACTCGATCCCTCTATTACTCTGAGGCTCAGTTTCCCTATTAGCAAAACAGAGTTATTAAATATCTATTTTGCAAAGAATTGTTGTGGAAATAAAGGGAAAATGAATACTAAGTCCCCACCCACTGCTGTTTTTATTGCCAAATTATCAAATCAATTAGAAAGTTAAATATAGATTTATGGTTCATCTATGGATTACATATCTACAAATATCATTAAGAACATGCAATATCTGACTAGATTAAGATTGAAATTCAATATACGTACTTTTTATTTTTAAAATTTTTATTTTTCATTTAAAGTTGACATTCAATATTACTTTATATTAGTTTCAGGTGTACAGCATAGTGGTTAGACATTTATATAATTTACAAAGTGATTCCCCGCCCCCCTCCACAATTAACCTACATCTGGAACTATATATACATAGTTATTACAATATTATTGACTATATTCCTTATGCTATACTTCACATCCCCATGACTATTTTGTAACTATTAATTTGCACTTCTAAATCCTTTAACTTTTTCAGCCAGTCTCCTAATGCCCCTCCCAACTGGCAATCACCAGTTTGTTCTCTATGAGTCTGTTTTCATTTTGTTTGTTCATTTATTTTGTTCCTTAGATTCCACATATTAAGTGAAATCATATGGTATTTGTCTTTGTCTGACTTATCTCACTTAGCATAATACACTAGGTCCATCCATGTTTTTGCAAATGGTAAGATTTCATTTTTTATGGCTGAGTAATATTCCACTGTATGTATGTATGTATGTATGTATGTATGTATGTATGTATGTATGTATGTATGTGTATGCATGTATGTGTGTGTGTGTGTGTGTGTGTATCTTCTTTATCCAACCATCTCTTGATGGGCACTTAGGTTACTTCCATATCTTGTCTATTGTAAATAGCACTGCAGTGAACATAGGGTTGCATATATCTTTTTGAATTAGTGTTTAGTTTTCTTTGGATAAATACCCAGAAGTACAATTGCTGGGTCATAAGGTAGTTCAATTTTCAATTTTTTGAGGAACCTCCAAACTGTTTTCCATAGTGGCTGCACTGATTCAATATACATATTTTCAGCTCTCAAAGTCTATGATTATCTGAGTATACATGAGAGAAAGATATAAAACTCCTCTGAAGATCAATTTTAGGTAAACTATTTTAGAATATGTGTAGGAACAAAATTTAGTCCTCCGCAAAGCATTTTCATTTACTTGCTTTCTGATAAATCTACATTCTGTGCCTATAATCATAAATATTATACAGTAGTTCTTATAGAGTTTACCTTAAAAACAACAGGCTCTGTGCTCTCACATGTGTCATTGTCTTGTATTTTCCACTCTTCTTTGAAGGCCCAGCTCCAATATTTCTCATACATTAAACCTTTTGTTGTCTACACTCCAGCCCAGGGGCTTGTCTCTACCCTGATAAAAACTTGGAGGTTGTTTGGAGACCTAAGACTGTCCTTCCTTGCTCAGCACTGGTTTGGGCTCAGCAAGTTCTAGCCCTTGCTTGGGGGTGAACTGAAAGTCTCTAAAGGTCTTATACACTTACAGGCATTACCAATAAAAAATATAGGGAAAAAAAAGTTTTTTCAGCTTTTCTACCAACAGAATTTCCACTTCCATTTTGACTGTTCATTTAGGCTTTAGGTTAACTGTATGGGGATTGTGAGAACTCAGTTTTCGGCAGTCTGAGTGATGATGGCCTAATGCGTTCACATGTTCTTCAACACATACTATGTTGAGTTTTAAATATTCTACAACCACATAATCTTCCCAAACTATCCTAATGAGGCAAGTGGGAAGTGTGCTCTCTTGTACTTTCACCTTTTGTCCCTCAAGTTTCACCCCCAACCCCCGTCCTTCTACACCCTGCTCTGTGCCCTCAGAAGCCAGGCTATGAAGACCACTGACATGGTTTCCTTTTCCACTGGCTTCTAGTTTGGCTTGGCCATTGGCAGGAAGAGGCAGATCTGAGGGTGAGGAGAGAGTGAGACCATAGTACTTATTCTCTGACTCAGTCCCTGCCCGGTTGTCATCACATCTCTCAGTTCCTGGAAGGTGGCTGACTCCATAGCTACTATCTCCTGGGTTCTGGTTATTATTTTTTTCCCCTTGTCCTTTAGGCCTACAGGATAGAAATGGCTCTTTTCTGTTGCTAACTCGGGAGTCTGGTGCTCTGCCTCACTGGTTCCCTAAACCCAATCTACACCATTTTAAACAGCCCCTTATTAATTCTCACAAGTAATGCCAGTCTGAATATGCTACCTGGTTCCTGCTAGGACAATGACTGAGCCTTGAATCCAGTCTTAGAAAGAGCTACCATGAAAAGAGCAACTCTGGACTCAAGTGTCACAGCTTATTACAGCAGGCCATTGTAGTAGCAGCTATAGTGAATAAGCAGTACCTCTTTACTAGAAAAGAGTAAGACCAAGTGTCACTTCTAGGTTTATAGGAAACCAATGATTGGATCAATGCTACAAACTAATCAGGGTAAGAATGAAGGCTTTAGAAAGAAAATGAGAATATTAACCAGAAGATAAATTTAGCTAAAGTCTAGTTTGCATCATCAAATGCAAACATCACAAGCCCACAAAAATTTAGCTTTTTCTGCTCCTACTGTCATTAAAGAACATCACTAAGTAAGTAGAGATAGGCAAGATTCCTAAACTTCTATAAAAGTACTGAGAACAAAAGAACACAAATTGTTATGAACACAAGCACTGAAGCCCACTGAAGCTTTCATGCAGTCAAGGCTGTACCTCCTTATTGCATTATAGTACCTATAAATATCTGCACAGAGGCATAAGTTTATTTTAATGTAATAAATTCACTGAAAACTGAATATTAACCATTAATATGAATATCTTTAATGTGGAATCCCATAAGGCAATGGTGCTTTGCCCTATAATCTCCTTCCTAAAATCTTGTATTCCAAGAAACCACGCTAGATTTTTACATGACACTTCTGAACTGCCCTCCAGTTATTCTCTAGCTACCTCTTATCTTCTGCAGTTCCAAACCTTCCTATCGAGACACTGTTCTTAGTAGCCTCATTTGCCCAGAGAAGTCTTTTACTTCACCTTCTAAGGTTACTTGGACCCATCTTTGTTAATCAATTTTCTTTCCTCCTCCTTCCCTTCCAAATCCCTGCTACTGTCACTCAAGGACACCTGAAAAAGAAAAGTTTAGCTCGAAATGTACATTGAGATCTCATCCATATTCTGTACCAATTTCCAGACCATAAAATTTCTTATTGGCAGAGAAAGTGTTCTGTAATAATGCCTAAAATAGTCCCCTTTACCTTGTGCTTAAAATAAAGCACACCTTGAATGTACTTTTTAAAACAGGGGCATGCGACAGAAGTCAAAGAGGCCAAAAAAGGAATTCTTCTCTTTCCTATTCCCTTTTTGTTAATGTACCAAAAGATTCTCTTCACTGAAAGCACCTAAGAGAGAGAAGACTAGCCTAGGGATTTGGTGAAGGTGGCTCTGGAAAGTAGGGGGACTGAGGAAGCACCAGTGACTCTATTTATTAGTCAGAACATGCTAAAGTATGGAGCCTACTGTAATTGATACCCAGCTCACATCATTGATGGCAAAGATAACCTCTGGTCCACGGAGTCACAATTCTGGGCTGTCTTCCACTGTGGGTAATAATTACTTCAGCAGTTAGGAGGACCTGTACTCCAGGGCCTATTGCTGCTTGTTAACCCCCAGTTGCCTTTTGCACAGCAAAGACACTTGGTAAGTAATCATTGAATAAATGCTTAATTAAGGTTGACTTCACCTATTCATTCAGTTCATAAAGTCCATTCCCCTGGCTTGGAGACAGACCAATTTCCATTCACTCTTAGGTGTCTGGGTTTGGGCAATAGGTGGTTACCCCAGCTTATGGCTGTGTAGCCTCAAATTAGCAGACTCACTATACCACATGACTCATCTTCAAAGAACTTTCCCATCTGAAATTAATAAATTTTCCCCACATCCCTGTGAGGTAAGTATGGTGTGCTCATATGCAGGTTACAAGGGAGAAACTGGAAATGAGGAGGTTATAGGCTGTGCCAAAGGTTATTAAGGGTGTCTGTCAGGGAATGAGGTCATAATGCAGTAACTCAGGTTCAGCCTCTCCACCTACATGGAGTCCAGGCTGTTCCCCATGCTCTCACCACCTTATCAAATTCTCTGGGTTTCTGTGAAGGGGTAGACAGAGTCCAGCAAATATGTGCATCTCAAAGAAAAAAATTATTATGATTTGCCCTTGCTAAGCACGTTAATATGTCTTTCTCACAATAACCCGTATTAGAAGTTGTCTCTCTCAGATTTTTTCCAGTAAAGATATCTTGTTAGATAGATTTAGTACTGTCTCCTGGAAAAGAGGCTGAGAGTAACATCTTCATCCATCTTTCTGGGAAATGCATAGCAAGGTTCACTCTCACATCTTCGGAGGCATAAGCCAGTGCATAGGCAGCCTTGGAGTTCAAGGTTACTGACTGTCCAGACCTGCAGATTGCCCAGAGCAGAATAATACACAGACTACTCAACACACTTCACAAACCTCAACTCATGTCACTGATGGATCCCCATGGCATGTGTACAGCAAATATTTTAACTTTCTGACTTTGCCAAACAGAACCAGGATTGGCTATTTCCAAGGGAGAAGCAAGCTTCACCCACCACGACCATGTCCTTTTTCTTTTGCTGGTTCCTACTCTAACCTCCTAGATAAGACCTGCCCCAGGTTCCAGTGTTCTATGTTATTACCATTTACTTTCCCATAGTGTGTTCTTACTATTAATTCCCTTTGGGACTTTATTCACTTTCACTCTTACAACTAACTCTCATTCCTGGTCAATTTCTAAATCACCAGGCCTATCTCTGATTTGGGTTGGCTGGACTGTAAACTCGAATTTTCTACCATTTCCATACCGTATGAGTTCAAATAGATGATTTACTATTCCATTTGTGAAATAACTAATCCTGAAAGACATTAAATATTTCCTAATGCTCCAATAATTAAAAGAGTATGATATTAGCATGAGTAGACAGAAAAATAGAACAGAATAGAAAGTACAGAAATAGACTCAAATACACATGGTAATTTGTTATAAGGTAAAGGTGGCTTCTCAAACCAGTAAGGTAAGGATAAACTTTCAGAAGTTGAGTTGGTACAACTTGTTGGCCAGGAAAAAAATAAAGTTGGATACATACCTCATACTGTTCATACAACAAAGCCATAAAGTCCCAGAAAAGAAAATATGAACTCAGAATAGTGTTCAACTTAAAAAATTATTAGTATTACAATGATATAGAGGCTATGTTCTAAAAAATCCTTACATGTTATTGATATATATTGATGTACTTATTAAAAAATACTACGATGTTTTGGGTTTGCTTCAAATAGTCTCAGAATGGGTGGGAAAATAGGTAAAACAAGATTGGCAAAAATTCCTAATTATTGACGCTGGATGGATGGGTGGTTGGGGTTTCTCATACTATTTTCTCTAGTTTGTGTATTCTTAAAATTTTCCATAATAAAATGTTTTTTTTTAAAGTACCAAGAGAAAACATGAGTGTTTTCCTTGGAGTCGGGAAAGGCCTTTCTAACTATGATTCAAAACCCAGAAAGTATAAAATTAAAGTTTGATAAATTCAATAACTTTAAATGGCAATAACTTCTGTATGGCAAAAAAAAAAAAAAAGCCATAAGCAAAGTTAAAAACAAATAATCTGAGGAAAATATTTTTAACTTATGGCACAGAACAATGAATAATCTCACTATATGGAAAGAGTTACTAGAAATCAAGAAAATTAATAGCAACCCAACAGAAAAATTAGCAAAAAACATTAATAGACATTTCATAAAAAAATAAATAAAATAGCCTTTAAATATCATAAGAAAAGTGAGCATATTTTCAAATAGGAGAAATGCAAATTAAAAATCTACTTTATAAATTCCGGATTTTGACTAATCTGTAGGTTAAAATGTTTTCTATTATTATTTATTTATTTTTTTAGGCGAGGCAACCCTTGGTTGACCTCACAGATTACAATGACCTTGTCAGCTCACAATTCCTTATTTTTTTATTTTTTACACCTATAGCACCTGATCTTTCTAGGTGGTCTCCCATCCAAGTACTAACCAGGCCCAACCCTGCTTAGCTTCTGAGATCAGATGGGATCGAGCTTGTTCAGAGTGGCATGACCGTAGCCTAAAATGCTTTCTAACACTCTCTTTTGAGGAGACATGTGAAATCAGTCATTTTCATATATTGTTAACGTGCATGTGACCCCTTAGGAGCAATTTGGTAACATTATTAAAATATTAAATGCATTTGACTCTCTACAGAGAGCTTGCACACATGCACAATAATATATTGCCATGATAGTCACTGCAGCACTGTTTATAAGAGCAAATGATTAGAAGAAATTCAAATGTCCATCAAAAAACATATGCATGTATATATCAACATATATCCACATATATACATATACACAATGGAATATGATATAGCCATTAAAAATGAGGATGTTCCCTATATGCTGCTGTAAAAAGTTCATATATATATATATGAATGTCATAGGTCTTTTTTGTGTGTTAGAGAGGGAATGAAATTAAAAATACTATAAGTATTTACTTATACATGCATAAATATATAATATACAGGAAACTAATGAAAATGATGACCTAGAGGTGGAGGGGTAGGCACAAAAAATATAGCATAAAGGGACAGAGGGGTAAGGAGGCTTCTCAGAATATACCTCATTTCATTGTTTTGATTTTTGACACATAGGAATGTATAACATTCAAAAATTAAAACAAAGCATTCAATTGGTTCTATAGTTTATTGTTAATTGACTTACTATATAGTTGAAACTCAATAGTTCCCTCTAATAGATCAAGGGTTTTGAAAATCCAAAGAGCAGATGATACAAAAGAGCATTTTTATTTCTCTTTGTAATGCATCATTTGGTGGTAGGGATGAGGACATGAGACGATTCACCACCCTAATTACGTTTTGCAAAGTCAACTGGTAAAGTTCCTTGAGATATTAGTAAGCACACAGTTACAGTCGTCTGAAATAACAGCAGATTCAGAATGCAGGTAAGGAAGGTAAACAGCCAGGAAGCACTGCCTTCTTGCAGAGCAGAAGCGTCATATCCATTCAAGTATACTATAATCATTGACCATTAGCAACACATCTCTCTTACACCATAGATCAACAGATGCTAAATTTTTCATCCACAGGGCCTATTTCTATCTTGCTCCTACTTGAGACCCAGACTCCGTGTTTAGAAGGATTTATCTAAACTGTATGTAGAAGATAATTACCTATTTTTATGATTAAAAAAGGTAATTATGAAGTGTCTGATCCACATAAAATAACTTACATTATCATTATTACATTAATTATTACCTTAATTATTACGTTAACATGATTAATACAATATTGAAAAATGCAAAAAAAAAGTTTTTATATACTCATTAGCCACAATTTTATTAACCCTAAAGAGACAGTTTCTGTTAGGCTCTTTAAAATATGAGAAGTAGCTCAATATCTCCTGTGACTCTACTTGAGGTTCTGACATCCCAAATTTCAGACTTTCAAGTTGACAAGGGGCAGTGGCCTGGGAAGCCTCTCCCTTAGCCCTTAGCATGAAGGCTTCAACTGTAAGAAGGGGCTATAATCTTTAGGAAATGATGCAATGGTTACTTGTGCACATACAGCAATGGGCAAAATTCTGTTAGTTACCTGAGCGAACAAGCTAAATATTTTGCCATCCTGGACTATTTATCACATTTCAGTTTCCTTATATGTAAAATCACTGAGTTAAAAGTTAGGGCCAACACTGAGCAACTTACTTAACCTCCCTGTGCCTCAGTTTCCTCACTGCAAAAAAAAAAAAAAAAAAGATAATAAAAAAAATGACTTCAAGTGAGTGAGTTAATATGTCTCAAATATTCAGAATAATGTCACAAAGATAGTACAAGCTCAAGAAATATTAGCTACCTGCATGTAATACCTCAGAGGTATGTTTAAAACTCTCCCGTTGGAGCCTGCCTTCTAGGGCTACCTCTTGAGAAGTTACAGAATACATCCTGTCACCATTTTCCTTAGACTAACTGTGGTACAAATGGAAATAATTTATTTTCATAACTCTGACTTCACTAGTGTAGAATGATTTACATAATCCTATAGCAAGCGAAGAGGTCCTCGAACTTCACTCCTTTCCTCAGCAAATTTGTACATCTTCTTCCAAAGACAGCGTTTTGTTCCATGTCTGAGAAACAACTTCAGCCTAGGGTTAGGCAGAGAATATCAATCCTTTTCCTCCTCTATGCCAGGACTTGAAACACTGGGGAACAGAGGAAGACACTGCACATAGCCAAGGATGGAACCGACCAGCCCATGGTTTGACAAGATGGTTTAGAAGAGACCCTAGGCAGGGCCTATTTACAAAGAAGAGAACAAATAAGGGATGCAGTGAAATTCCAGGACCTAGAATCTCTGAGCCTCTATTTTCCATCATAAGGGGAATATTAAACTGTCATGATCTGGATGTAAATGGAAGAAAACAATGTTTTATAATCAGTAGTTAAAATGTGTGCTTGTCTCTCTTCTACAATGTGTCTTCTTAACACTATGCAAACAGGAGAGCAAAGGAAGTGAGAATGCTGCACCCAGGAGACCATCTAGAACATCACAAAAATGTCCCCCAAATTATTTGATCTTAGAGAAGCAAATGGAATCAAACTCTGTGTCCTCAATGGGAAATAAGAGGAAAAACATTTTCTTGGCTAATTATTTGAAAATATATCTTTGCCACACTCAAAAATATGTCTTCCCTTATACTGCCCTCATTTAAAATGTACATTTAAAATTTATTTCAAAAAATTACTCAATTTATATACTCTAAATGGACTAAACACATTTATTCAGTTTCCAATCAATATGTATGGAATACCTACTATGTACCAGGCATTTCTTTGCTCACAGCCATAGCCTCAGTCCCTAAAAAAAAAAAGTTCCTTCTCTTTCCAATGATTTGCTAATGATTTCCTCCACATAGCCTGATGCAGAATAACCTCCTTTTTAAGCTAACATTTTATAGAGAGTTTATTGGTATCAGGCACCTAGCACCATTACTTCATTTAATTCTCACAACACCCCTATGAGATGGGTACTATTATTATCCTCATTTAACAGATAAAGAATTGAAGTTTAAAGAGAGGATAAGTAACTTATCCAAGGCTACAAGGTTAGTAAATCATACATAGAATTTATATTTGCCCAATTCTAAACTCCTTTATCTTAATCCTTATACAATAGTGCCTTCAAAACTTCCTAAATACAGTTTGCTATAATGGATATATTTTCTTTATAATAGTCTCTTCTTCATTTTTTTTGTTTGATTTGCTGTGATTCTCATCCTTTTCTGTAGGATGCCTTTCTAGCATCTAGAAAATGATCATTTAAAAGCATTTGTGTCAAGTCATGGGACCATGGCAGTGCAGGCTAAGAAATGACAAGCATTTGTACATAAATATTTAAACATATGTGCTACACTCCATTTAGTGCATTATTCAAATTCTGGGCTAACACAAAAAGGTTTCCAGAACTTACCAGCTGCTTCCTTTTGTGATCTCAATGATTCTCACCCAAATAAGACTCAAAGGACCCATTTTCCACATCAGCTTCCTTATATTTACACCTGGTCATAGACATCATTTGCCTTCTTTTCTGCCAACAGCAAACTAGTCAGTGAAGAGTATCCATCTGAATTCCCTCTCTCTTTCTCTCTCTCTCTAATTGTTGCCTTTCCTTTCATCAAACTTTGCAATTTTTTTGTTCTGAAAGCCCTAAAACCAAAACCATAGTTCAGTGAAGTGAGTATGATTAAGCAAATTATGAACTGGCTCAGGGAGTAAATCTAATTGCTCTAATCAAGGACATTTTCCGCCTCTGCTGATGGGAGGGCAGGCTGGCCTAAAACACTCCTCCCTTGTCCCAGGACAGTATGTAAGCAGATTGTAATCACTGAGGCTATATTTCCAGGTTCAAATCTGAGACTTCAGATCCTTATGATTCTCCTCAAACATTTCTTTTACTGGTCCGCTGAAAAAACCTTGTCTGTAATCCCTGAGTGCCCCAGGAATCCATGCTATCGTTCAGACCAGGACATTAGATTATTCAATGGAAAGAGGATCATGTGTGCAAAGGGAGGGATCTTTTTCCATCTCTCACCCAAGCTCCCTGAAGGCAGGAGTAGTCTTTCATCTCTGGCAATGGGCTTGGCACAGAGCAGGGGCCCAAATGTTTGCTGAATACTGTGGAATGAAGAAAGGAAGTATGAACGTAAAGTCATGTTTCCTTTTAACAAGCACTTTATGGGACAATGGATTTAATAATAAAAAATACTTGTATAGGAGATTGGCATATCTCATACTATGCTTAAATGAGAACACTGAAAAGACATGGCCAGTGGTAGCATATGTTTTACAGTAAAGTTTATCTGATTTCTCACCATTAACTTGGAACACTTAAAGGTTGCAAGTCTGTATGAGAAAGCGAGAGAGATAGAAATTGAAATACAGAAGTGTCAAAGTGATACCAAATCAAGAGTTTCCACCAGGAAAACACAGTAGCAGCAGCAATAATCAATATTCCAACAAGCTTGATTTGATTATGAAATCTTTCAAGGAAAATTCCAGAACCTCGGGAATTTAATGCCTTAATGCGGCCTATTGGTGATTGTATATTAAAACTGCCACCTCTGCTTAGGCCTTAGTTAACTGCCTATATTCTTTGGCAATGGTAGCTCATGAAGGTGAGGTGGAAGAATCCTTTTGGGTCTGGGTTCACTGGACCCTGCACGATATGTCCAAGAAAACTTGGTGACACCCTGCAGCTATGCATGGCCACAAAATGCAGTCCATGTATTTGGCTTGCTTTTGTGGGGGTAATTATGCTGAGCTTTAGATGATGTCATGTTTTGGCATCATCAATCCAACTTTATCTTTGGGGTTTTTCTTAGCTGAGAAAATATTAAATAAACTTTTTAAATAAAATATACATATGTATTTTATTCATTTAATAAGCATCCTTGAACACTTACTATGCATTATATGAAAAACTGTTTTAAGTGATTTGAATATAGCGATGAAGGCAGTCTAAGTATAATGGCAAGCACATGGCAGTTGCTATAGGAACTATGGGCTATGGAATGTTACTTAACTCTGCTACATTTACTTTTCTATAAATGCTAGTGATTCCTGTGGCTGGTAGTTGTAGGGAAACGGTATTTATGCTGAAACCATGCAGGGAGGCTCCCAGAAATAAGCAAATCTGCAAAGAACAAATCTACAAACCTTTAGTTTGGCCAAGTAGAGGAAATGCCTCAGGAAAAAAAGGTTTTTTTTTTTCTTTAAAAAAAAGGAAGCATGCTGGCTGAGACTTTCCAGAATAAATTAGCAGGTGCAGACAATTTGATTTAGATTTGCAGCACTAATTAGCTCTCATGTTGAGGCTCTGTTTCCATATCCTAAACTAGGACCTGGGTATACTGGTACTTTGAGAATTTTCAGCCAACTCCATAGCTCCCAAGTCCCCAATTCTTGGTTCAGAACTTTCACCTTTCCAACAAAGTTCAGTTATTCCAGAAGCATAAGATACACTAGAAGTATCAAGCTTCAAGGAGTGGCGAGGACCAGTTTTACTGATCACCAGCTTAACCATTCATTGCAGATGAAATCTCCAGTGTGGTAAGACGTACCCAGTATGACCTTGCCTGCCTCATGAGAGTTTATCGCAGCATACCCTTCTTTCCTGAAGGCGTTCTAGTTATCAAAAAAAAAAAAAAAAAAAAAAGGTATATTTCCCTGTAACTGAAAATGAAATAATTTTCACATACATGAAGAAGCATTTGCCATTCACGTACTGAAGTGCTAAGAGCATTCACTCTTACAAAGGACATAACTTAATATGAGAACCTATTTTCTGAGAACATAATTGACTAGGAAAAGTTGAATGCAAAGTCATGTGGACTGTTAAAATATGTAATCTCCTGAAGCTAGCAAAGAGCTCTTTTGCTATTTTGAACTGAAGCAGCTACCTCGGTGAATTCCAGTATAGTTCTGATTGTCTGTCTGTCTTCACCCACTGGAACTTTCTTCCTGTTCATGGAAGCACCCACAGGGTTTTTAAAAGGCTATGCTGACAGAGGCCTGACTGCCAAACTCATCACAACTGGACCTAGATCTCAGTTGTACCTTGGGTTAATTTCTGAGAGTATCTCACTCAACTTATTTTCCCTGCTTCCAAGGTCTTCCATGTCCATTTAAAATTTCAATCTTACTTTAGGAGGATGCCAGAATTTCAAGTATCCTTCTTAATTAAATGACCTCTACTTCCAACACACTAAAAATAGTAGGTTCTTGGGAAATATCAGAGATCAAAATCCTATTAAACAAATCCATATGAAGTAGCTACTATGGTCAGCACTATGATAACAACTGTGGAGTTCTACTGAAGTTATATTTTAAATATAAGAAGAATCTCTGACCTAAAGATCTGGTGAGACTACATATAATGCATCAGATGACCGCAGTGAGTACTGGGCAGAGCACAATTAATCATTAAAATGAGTGCTATAGTTTGTAATACATGATAATAACTCATAATGATATCTTACTATCTAAGAACAAAACCTGAAAAATGAAAAGTGCTTAAATTAAATAAAGTACATATAATACTTCTTTTGATTCTTATAACCACACAGGCAAGGGAGATATTGTATTATTAATCCCATTTTACTGATAAGGAAACTATGACCCAAAGAAGTAAAGGGGCTTGGCCAAGGGCACCTTGCAAATAAGTAGAATTCCAAGATAGAATCGTCCTAGAATTGTCTCCCCATCCTGTAATTTTGCTGCCACATCATGCTGCCTCCTGGCTAAGTACCAGGGAAGGGAGAAGCAGGAGCGTGGAAGGACTTGAAGGGTGAGCTATAAAGGATGTAAGGTCTTCATGAGGAAAGGAAAATAGAGACATGGACAAAGAGCATGATCACGGGCTTGGAAGCAGAACTTTGAGAGAGAATGACTTACTGAAATGGGATGAATATTAGAAGGTAGTGGGAAATGGAATTTGATGGGAAAACTAAATAATCAAGGAACTTTCAAAAAGTCGGAGTCCAGAGTTGAGTTTCGGTCTTTCAAACGAGACTATTTTTTGAAGGAGACTGAAATGATCAATACAGAGATTAAGAAAATTGATATGGTGTTCATGTAGTAGAAGGGTTAGAAGGATGGGAGGTGGGGGGCAAAGAGTCTGGGTTTCTGAAATCCAGGAGGGGATGGTGGAGGGCCTGGAATAACTCTGAGGTATTAAGGTAGATATGCTTTACAGAATTCATCTCCCACATTCATTTGCACATCACTGAACAACAGCAAAACTAAAAATACTCTGGTTACAAGGAACAGGGCGTATAACTGATTGATGCTCACAAATTTATTATGAATTAAGCCATTTTAGGTTGGTTGACTTAAAATTTGTGAGATAAGCTATCTCCAGAATTTGAGATTGACAAAGGTAATGTTACCTTCATTTATAGGCCTTGGTTTAGGGTGACTTCCTGCCTCACCCAGCCTGTTATCAGGCTGAGGCAGGAAGTGGCCCCACAGGCCTGTTGGAGTTTGAAAAGATGAAGAAGATTTGAGTAGGGTCAGGGTCCTTCATCCATACTTAAATGGGAATAGGTCTAATTTTGTAAAATTACTTTTATTGAGGTATTTTATAAAACATAGTTTAAAACATCTGAAAAGCCACTGATCTAGTCCAATCCCAGACACAGACAAATGAGGAAGCAAGAGAGACAGAGGTACAGCACCTGGTTCAAGGTCACCGGGAGGGTGAGGCCACTTGAGATGCATTTTCAATTGCTTTAAATTGGGAACTGGAAAAGTATTTGCACAGCAAAAATAACAAAATGAAAAGGCAACTATGGAATGGGAGAAAATATCTGCAAATCAATATCTAATAAGTAAATATCTAAAGTATATAAGAAACTCATACAACTCAATAGCAAAAAAATAAAATAAAAATATGATAAAAAATGGACAAAGGACTTAAAAAACATTTTCCCAAAGAAGGCATACAGATGACCAACAGATACACGAAAAGGTTCTCTACATCACGAATCATCAGGAAAATTCAAATCAAAATCACAACGAGCTACCACTTTACACCTTCAGAAAGATTGTCATCAAAAACACAAAAGATGTATGGTGGCGAGGATATGGAGAAAAAGGAATCCTTTAAAACTGTTGGTGGGAATTTAAATTGGTGCAGCCACTACGTAATACAATAGTACAGAGGTTCCTCAAAAAAAATAATAATAGAATTTCCATATGATCCAGCAGCTTTACTTCTGGGTATAAGTTTTAAGGAAATGAAATCATTATCTCCAAGAGCTATCTACACCCCCATGTTCATTGTAGCATCATTCACAATAGCCAAGATATGGAAATGACCTAAGTGTCCATGAATGGATGAATGAATTTTTAAAATGTGGTATATAATTTCTTGATAGATACATGTAGAATATTATTCAGCCATAAAAGAACAGAAATCTTGCCATTTGTGACACGGACAGATTTTGAGGATATTACGTTAAGTGAAATAAGCCAGACAGAGAAAGGCAAATATAGTACGATCTCACTTATATATGGAATCTATAAAAGTCAAAATCATAGAACCAGAGAGTAGAATGGTGGTTGCCAGGGACTGGGGAGTAGGGAGGATGATGTGATGCTCGTTAAAGGACACAAATTTTTGATTATAAGTTCTGAGGATCTGATGTACAGCGGATAACTATAGTCAAAAATACTATATTATAGACTTGAAATTTGCTTTAAAAAAATACAGATTTTAAGAGTCCTCATCACAAGAAAAAGTTAAGTATGTGAGGTGACAGAGATGTTAATTAACTTCATTGTGCTAATCATTTTACAATATATACATACATCAAATCATTACATTGTACACATTAATACAATTTGTCAACTTTTAAATCAATTTTACCTTGATAAAGTTGGGGGGAGTGAAATTTGGCCCAATGAGATCTAAAAAACAAAAATCATTTAATGTCCTTTGAAGCCCCCAGGCCAGGATTCCCTGTAGGCCCTTCATTGTGCCTGTGGCAGAGCCGGTCCTGGTCCCTAAGTAGATTAGCACAGGCGGGAGGGACAGGCTGGGGATGCAGGCCCCACACACATGCAGCCTGGCTGGGCCTCAGAGCAGCAGGAGCAGTACACGCCCAGGCAGCCAAGTTTCAGTGTTAAGCCACCTGCCAACAAATGAAATTTACAGTGCTTCTAATAAGAAAAGGACCTAGTTAATACCTTTCTCTAACTTGTTCATATTTTGACACTTATTTCTATTTTTTCCTCACTTTAGTCTCATTTTGGAGACTAAGACTAAAGCCAAAGTAAAACCAAAAACAAAAAAACACCAACCCACCACCACAACAAAACAAACAAACAAAAAAACATCTTAAGAAAAGGATGTGTGGTGCCTTGAGGAAGACAAAGAAGTGCTGCAGCTTTGGAATTCTTACTGTTAACAAAGAATTATGATCCAGAAGCAGAGAATCATTAAATCTGCTGGTTTCACTTATATAACAGCATAAAACATTGTACCTGCTCCTGCATTGCCCGCTGAATCTGGAAGTTTAGTTGGGGAAAGCCCAGCAGAGCACCTAGTAAATCTGTCTTTTTGTACTCCAATCATAAAAAAAGTATTCCCTTCACTTTTTCACACAGGGCCTACCATCACCTTAACCGTGTTTATCGAACAAAGTGTCTTTCTCGAAGCTAGAGCATTTTTCTTCTTTGACAGCAAAACTGATTAAATCTTCCCAGAGAAAAGTTAGGCAGACCAGAACCCACCTTACTGCTAGTTACAAAGGGAAAGACTTTCCAAGTCTAATATTTCCTTTCTATTTCTTATTGTTAAGAAAAACAAATAAACAAAAGTGATAGAATTTTGTAGAAAACTTCTACTGAAGATATAGCTGTTTCCATTTTAACTGAGGTTAAGAGATTTCTGACCAGTTTTGGGAATTATCCAATCTAACTATAAGAACTCCTAAACTAAGTATGCTACTGGTTATAATTTTAGGAAAACTGGAGTGAATACAGAGGATATATAATCCAACAGTACAAGATGAGCTTTCCCTGCAGGACTGCATGTTACTATTTCAAGATGGAGAATTCTAAGAAGATTGTGACTTTGCTTATGGTGACATTAGTGGCAAAAGACCTTTCCAAAAGGGGCTATAAGTTATGAATTATCAACAGCTCTCTGTGAACTGATTAACTCCTCCATTTTCAGAATGCCCAGTTTAAAAAATAACAAACCAAAATGACCTTTCCAGCATTTACCAACACTGCAGACAGTAATATATCCCAGTTAGAAATCTGGGAGAAAAAATTATATTTGTGGCATATGTGCTGATCTGAGCAAGAGCCTTTTTCCCCCTTAATCACCCCTGTCAGAAATATAAAATCTCCTTATAGTAAGTTATGCAGCTTTTTGTGCTTCATGAGCAATTCACCAATAGGAAAGCTCTAGATTTTACAATAGTTATTGGCACTGTCAGCTAGCTGCTCAGAGTTACTGAGATTGGTTTGAGAGGTAAAATATCTTGTGTTGCCTTTGAAAGTCATCTGCATAATTGCAGCACTTTCTAATCCCCATTGAAGACCCATAATTACACTAAGAGAAATTGAGTTTCTCTGGTCCCTGGTCTGGTAACTAGATGCACAAACTTCCCCTTCAATTCTTCTGGAACAACAGCCCTTAAGCATCATTGTGGGAAAGGAAAGTAGGCCTCCCAGCATGCACTGCTCTCTAGCCTGCCACTAGTCAGTGATTCTGAAATCACTGGGTATAGCTGGAACTTTCTTTCCTCACCCGCAAACTTGGATATTTACAAAGTGGCTAATGAAGAAACAAGTAATCTCCTGACCACTGTAGTAGCCAGACAAGAAAAAAATTCGATAGATGTACACTTTTATCCTTGAGCTGGATAAGAAAAGTAATTTCCGTCTACCTTTCATTCCACTGGGGGAGATGTAAAGTGTGCTTTGTGCAGACTGGCCTCGCCTTTGATTGATTTATTGACAAGACCTACTGGCTAGCTTAAGTGCAGGCATACACTATTTGTTAAGAAAGAAAAGAATGTATACCACCAGGTTTGGAATTCTCACTGTTACCAAGAATTATGACCCAGAAGCAGGGAACCATGAAATCCACTGGTTTCACTTGTGTAACAGCATATAATGTCAGTACCTGCTCCTGCATTGCCCGATGAATCAGGACCTCATAAAACAGAGGTTTGGCTTAGAAGATCATGGCTGCAATGCATTAGTATCAGGAGGAAAGTATTAAAGGCATTTCTCAAGTTTAAAGGAAAATAAAATTTCAAAAGCAAGGTAAGTTAGCTGCCAGTGTCTGTCTGAAGTTGCTGAAAATGCAGAGTTCTTTAAATTTGACAGACTCTGCTCAAATTTTACTCACTTTAGTTGTCTGCCATGTACTAAAAGGACAGGGCATACCAGTAGCACTGTTCAGTCTCATTTGGGAGGGGCGGGAGAGGGTAAAATGATAGAAAACTGACTTTGAGTTAATTTTGCACTGACTTCTAGATCACAATGGTGACAAGATGCTGTCTTTATAATATTTTACAATTTTAGTACAGCTCTGACATTATTTGACAGCAATAAAGGAAAGAACAATGAACCATTGTCTGTCTACATGTTGCATCCCACATAAAAAGGCTGTACTGCAAGAAGCCTAATTGCTTCTCAGCCTGAGTAGTTAAAGCTCCAGCCCGGAGTGGAACACAGGTTATTCTCAAGGTTTAGTGTATCCTGGATTTAACTGGAGTCAGGAAAACCTTGTTCAGATCCTGAACTTAAGCTCTGATCATCCCTGTTGGAACTGGTTAGCCTAAGTTGCTTAACTTCTTAGAATCTCAGTTTCCTCATCAATAAATCAGAACAGGAAAATTTAAAGTTCAGGGTTATAGTAAGAAGTGAATGAAGAGAAACAGCGAGGATTAAATGAATTAAGTATAAACGATGTTCCATAACCCCTAGCCTACAGGAAGCACTCAACAAATGTTAGCTCCCTTCCAGTTTTTTTTCACTTTCAGTTGTGGCAAAGAAACTTATGGAAGAAGGAGACAGGGCCATGTAGTATAAAAAGCTGACACTGAGCTTTCTTGTTCAGGGAGGCAGGAGGTGGGGGAAGATTTAGCTAAACCTCTATCAGCCCTATGAACAGGCTCTCTGTACAGCTTGCTGAAGCTGCTCATTGTAGGAAACACACAATGAAGTGCCCAGCAGGTATGAGATTTGTTCACAGAGCATCAGCCATCTCCCCCACTCCCTTGCAAAGCCTCCTACTGGTGACTCCCCAAAAGTCCACCCTCTAAACCAAAAAGCAATGTGTGAGCTCTTTTGTCACCCTTGACCATTTACACCCACTTTCTAAATAAAAAGCAATATTACTGCCCCCCAAAGAAACAAGGTTAAGGGAAATAAGGGATAGGAGAAAATGGCCAGATGGAAGAACAGCGAAGTTACCAATTATAACAAACTTCTCTTTCCTGCCAGAACACTAAAAACAGAATCCTGGCCAGCTTTGTGTTACTCTCTTAGCCAATTGGCTACACATTAGATGGAAAGAGAGGTCCAACAGTGGAAAAATAAAGTTTTTCCCACCAAATGAGTGGTTGGAAATGCATTTGAAGAAATCTGCCATTGTGGTGTTCCAGATTTATACTCTCCATGTGGCATGGATCAAATTGACTCAGCTCACATGCTTGGAGGCCGTTCCTCTGACTACTGATGCTGCCAGTTCCACCTGCAATCTAAAAATCCGGGCTGTACATCTGGTTCCTCATCTCTCCACATGTAATAACTGAAACATCATTTTTCATGGTCTAGAAAATGCAAACACAGCTGAATTGATCTACTTCAAATATTCCCAAACAATTCAACTAAGGATGAAAGCAGATGAGACATTTCAAAGTAAGAATGCCTGGATGTCTTAGGGCATGGGGATAGTAGGCGTGTGCATGGGGAAGGTCTCTTTTTAGTAGAGTAGTTATTGGTTGAAAGCATAGGTGCTACCCTAATTTTAAAGTCTGTCAGAAATCCATCCTATATGAATGCATGTGACATCTTTCAGGGTCATAGTACCACTGCCTTCTTTCTGTAGAATCTATGGGGTAGCTGTCATGCTTGGATATAGGTAGCTAACAGACAAGTCTTGCCAACTGCCTGTAGTCACCTGATTAGCCTGAATGCCCCCACCAAAGCCAAAATGTAGACATAGTTTGGCAGCCTGTGAGTCAATGGTTAAGGTGAGAGCAAAAATGTCAGTAGTTAGCCCTC